>PVIH01001137.1:97728-115036 GCA_004025045.1 Sigmodon hispidus | reverse complement strand
GCTTTCATAACTGAATACCCTACAGTACTTGATGCTTTCATAGAGCCAGAGGAAACTGTACTTGTTTCCCTGTCCAAAGATGATCATGTTTAATATTATGAAGCTCTTTGTTGATCAGGATGCCGTTCCATTTGGTAACATTTAAGAGATCAAATAGGTAAGACTTTTTATATTGAATATTGATAGCAGGTGCCTTCAAATCCCATCATGTTTGTACTCTCATAAGAATAAAAATATCTTAATGTGTTTTTTCCTGAGCATGGTTCAAACATGTTTTAAATGCCTTTCTGTGCCTGTGCTTATAAAGAGATGAAAACAGACTGCAGTTGATAACATCTGATTTTAATAGAAAAGGAACATGCTTGCCGTTTAGCCCCAGCCCTGTAGCTTTGCCTCCAGTCCCCTTCCCCCAGTGATTCATGGCCTGACAGGAACAGCTCCTCTCCCAGCCAAAGCCCAGCCACTCTGGGAAGGCCTGAAGGGATTTGCTTTCTTTCAGCCAATCTGGGTTTCAGCTGTTGGTTTACTTGAGGGCCTCATGAAAGAATGCAAAAGAGAATCTATGGATTAGAGTGTAATTGCGTGCTTATGGCTGTTTCTGCACTGGCCCTTTCACGGAAGTGAGGGGGAACCTGTCTTGGGATGGATGACTCAGGCAAAGAGCAGAAAACATTTTACTTAATGTGGAATCAATGCCCTCATCTTTTCTAGCTGACAGGACTCAAGCTGACCCCTCAAACCTTGCCTTTGACCAAAGGGCTTCCCTAACCCTCAGAGTTCATTATACCTTCTACGCAAGGGACTGCCTTCACCTGGGTGGTACCATCAGCTTCCTCAAATTCTGTGAGCTGTCTTCCTCCAAGGCTTAGTCATGTTCAGGGAACTGAAGACCAGCTCATGGTGATTAGCAGGCGGCACTGCTCTTCGCACACTGGTCCTACAAGCCTTTATTGAGCATCTGCTTTAAACAGGAACTTTAAAGTAAATCATTTCCCCCAAAGAGTAGGATTCTGTCGTTCAGCCTGAGGAGGAAAGGGGAGACGTGTGGAGGAGAAATCACGTTCCTCCTCAATAGTTGAGCCTGAGAAGGACCTCAAGGGCTCAAGGAGCAGCCTGGTGGCACTGCACATCACCAGCCACCTTTCTCCAAGTGTTGGTTCTGAAACTAGGATGGGCCTAACAGCACCTTTCTCTTCCTCCAAAAATATGTAACTACTATTCAGTTATTTACTTTTCATTTCTGGCAGTTTGTGGAGTTAGGTTTGACTTTGGTTTGGGTGTGTGAGGGGCAAGGTCTTACTTTATAAGCAGACAGGCCTCGGACTCTCAGTAATTGTTCTGTCTCATCCTTTCCCACGCTAGGATTACAGGTCACCCACAGTGCTCCTCTGCCTTTTAAACAAGAGTCCTATAGGCAGCAATAACAAGACCTAGATATTCCAACAATTCATTTGTTAAGGGATACAGAATCCTGAGTGTTTGCTGAGTGAACTCAATTTTTTTCCCAGAAGAAGGGACACACCTAGATTCTAGCAGCCAGCAAGGAAAGTTGACTAGAATCAGAAATTTAACAAAAAAAGGCCACTTCTTTAACATATGGAGTACATATGTCTGCTTCTTAATCACTTACAACTCAGTGAGAAATTACACCATCGAAATAATAAAAACATGTATTCTATGAAGCTAACAAGGCTGTCCTTTGGCTTAGCAGGGATAATATATCAAGAAATGCCAGTGTTCAATGGGGCTTCAGTGTGAGCCAGTCTCATAATCCTACAGGAAAGCCATCACATCCAGACGACAAGGAGAATCTTCAAACAGGGTTGATGGCCTTCATAACTGTTTATTGGATCCCTACTATTTGCCAGGCAGTGAGCTAAGCCTCCTAGAATGGAGGTTTAGAAACAATTAAATTGATTTAAATAGCTTTACTATCATTAATGAAAGAATAAGCCGAGTTGTAGAAAACAGCAGCACTGATTCAGACACCACTCAGAACAGACCTACATGCCTCACTGGCCTTTTCATAAATGCTCTTTTATGTGAACTTGTGTCTCTGTCCCTGGAATTCAGACTGTGAGAGCCGTGGTGTGTTCCTAATAGTAGCCTACTAAGTACTTGTAATTGCTCTGTTCTGTCTTGGCCCTTTGGAAACCACTAACTTAGACGTGCTGTGACCAATGCCTTCATGTAGTTGTGATACAATGCATGCAAATTATTGAATTAAATAATGCCGAACTCATAGCACACAATGGGAATTCATTGTGTTCCATGGACAAAATATAGAATTCAAGTTTCGTAGACCATGTTTGGCTCAAAGTTTGAATGGTTTTGAAAATACTAACCCAATGTTTAGGCTATAGGTTTTTAGTAGAGTGAAGTATAAAACTGTTGGAGCCAATGTCAGACCAAGCTCAGTTCTTACCAAAGTATTTGCTTACCTAAACTCATGTAAAGGCCTCACAGACACGACAGTTCTTCCCACAGATAGTCTTTCATTGCTGTATTTTGGTCACATAAGTTAGGCATTGGCCAGTTCTTGAGAAGGAGATGGTATAAACGTGTATCAGGACAGCAGACCGTCTTGAAGATGAAGCAGTACTTGTATTTAACCCCCTCAGTTGATTGACTCCTTACTGTCTGGGCTGGTAGCTCTGAATCCTGATGGTTTCAGACTCTAGAGCAGGAGTGGGGGGGGGGCTCGGTAGTTCCGCAAAGAAGAGGAAGAGGCTGACACTAGAGGCCTTAGAACCTCGGTAACCTCCTGCCTCAGCCTTTCACACACTACCACTACGATTACAGGTCGCCATACCCACAGTGCTTCTCTGCCTGCCTTTTGAAAGAAATGTCTGACAAAGCCCTCACTCTGGTACCCTACAGACTGCCAGGTGTTTTGGCACACCTGATTAATTTGGTAGCCTCACCGTGGCACAATGGAAGCCTAAGCCTTTGACACACTAACAGGTGGTGGCTTTAATGCCACCCCAGGCTACCCCACCATCATGTTAGTGTAAAGGGAAGAGGCAAGTTGTGTTGAAGCATGGTGAAGAACAAGAAAATTCTTTTCTATGAGGACTGTGGCTGAAAGTCCAGTGCAAACAAAAAGGTTCTGCAGTTGAGATATCACCAGAAAGGGGAGAATTTTGACCTGAGTCTTGGGGGTGAACTGACACAAATTCTGTGAGGCTGGCAGAATCTGAGAGGTGACTTTTGAAGGTTACTATTGGCCATGAGATAGTTATAAATATGCACAAAACACACTTTACAAGTTGGGAAGCATGTGGAGGTATACAACATGTGGGATTTGGTTTGTTGTCCTTAGACACACATGCTAAGTCCAGCAGCGTGGAGCCTTAGGAAGCACATGCAGATGGATGGGCAGGACTCTGGGCAGGTTTGTAAGCAGATGAGCCCTGGGAACAGTGAATTCTGCCTGGGACTGCCTCATGCCTGCTCCTGCTCTGCCCTTTTCCTCGCCTCAAATCCCAGCCCTCCAAGCATAGAGTGGCATTGCTTTGCAGATTTTATTTGAATGCCTGCTGGACTGGGGAATTCCAGAAAACAGAGTCTGGATAGCTATGAATGTCGTGAAGGGTGAGGGAGCAGCTCTTTCAGAGTGTGCGTGGCTGGTAGCAGGACTCTAACTCAGCCTCTCATGCAGCCGTATTGGACAGCTGTTTCTGAGTATGTCTAGAGACAGAGAAACATCCAGGAAGTGAACTGGCCTTTTCTAAGTATTGCTCGAGGGTGAAACTCTGAGCACAGCTGTGCTGTAGGTCTGGGTGAGAATTCTCTAGAACTCAGGCATTACTTTCTGGAGTGATACTTTAAACTCGGGTGTCCCCTGGCTTTTAAATCACCAGACAGGTGAGATGGAAATCTGTCTGAAAGCCCTTGAGGATTATCAATTCTGATTGCCACTGTGATTCTATTCCAGACCTCTTGGAAGTAAATGTTCTTATGTATATCAAGGTAATCCATCCTTGATAAGTGTACTGCAGGAGTTGTTAGCAGTTCCGGAACAGGGTGTGTAAATGCTCAGTCACCACTGTTAACATGTTTAGAGACTGCTACTAAAGCTTGAATTGAATTGTTTGAGAGAAGGTCTTACTAGGTAACTACTTAGATAGGCCTTGAACTTGTGACCCTCCTTTGCCTCTACTTCTGAACGTTGGAATTAGAGGCTTGTGCCAACATACCCAGCTTGATTTGGTTTCTTTTTCTATAAGCACTATCGTGTAGTGAGAAAAGGTAACATGGGGAGAAGGGAGTGATGCTTTGCTTAGAAACCTTAAGATCTATAATATTTATTGCTAGAATCATTCAATTAGATGAGACTCAGGTGGAAGGAATGAAACCCCCTATATAAATTTTACTAAATACCATCATGTAGTTTTTATTTGACCATCTTTGTGGCATAAGCCAGAAGCCATAGCATGCAGCAGCCATGAAACACTCAGAAGTCAGCACAGATGTAAATGCCCCCAGGTCCTATAAATCTCTCAGAGCAAAGCCCTTCAGTGAGTTTCTCTTTGCCTCTCTGTTGACTTTCAGCCTCTCAATGGCCAACAAACCCTATACATGACACAAGAATACCCAGCTAAGTGGCACGGCCTATCTGCTTGGTGAGACCCATATGCTATCAGCAGTTAACGCACCTGCTTCTCTCCCAGCATCCTCTGCAGTTCCCTGACAAAGACCTGGATACAGAGAGTCAGTGAGCCAGCCCTGGGGGCTGCAGGCAGAGCTGGCTGGTGGAGCCATCCGCTGTTAGTGATCAGTGTCCAGCTCCACACCCAGGGAACTGAGCAGCCAGGTGGGAGTCAGTGGACTGAGACCAATAAAATTTCATCAAGTAGCCAAGGCTTTGATCTGCTTTGAGGAGTGGATGGTGATGACAATTTATTACCATATGTCACGGGCAATGTGAAGGGAGGAGGTAGATTTGGTACATTTGGAAGTTCATAGGGGGTTTTGTTTGGTTTTGGTTATTTGGGTTTGTTGTTCTGTTTTGTTTTTCTGATCTGGTTGGTTTAGATCATCATGAATAAGAGAAAAAAATTAAGTGTTGAGTAAATTATGCAAAATGTCAAGGAAAACATGCTGTACAAAAGCAGATTTAGTTGAAAAGAATATCAAAAGCCCTTATGAGCCACAACTGCCCAAAACAGAATGACCGTGAGGAGTGGATTCTTAGCAAACAAATTGTTCCTATTATGCTGTTCTTTATGAATGGCTACTAATATGCAGTGGTTATGACTCCATGGAAGACAAAGTACACCCAGAGATGAAGTGAAATTAAACTGTCAGCACAGAGAAAAATAACTCAAAGTGGTTATTTTAATCTTGGAAGCATTTGAAAGCACTTAAAACTATTTTGCAAGCATGTGACATTGTGAGCATCTCTGGGGGCAGAGTAATTAAATAGTCTAATTCTACTAGAAAGCAGCAAACACATAGATGTTCTGAAGATACTCAAAATGCACATCACCTGCTATGTTTGGTACAGGAATAGTCATAGCTAACAGACATGTGGTTTTTATTTCAATTGCTATGAAGGAAAATAAATTGCTTTTCAATTTCACTAAAAAATGATCTGACTTTAACCAAAACAACACAAAGAACACAGACCTACTTTTAGCTTAATTCAGTGTATATAACATAGCTACCCAAAATATTTTGGATTGCATTACTTTTCCTTTCTGGAACAATGGCATTTGTTGTGGTGATAATCTGCAGTCACTGTATTAGTTAATGGACATAACAGTAGGCTCTAGTACACATCTAGGCATGAGCTCAAGGACTGATGAAAACCGAAACCTTTGCCTTTGGATTCACAACCCATCTTCATGAGCTCTGTAAATCCATGTTTGCAGTTGGGATTAAATGGCCAAGACGTAGTATTCCAGCCACCGGCTGGTGCTGTAGCTCAGTGCTGCACAGCCTCACATCTGATCCTCAATTCATGAACGGCAGGAACAAAGAAAAGGGCCTCTCAGTGGCCTCAAATAATGGTTTTCATTTCATTTATGGCCCTTCTACAGAGTATCCTAGTGAGCTCAGAAAACCACAAATCCTTATCTCCAGTGCCTAAAATTCTGATCTGTGAAGACACATCCCAGTGGGTGCCTTTCCAAGTTTCCACAGTAACTTCTAGAAGCCTCTCACAGACCTGTGGATATTGAATATTCCACAGCTTCAAGGACATGACATCCTGGGGAAATCATGGAGACTATTGGATTCTTCTCATGTAATCTCTAGCCAATGTGATGGCACTGACCGTGAGTCACTCCAAAACTAGATATGCTTGGTAGACAGAGCCAATTGAGGGCCCCTCTTTAAAAATGCCATCCCTAAGAAGTACACATGGATAGTTATTCTCCTTTTCAGAATAAACTAATTTGCTGAAGTTGTAGACAAATCTCCAGAATATTCAAGAAGACTGAGCAGTTTACCTGAAATTTTAGAAGGTAACCATGATTGTTGGTATTTTGGAGATTGTCCACAATTTTTGAATCAGTCATGCACTCTCAGAAACTAATTTTAAATTTTTCTTATCAGTATAAACTTTTTCCCAAGATACAAGTATACACACATCCCATAGTTAAAGACTAAGTCAGAAGTCTGTATTTTCTGTTGAGGACTGGGCATTGCTGAGGCTGAGAGCCCAGAATTAACTAGAGCCCCTGGTGGATATTAGTTACTGAACTTTAAGGAATTAAATAACCTTAAAAACTAACATGACCAAGCCTGGGTAGTTTGGAGAAGAGGGAGAAAAGGAAATTGAGAAAGATTAGATGCCGAGGCCTTTGAGACCTGAGACTGAGTGAAGCAATATAGTGCACCTGCTGGTCTACTTGGAAAGCAAAGCTTTCCAGCTCTGGGTAAAGCTTGGTGAGACAATCAGGATGCTGTGCTCACAGTGCAGAATAGTGGCCAGGGCTTATCCCAGCAGGCTTCATGGGCCGTTCCATACACTTGACCATCGGGTCATCTGCTTGTCCTTGGGTTCCTGTCATTGTCATCTAGCAGTTGTGTATTTAAGCTCTGGCCCTGAAACAATATTTTTCAGATCCTCTAATGCAGCACCCCCCCCCCAAAAAAAAATACTGAGCTCTTGCTCTAGCAAAGATCCTCGATTACAGACTGTTTTTTCCTCTTTAGGTTTATGATCATTTTAAGATGCTAATGCACGGTGAAGAGATGCCAAAGATTACTGTTTATAATCCAAACTGTATTAAAGGTCATATTACAGCCGATGATAGGCTTGCAACAAGGGCGGGGCTTAGCGAAGTGGAAATTAGACGAGGGATTTCCTGCACAGCCAAATGATCTGAATTCTTTTCCACCCTTTGGAAGACCAGTGAGGCCTCAAAATAGAAACAAAGCTCCCTGGGGCTGGCTTCACTCACACTGCTGGAGCATTAACTGCTGACATGTGTTTTTAGGAAAATCGTTGCTAATGGAAACAGCTTCAGGCAAGTGGCAACGCCCACGGTTCTCATGTGACCCTTGAAGGAGTTCTGGAAGAACGTGACTTTACCAAAAGTCCTCCATATGTTTTCATCAAGTTCAAGGAATTATTTTGCTGGCCTGAGACCAGAACTGTGAAATAAATAGCAGGCGTAATTAATTTTTAAGATGCGGTCAACATTATGAAGTGGGGGTAAAAAGTAGATAATAGCTACTCAAATCTGGCAGCCATGCACAAAACAAATTATAGTCCACTACATAAGTCATGGTATGTGCTTCAAGACTGCTTGATTTTTTTTTTCAATAGAAATGTGTCTGGAGGCATCATATTCTAAAGGGGTAGTCAGTCAGTCAGGCAAATGGCTAGCTAACTAGAAGAATGAAGGGCTTGGTCAGCAAGGGAGGTTAAAACCTCCTGCACTCAGTGGAGCCACAGACTTTGAGGCTGAGCGGAAGTGAGGCTCAGAACAACTTAGGACTTGGGGAAGACTAGTGTGAAGCCAGCAGCACACTGGGCACTGGATTGCATTCCTTACTGCTAAAGTGTTTGGAAAGGGTTAGTCCCTTTGTAGCATTCAGAGGGAGTTAAATAGTATCGGACCATTGTGCTCTGCCCAGCGGGGCAGTAAGCTTCTTCCTGAACTTGTCTGTAGAAGGATGTCTTTCCACAGTTCCTGCATAACTGCATGTGAAATCGGAGTGGGTGTTTAAGGATGTGCCAAGGGACACGTGGTACATAGTAATTTCCACATCAGCATTGCATTGTGTCATAGGAAAAGAAGGGCGTGTGGAAATCGGAAGACACACGGCAGTATGCAATTTTATTCCTCACTAAAGTCTGGGTTCACCTTGACAGGACAAGGAGTGAGTAGGTCCAGACTGCTTCAGAGGACGCTCCTGGGGTCTACTTTGTAGCATGCCCCCAAAAGACAATTGGCATCATTGATCAGAGCTTTAGACACATTTCCTTTCTAGGGAAACAATGAACATTCATGACAAGATGGCTGACTGGAGAAACACTGAGAAGAAGCGGATCACACCACACATTATTTATCCCCTCGTGGCTCTAACTTGATATCATATTGAGGAGAGAGATTGACTTCCTATTTGAGATCATTGGTAGAGAAAGACATGAAGTGGGCTCAAGGTGTCAGGGAAGAGGAGGTGCCTTATTTCAGCCAGAAATGATTACATTCCTTCTTATATCTCCCCGATCTGTCACCAAGACACACACACATCTGGGCCTCATTAGCCATCAGCGTGTAGCCTCCAGCTATGGCCAAGGCATCCAGGCAGTTTTACTTTCCTTTCTGCCAGTCACCTGGGGTGTGGCCACCCCAGAAACACCATTTGGACCATCTCAGAGTAGAATGATGTTCTAACCTCTGAATAGGCCAGGCAGTCCAGATGTGGGTGGTAAGAACATCTGTAGTTCAAAAGGGCTCCCTTGAGATCATGGAGAGGTATTTGTTTAACATATATCTGAGGAGATTTCCTCAAAGTGTGCCAAGAGCCCTGCTCTTCTATGGATATGGTTCTATTGGTCTGGGAAGAGCAGAGAGCCAGGTAAGAAAAACAGAGGTATTCGACAGGTATAGTGTTCCAATTTGAAGTAGTAAGTTTCTGTACATGTGATATCCAGTGGAAATCTGTGCCCTTAAAATTATTAAATCTAAAAATACTTCTCTCTCTACTCCTCAGGACCCTCCTACCCTTGAAAGAGTCAGGGTAGGGCTGGACTGGCTCACACCTACAATCCTAATACTCAAACAGAAGCAGGAGAATCTTGAGTTTGGAGCCAGCCTGAGCTACATAGTAGCCCTTTCTCAAGCTCACATTTCAGGATTGCTTCTTGCCCTGATGCTCTATAGTTTTTCAGAGCAGAAAGCCCAAAAGGTGTGGATTGTATATCTTGCTCCTGATCATTAGTGTGCTCCGTAGCGGTACAGTGTGGTGTTTCATCCTGCAGCCCCTCTCGCTGTCCCTTGTGAAGGTAAAGGCAATGGCCCAATATCCCTCTTGTTCTAGGAAGTCAGCATTTTGACTCTGGCCTTCAACTAGGCCTGAATTAACCAGCTATGAATATTAGGAAAGTCACTAAGCCTCTCTGTTTCCTCATTTTCAGTGGGAGGATGATAGAAGAACCATGTCATGGGGTGTTTGTGTAGATTCAGTACAGCAGAGCCCCGACCAGGATGATGAGCTCAGTGCACAGCTGAGACAGTGCTGCTCTTGCTGTCCCAAAGCTTGGTCCTTAGACATCTGTCACTCAGGCATCCCTTAGAGGAGGGAGCCCACTGGCTTTGAACAGACCACAGCATCTGTACCTACAGACGGGTAGCACTGCGCCATCTGTGGGGAGAGGCTCTTCTCTTTAGTTCTGTTCAGGTGAAGGAAAAGATGAAAGTACCAGGATCCCTGTATTACACTCGTGCTGAGTACAGAAGAGCTTTGTGAACAGGACTCGTATGCTGTTGTTATTATTCATATCATTATTAAGAAAAGGGACCAGTGGACAGATACTCAGCACCTCTATATGGCAGCACTATGGTAGATATTTGTTGACAATGACTATGAGCCTGCAGACAAGGAAGCAGATGGTGTTGGCTTCATTTTTTATATGAAATGATATATTCAAGGTCAGACAGTAAGTAGGTAATGAAGCTAAAATTTGAACTCAGATCTGAGTCCAGATTTCCTGAAAACTGAGTTATGTGCAGTTCCTTGCCTCTCTCCCCAGCCCCCCACTGCAGTAGCATCCCTCTTGTGGACCATGCTTAAGCTAGCATAAATTTCAGACGCAGCTAATTCTTCCTGCTGGACAGGCCATAAGTAAGATGCATCATAATTAGCTCTGTCTGATTGCCCTCCTGTTGTCTTGAGCTATAGCCCCTAATTGTACGGTAGTGGGGGTTTCACTGTGGCGAGTTTTATCATTCTGACAGTTTGCTAATAAAAGGTCACCACAGGTACAGAGCACTCTGATTTACATATGGCAAGTAAAGGAGCATTATGGGAAGTCAGCGTCTAAGGTAGGCCTGGGCATTTGTTGCTATTGACACACATGCTGGGGTTCCATAATTGACAAGAAATACTATTATTAAGCAGGTCTGTTGAGATAATTAGCACTCGGGGTTGCATTTTTAATCGGACTTGAGTCAGATAATTTATCACAGCAGTAGCAAGCTGTCAGGGTCACACAATAAATACTCATTAAGGCTGAATAAAGATTAACTGCAGGCTGAAAGAAAATTAGGCCAAGTAGTAACATTTGATTTCAATATTTACAGTGCTAATTTAGACTGATATTGGCAAAAAGATCAGATTCTCAAATGGAGCTCATTTGTGAAAGAGAGAGAGATGCTGTTGATGCCTGGGCAGGAGGCTTCCTAAGGCTTAAGATCATATTCCCATCTGATGGCCAAAAGTACTCATTTTGAAAGGCTCATTTGGTGCTGCTGTTCTGGGGACTGTAGTGTCTCTGCATTAATAAGATGGAAACTCCAAAGACAAAAAGCATGCATCTTAAGGCATGCCTAATTTGTTAACATTAGTTAGATACTACACTTTTAATTTAATGCAACTCACTTGTCTTTGATTCATCCATGGGCAGTTTATGACACTTGAAGTTAATTAAAAACACCTACTATTAAAACCTTCACCATCCTTAAAGCAAAAAGGAAGTCATTTCAGGCTACTATATTACCAGGCAAGACATTTATGTACTTGCTTATAATTTACAGTATACTGAAGATTGGGAACCAAATGAGAACATTAGTATTTATGAATACACTAAATTTTGTTGACAAAACCAGTGTAAAAAGGTCAGAGACAGAATCCACAGTAAATGTGCAGTTTGTTTATCAGCCCGAGAGAGAGGCTTGGGTTTGAATAGTAAATTAGTTTCAAGGGCTGCTGCATCGGTGTGAAACCCAAGACCTAGGCTATGTCTGCCCAGGTACCCGGATACCCTCCAGTAGACAGTGGCTCTCAGGGGGCTGCTTTTGGCTTCACACTGTTTTTGCCCAGAAGAATTTTAAGCAGCGTGCCATCCTCATCAGAGAGCTCTTGTTAAAGCCTCATTGTGCTGTGCTCATTCAGACCTCTCCTAAGACTCTCTCTCTGTCTCTCTCTCTGTGTGTGTGTGTGTGTGTGTGTGTCTTGAGAAGCCAGGAGCAGCAATCAGGAGTTTGACAGTAAGGAAGGCAGTGATAGCACCCTCCCCCAGCCCAGGATCCTGTGTGGCATGTGACAGTCTTTGCAGCCTTGCTTAGGCAAAGGCAAAGGCTATGTGGCCTTTCTAATCAACCCTTCCCTGTGGCCCAGAAATTAACACGGAGGCCTCTGTACTGGGACTTGCTTTGAATGCTGGCAGAACTAGCTCAGCACAAGGATTCATTCATAGGGATTAGGAGTGGAGGCCAGATCGCAGGAACCAGGTTTTGGTCTTCCCAGGAACCCAGAGGCAGTGCACTGTTCTGTATGAGGCTCTTGGTCCTCATACCCTCTTCACTGGCCACAGCAGCTGGGCCACTGTGGGCTGCAGTCAGGAGATGACAGTGTTTCATGCAAAGAGGGAAGGAGTTGTCATTGTTGATGCCTTCCCTGAGTGTGTACAGACCTGGCATGGGGCAAAACCTGTCTGAATCTTCAGGAAGGCAAGGAGCCTGCCGGTGAGTGGGTATCCTGGAATCTAGTGTTCCCATGGCTGGTGTCATATGAAAGAAGAGCAATTAGTCCTAGTGGCAAGGCAGCATTTGCCCTGGGGCTTTGGGCTGCCCCATTTCTAAGAGGCCCAGGTCACCCCTTGTCTCAACTGCTTAGTGCTACAGATGCATGGAAATGGATGTGGGGAAGCAAAGGGGCTGAGGTTGTAGTGAGCTGGCTGGCAGGATGGCTGCCTTCAGGCCCACAGCACCCTGGCTTGATGCTCTTAGAGTCAGTCCTAAAGGCTAACATCGTACTGTGGTCTCCCATGAAAAGCATGGGAGTTTCTCACCTTCCTTAGTTCCCAGTGCTGTTTCCTTGCTCTGGTCCTCAGTCTTCGTCTTCACAGTTCTTGTTTCCACCTCCTTGGCTTGGCCAGGGAGACTGAAGGGTTTCTTCCAGAGACCCAATAGTGAGTTCTATTAACCAGATAGCACCCCAGACCCCCCGCCGCCGGAGTCTAACAGTGGCTTTTGTTTGTATATTTTGGAGCATCAGCCTGGCCAGTGCCCCTGGCTCCTATAGCATGGGGAATCCTGGGGGTGTGGCTTCAGCTTCTGCTTTCTCATTGAGCAGAGTTGATGCAAAGAGATAGGCAGGAATTAGGGGGCAAGAGTAAGAACCACTCTGTGGAAAAAGGTAGAGATTGGTTGTTATGCCCTGGTCACGAGACCCCCGAAGGGACCACCAGAGATGCAAACTCTCAGAAATGCAGAAGCAAAGTTTATTGAAAAGAAATACAAACCATGGCAGGGACCTGGTGCTAGCTGTGGCTGGAGGAGGTACCCACCCCTTTGCTAGCTCAAATCAATTAGGTGTCTCAGTACGGATACAATTTTGATTCACTCATTTTTAGGGACTTTCCAGAATTCCTCTGTTATCCTAGCCGACTGTTTGTCAAACCTGTTTGTATAGACTCTCTCCTGTGCTGAGACATTCTGTGGTTAATTAGTTGCTATCAGGTGACCCTCGGCTATCTCTTTCAAGTCCCTGGAACCTATGTCAGCAAAACTCAGGCCTGTTTCAAGCTAGGGTTATTGGCTTTGCTCAAAATGTAGGCACTTCCCTGGTTCTTCAGGTATTTGAGGTATATTAAAAACTTAATAAAGGCAAGCACATAACTCTTAAATAAAGTTTGTTGAATACTTGGCTATTTCCAGACACAGTTTGGAAGCATTTGGCTTTATGTGAGTTCCCTTAATCCTAACTGCTGTGGAGTAATCTTCTTGTACACTGTAAAGACTTGTCACTCAAATTGGTTTAATAAAACACTGATTGGCCAGTAACCAGGAAGGAAATATAGGTGGGGTGGCCAAACTGAGAATGCTGGGAAGAAGAGTGGAGTCAGGAGTCACCAGTCAAATGTAGAGGAAGCAAGATTAGAATGCCATACTAAGGAAAGGTACCAAGCCACATGGCTAGACATAGATAAGAATTATAGGTTAATTTAAGTGTAAGAGCTAGTTAGTACTAAGTCTGAGCTACCAGCCAATCATTTATAAATAATATTCTCTATATGGTAGTTGGAAGGAGCTGCCAGGACAGGGAGCAGGTGATCAGGACAGGAAAACTGTGCCCTGCATATGATGCCCAGTGTAGAGCTCAAACCCACAACCCTGAGATTAAGAGTCTTATGCTTTACTAACTGAGCTAACCAGGCCCTGCACCTCACAGCTCTCTTAAACCCACTTTCCAGGTAGGGTAATATAGGCACAAAGATGGCAAGTCGCTTATCCCCAGGCTGTAGCACCAGTGATAGCTGAGATTAGTATGCTCTGGACCCCCTTGGAGATACTACTGCAAGGGGCTGGAGCAGCCTCTCTGTTGCTGTTTTCAGAACTTAACAGGAACCCAAATGTCTTACTGATTTTTGTTTTGGGTTTTTTTATGGAGAAATCAGGGGTTGGAAACCTAAAGACAAAAGCAAGCCCTGTGGTTGTGTGCAACATAATGTTCCCAAAGAGAAAGGACACAGACCAGCAGCATTCCGCAGAGGACAGACAGCACTCCTTCCTGTGAATGAGACTTGGAAGGATGTGCTTAGACATCCAGAGAATTGGTCAAAGGGGAAACTTTTGGGATTAGTTCTGAAATATTTGTGGTAGGAAAAAAGAAAAAAGAAAACCAACTGGAAATAACCAAATGTTTGGTTTAATACTGATGCTATGCATTAGGTATAAGCTAAGGAGAATTGTTCTCAACCTTACTAAAAGGGTTTTCGTAATTTGTTGCTGTGTTTAAGGAGAAAATCAAAGTGGTTTTTAAGTTGATAAATAAATATTCAAAAATTTACATTCCATAAGCTTCCCCAGTAACTGACAGTGGTTGGAATGAGATTGTATGTAGGATTCTTTTTTCTTTCTTTCTTTCTTTCTTTCTTTCTTTCTTTCTCTCTCTCTCTCTCTCTCTCTCTCTCTTTCTTTCTTTCTTTCTTTTTTATCTTCTGGCATTGCAGCTGAAGCCAGGGGCCAGTGCTGCTACTTAACAACATGCCTCCCTCCCAGCCCCGTCTAGGTTATAAATAAGTCTTCAGTGTTTCTATTTCCATGGCTAGATCTATTCTTTTCACATCAAAGAAATAAAGAGAAAATTTCTAATGTATGGTTCTTTCTAGCCAGTGTCTGAGAGTTCCTAATGAGATATAAAGCTTCTTCATAACATATTGATTCTCTTGTTAAAACAAGAGAGAACACTGATTGCTTAATTCATCCCCTTCTGTATAAGCAATAAATGTCATTTGCAGAGTTTTGTGTGTTTTCAAGTCAAATATTTTCCAGATTAGTTTATATTCTCTTGAAAAAGGATGGTATTTTGGGTAGAAAACTAGAATACAAGGTTGTCATGGGCTCAGCCTAGACCAAAAATCCAACAACAGTAACTAGTGCTTTATAGAGTAACTGTGTTGCGCTTCTTTTAAAAGAATTGACAGCCTGGTGGGCAAGATGGGCATTGGTGCTGGGGGTTTTAGTTAAAGAAAACAGGCTGAGTCTGGAATGAAGAACATCCAAAAAGGCTGTCAGTTGTACAGTAGGTCAGAATGTGTCCACGTTAGTACTGTGGAGCACAGTTCTACCCGAAGCTAGCTAGTGTCTCCTGTAGGGAGAGAACGAACGGCATGCCTGTGAGAGCCCCTATCCTAGAACACCAGTCTCTCCAGTCTGAGAGGGAGCCTGAAGTCAGGAACAGTGTCCGGTGAAGATTTAAGCAGAAGTAAAATACTAAAAACAGAGAGAGAAAACGAATGGCTGAGCTAGAAAACTAGACAACTATGTAAGCTGCTGGGTGCACAGATGATTGGGCTTAGGGTTGGAAAGATCTCTGTGATGCTATGATTTAAGCAAGAAATGTCGTGAAAATATGTGGAGGTCTTTTTTCAAGGGGTAATAATAACAGCAAATAAATCCTAGCAGCCTTTCAGCTGGTCTTGAGGAGTGTCTTGTGTCACCCGCAGGCAGGATCTGTGGTCCAGAGAGAAAAGTAATCCAGTCCTGAGCTACCATCATTGACTATTAGTTTGCAGCATAGATTAGCAGAAGGACCCAGAATAGCTAAACTTGTACATAATTATTCACAATGTGTAAAGAGTGTGCTAGGTATCCCTTATATCCGTAGATAGAGTCCATGAATGAAAACTATGAGACTGCTAAGGAGCAGTCAGTCAGAATTCCTTTTGTTTATTTTATGGGTATAAATGTTTTGCCTGCATGTCTATACTTACATCTCATGCATGCCTGGTGCCCACTGAGCATAAAGAAGCCCTCATATCCTTTGGAACTAGAGTTACAGATGGTTGGAGGCAAGCATCTTACCTGCTAACTATCTTGCCAGCCCCTAAATTTAATTTTTAACAGTTTTATTTAGATACAGTTTATAGAACATCCATTTCTTCTTTTTAAAATACACAGTTTGTTTTACTATATTCACAGATACATGGATATCACCACACTTCCCAATGTTAGTTATTCCAACTCATTTTCCAATTTTCACAACCCCTGGCAACCACTAATCTACTTCCTGTCTGTATAGATTTGCCTACACTCAACATTTGACATAACTAGAATAAAAAAACATGTGACCTAATGTCTGGCCATTTTCTTTTAGCATGATATTTTCAAGGTTCAGCCATATTATAACACAAGTCAGCATTTTTTTTACTACCAGATAATGCTTTAATGTATGGATATACTGTATTTTGTTTATCTACTCCTCATTTGAAGAACAGTTTCATCTTAAGGATCTGTCCACTGTTTTTCCAAAAGAGCTGCACCATTTTACATTCCCAAGAACAATGTGAGGATCACAGGTTCTCCATATCCTTGCCAACATTTATCGTTGTCCGGCTGATCATAGCCATTCTCATGGGTCCAAAGCAGAATCTCCCGAGACTTAAACCTGCATTTCCCTAATGATCAGTGATGTTGAGTATTCACCAGATGCTCACTGGCCATTTGGATGTGGCTTCTGAAGAAAAAAAACCTCTGTCCAAGTACCATTTCCCATTGTTTAGTTGGCTTATCTATCCTTTTACAATTAAGCTGCAGAATTTCTTTATATGCCTGTACACAGAGCTCTTCCCAGATATACAGTCTGCACATGTCCCTTGCCTTCCTGTGGGCTACCCTTGCTGGTAGTGTCATTTGTACTGGAATCTTTATATAACTCTGTTGCCACTGCCCTCTCTTCCTCCTCCTCCTCCTCTTCTTCTTCTATCATTTCTGCTTCTGCATAACCCACAGTCCTTTGTCCCTCGTGTGGTTTCATACCCTCAGCTCCTAGATTTCAGGCTGATAACCTATATATTTGATTTTTTCCTAATGAATTTTGAACTTCAAAAAAAATAATCTTTTCTGTAGAAGCAATTTTTTTTCAGATGGGATATGTCACCAGAATATAATGACTCCAGAGTCTACATCAGAGTGTTCGATCTGGCAAACTGCTTTATCTTAATGGTCCAAGTGTACTGTATTTAGAGTTTATATACATATGGTATGTGTGGAAAATGAAAATTCCTTACTATTGTCTCAGCCATTGTTGTTTTTATTGCTGTTGAAATGTCCCTTGGGTGACACTATAGCATTTGCTCTTTTTTTTTTTTCCATTTCTCTTTCTTTCTTTCCCCCCCCCCCTT
>PVIH01001137.1:0-97628 GCA_004025045.1 Sigmodon hispidus | reverse complement strand
TGGAATGTGTGCCTCACCACCATGAACCTGCCAGATCCTGAGAACGGGCTGCTGCATTGGCAAGAGCCCATGTGGAATTAATGATGGTCTCCAGCTCAGCTCTTTCAACTTGTGTGAGGCTAATTAAAAAGTAAAACTTTCAAGTGGTTGACTTCGTAAAGAGAAATGCATTCATTCTTTATGTTGGCTATTTGCAAAATGCCTCTTCTCAGAGGAAACCTGTATGACTTTTCCATCACATTTCCTGTACTGTCTCCTCTGTGCCAGCTCATAGTGTGGGACATTAGGAAGTGGTGTGCCCCCACACACATGCGCGCCCCTTTCTAACCACTTAAAAAATTCCCAGGAAGGTTTTTTTCCACTCCAACTGCCTTCCCATTGTGTTCTGTGGCTGCTAAGCTTGCCAGACTCAGCAGGTAGCCCACATGCTATGCGTGTCTTTGTGAGAAAGCTCCCCTGATGTGGACAAGATGTTGGTTGTAAAATGAAGCCAACATCTTGTCCACAAGTGTGCAGGAACACAGTACATCCACAATCCACAGCACCGAGGACATAGATAAGGAGTACTTAGACCATAGAACCTGCTGAGTCTGTTGCTGTCACTGAAATGGTCACACCACCTGATTTTATTTGTACTTTTTCCTAAAAACAGGACATCATATTCATGTGTATACATGTGGAGTGTGTGTGTGTGTGTGTGGGAGTGTGTGTCTGTGTGTGAGTGTCTGTGTGTGAGAGAGTATGTGAGTGCGTATGTGTGTGTGTGTACTAAGGAGTCCCAAAGGAGGCCCAAAAAGGATTTAGTTCTTCTATCTGTCCCAGTATAGAAGGAGCCTGCTGCTCTCTGGAGTTGACATTTCAGCTAGTTCTCATCTTCTCTGCCTGTAGTATTCCTTTGGTGTTGTCTGTTTCTGTGTGTTTAGTAGCTATATGCCAGCTAGTGATTGTTCTTGCTTTCCATCCAATGTTTGCATTCATAATTATGCTAGGGGCAAGGATGTGGCTCAGTGACTATGTTTGCTCAGAATGCACAAGTACCTGAGTTCACTTCCTAGTACAAGAAGAAGAAAAAAATCACATTATATGATATACCTCTTTAGAGAGTAGATTAAATACTATCCTTCAGGCCCCAGCCACTGATTTTAGACAATTACTTAAGAAAGAAACAAACAAAAAAAAAGGGAGGGGAGGGGAGTATTTAATCCTTCTTAGCTTAATTTTACCTAGAACATTCTAGAACACATACAAAAACAGATTTTAAGAATGAGAATTTGTACAGGTGTACTGCAAACAAAATTAAAATTTCAAAAATGGAGTGTTTGAAGGGAACATTTTTCTGTACAGATGTCTGCTTTGAATTGAATTAGGTTCTGTATTTCTCCCAGCTCCACACAAATGCAGGAGGCAGGAGATTCTGTCTTGATATGTATCTCACTTGAGATAGCCCAGTGCCAGCCCTGACTAGGAATAGCCATATTGTGGGATTGAATTGTTTTCACAACTCTTGGAACAGAAGCCCTAGCTAGGAACAGACGGATAGGAAGAGAGCAGAGGACTTTTTGTTTGATACAGTACTGAACTGATAGCTTGTCTTGCTGAGTTCCTTCAGGGCATCAGTGTAACCTTAAAACAGCTGCCACCAAGCTCTAAACTCAGGTGGATGTGAAAAGAAAGATCCCCATGGGAGATGGCAAGTGGAAGCCATATTGTCGCAAAGGTGACTGCTGGGTTTCTTTTCTGTTTCTGTATCCCTTTTTACCAACTTAAAATGAAAGGTGGCTTTCTCCTTGGCTCATTCACCTTACCTCAGACTTTTTCTGCCTGGGAATCCACTTACTGGCTCAGTGCCCACAGCACTGGGAAGAACTCTTCATTAGCCAGTGGGAATGGTACCCAGAGTACACTGCTAACTCACAAGTGGCCTTGTGCAGTCTTTGAATGTCATAACCACAGAATGCTAAACCAATAAAATTGCTATTCTACTTTTCCTGCACTTCCAACTGATTCACAGGTGGGCTGAGTTCCAAAGTCATCATGGGTTTGAAACAGTATATTTTCCATAGATACAGTGTTATACATCATAGATCATCCCTCAGAAACCCACTCTCTTATGTGAATGGAAAGCTGTCCATGTGTGATAGATACTCGGAAGAATAAAGTCAAGTGAATGAGTGGTAAGAACTTGAACACAATCAGTATATTGTCTCCTATGTTTGAGGGATTGGATTGTCTAATACCTTCCTAATTAGAGAGAGTAGGGAGATGGGGTGTGGTGAGGGTGCAGTTCAGATATAGAGTAGCATGTATAAGGTCCTGTTCAACACCTAGCAGTGGAAAGAAGGAAGGAAAAAATACACTGAAGTATTGTGGAAGTCTTAAAGATTAAACTCTAGAAATGGTAAGGGGGAGAGTTGGTGAGATTTTCAGTAGTTAGTGGTACTTCCCACTACATCTTGGGAGCTTTCATCCCCAGAACCCACATAGTAGAAACAGGGACCTGATTCTTGCAAAGTTGTCCTCTGAATTCTACATGTATACAAAATAAACAAATGTAAATTAAATTTATGAAAGGGACATTAAGGGAAGGAATGGAAGATTCTGAATAGCCCAGAGGGGAGCAAGAAGAAAGCCATGTTGGTAAGCAAGGGGCAGGTGGAGACAGGCTTCTGAGGGACCACAGCATTTTCATTACGAGTTCAAAGAGCCTCACAGTGCATCTTTTCTTTCCATCCCAATTTGTTTTGGTGCCAGAATGGGTGTGAACGTTTTTGAAGCAGCTACTTAAGAAAGTTACAGTATTTTAAACTTGGGTTGGATGCTGGGGCACATCTGCCTCTTAAGCTGCTGCTCTTCCCACCAGGGTGAACCATAGTTACATGGGGGAGGAATTCTGCCTCAGTGCACGTGGAAATTATTCTGACCCAGGTTTGGATCCCACATCCTTGAAGAGCCAGGCTGATATCTTGTGAGCCTACTTTCCTTAACAAGAAAATAAAAACGTAAGTCCATGGTAGCATCTCCCCGGAAACATCTGTGTATGCCCCTGCTGCCTACAGTGGGTGACGGCACTGCTCAGCAGGTCTTCCCTGTGGATCAGAGTCACACGTGCCCTTTCATGTTTGTACAGAATAGCAAAAGCATCATCAGCATAGAGAAGCGTAAAAATCTTCAATGTGTGTGTATAAACTTCAAAGCTAGAAGAAGCATTTTCACAGGATCACCACACAGTGAAACAGCTCCAAATCCAGCTAGGATTTGCAGGAGTACGGGAGGCCTCTTTGAACGCAGCATCCCAAAGCTCATTTTCACATCTTGAAAGACTTCATCTTTGTCTTGGCTCTGGACTTAGTTCTAGCTGTAGTTGTTTAAGGATGAATTTGCAGTAAATGAATACATATTAAAATGGTTTTGAATAAGTCAGACGTAACTCAAACCTTCCTTCTGATTCATTTTTAAGGCCCTGTTTTGTGCTGAGAATCTGGTTTCAGCTCATCTCCAGCTGACTGAGAATGTAGGATGGATATGTCCCCCCACCTGTATCTGGACTGTGGCTGATGGGCATCTGTGACTGCCCCTTAGTGGTCTTTTGAAGACACTGTTGTGGAGTGGCGACACCGTCTCACCCCTTGGCTGTAGAGTAAGATTACGTGACTTGGGGCACTGTTGATTGTTTTCACGGCCTCGGGCAGCTGACCGCCTCATGCCCTTGAGCTGCGCACAGTGTTTCTGAGCCTTTCCACACATTAAAAACAAAACAAAACTCTCTTTTTGCTCCTCTTCCCTGTCCTTCACTTCCCCAAGAATGGCCTTTGAAAATACTAATAATTATACATATTGGTTCTGGAAGCGTAGCTCAGCCTTAAGAGCGCTTACTGCTCTTCCTGCGAACCTGGGTTCAATTCCTGGGACCCACATAGTGGCTCACAACCATCTGTCACTCCAGTTCCAGAGAATCTGATGTACTCTTCTGACCTCCATGGGTACCATGGGACACATACACACGTGTACGTAGGCAAAACACTCATACACATAAAATAAGGAAATCTAAACTTTTTAAACATATAAGAAGCTGGAGAGATGGCTCAGAGGTTAAGAGCGCTGACTGCTCTTCCAGAGGATCTTGGTTCAATTCCCAGCAACCACCATGACAGCTCACAACTGTCTGTAACTACAGTTCCAGAGGACCAGACACTCTCACACAGACATGCATGCAGGTAAAATACCAATGCACATAAAATAAATAATTAATTTTTAAAAAGAATAAGAAGCCAATGCTGTGAATGTATCAGATGAGTCTGCTCAACACTCAGCCATGCTGGGTCCTAGAGAATTCTTCTATGCTCTTCCCAGAAGTCACCCTTTGTGTACTGCCATATGCAGACATGCATATGCTGATGATAGGATCCCCAGTCTCCACATACAGTTTATTCTCTTCATAGACACCACATCTTTTTTTTTCTTTTTTGCAATACAAATTTTACAAAGGACAGTTTAATAATCTGGCAGTTTGTTCCTCAAGGACTGGCACACTGAGACTTGGGAAAGAATTTCATTGACAAGAGCACACCGGATTACTTAGTAACTGTCTGTGGCTGCTTTCACACTATCTCAGCAGAGGGAAGGCATTACAGAAAGACTCTTTGGCCCACAGAGCCTAAAATGCCTACTCACTGGCCCTTTGCAAAAGCATTGCCAGGTGTAGTTTGGCATCCAGTCTCACTACAGACAGTCTTGAAGTGCAAGCAGGGCACTGAGAGACGCCTTTGCCACCAGTTTACTGGGGCTTAGACAAGACACCCCACCTCTTAGGGCTGGTCTCCCTCATGCAAAGAAGTGATTGTTAACTCCTTCTTTGTTCTGAGAGCAAAGCACTCTCAGGAAAACCTCCAGTTAAAATTCATGCAGCATAAGAGCCTCTGAGCTGGTGCTGCCCTGGTTATAACTGTGATGTATTTAGTATATTTTAGTCAACACTTAGCTTTGCCTTTAAAAAAAAAAAAAACTGTCAGTTTATAGGAGAAATTTCGTTGAAATATTTGTGTTCTGGCGATACAACACAAATGCCTTGTTTTAAAGACATAAACACAGAAGTAGATTATATGAACACTTTGTTGGTGGCAAAGCAAACATCTATAATTTAAGTTATTTTTAAATCATCTGAGCCATTTCTCTTCTTGGTGCCCCCTTTTTAAATATATCTAATAGCTCACAGAATTACCAGATAGTAAACAAACATGCTATAGCACCATGTTCGTGCCTCTTACATTAGCATCACTGTGGCCACTTGTGATGTGTTCTCTTTAGTAGAAAAAGAAGATAATGTTAGAATCTTCCAGAGACACTGTTAGGATTTGGAGTTTACCTGGTGTACCTTGTGGGTGGGCATGGATAGAGGCCTCATGCCCCATGTGGGTGCAGTGAAAGGCTGCAGACTGGGTCCACGTGGAAAGACTTTATCATTATGAAGAGAGGGAGGATAGGGGAGGGGAGGGAGAGAAGGAAGGGGCTGGGGGGGGGAAGAAAGGACAAAAAGAGAAGAGTCTGGCTGGAGAGATGGCTCAGCGGTTAAGAGCACTGACTGTTCTTCCGGAGGACCTGAGTTCGATTCCCAGCATCCACATGGCAGCTCACAACTGTCTGCAATTCCAAGATCTGACACCTTTGCACAGTTCTACATGCAGGCAAAACACCAATTCACATAAAATAAAAATAAATATTTAAAAAAAAAAGAGAGAAGAGAGTCAAAGGTGGGAATTCTTAAATGGAGCTTGTCTTCAGAATTGGCACAATTCAGTATGAGTCTATGTCACTTTTAAGCAAATACATAATTAATAAATGAGCTTTTTGAATAATACACCAGAATGTTGATGTAAATAGTATGTGACTTCAGGTTGCATGCAGGCCCTAAAGATTCTATTATTTATTATTTTATTTTTGGCAAAAACATCACAGGAGAGGTTTTCATTGTGGAATTCCTTGAAAACTGACTTGAGGAAAAGAAAATGTAGCAGGGGCTGGAGAGATGGCTCAGCGGTTAAGAGCGCCGTCTGCTCTTCCAGAGGACCCGGGTTCGATTCCCAGCACCCACATGGCAGCTAACAACTGTCTGTAGTTCCAGTTCCAGGCAAACACCAAGGCAAATAAATAAGTAAATAAATAAAGTTTAAAAAAAAAAAAAAAAAAAAAAAAAAAAGAAAATGTAGCTTCCAAAATGGGATTTGATCTTCTCCCAGGGTACTGAGCAGCAGTCGGGGCAATTTAAAGAGAGATGAGACCTGCTCATTCACACACTGTTCAAAGTCCAACCATGATAAAGCAGTCCTCTGTGAACTTGAGGGAGGGGGAGGGGATCTGGCCCCTGTAACATTCTGGAAGGAACCTAGCACTTAAGTCTGCAGGTGCAAAGTACTAAGACACAGGGATGTTAAGCTTGTCCATGTCACACTGAGTAGACAAATGGCCATGTTGGTGCTCAGAACACAATAAGGGTGGTTCCAGGTAGATCCCCTTAAAAGTATTGCTGAAGGGCCTTCCCAATAGTCAGTGGTTCTTTTTTCTTGTCAGTAGTAAACAGATGGCTCAGAGGTTAAGAGCACTGACTGTCCTTCCAGAGAACCTGAGTTTGATTTCCAGCACCCACATGGCAGATAACAACTGTAACTCCAAGATCTGACACCCTTACAGTTATACATGCAGACAAAACACCAATTCACATAAAATAAAAATAAATATTAAAAAGAAAGAACGAACTTGATTGGAGGCACTGGGGCAGAGAACTTCACTAGAGGATGTTCTAGAGAGCACTGCACCCTCTACCCCTAGGGATTGTGGGAAGCTGGAGGGGGCAATGGATCATCCTGTGTACTCACAGGAAACTCCTGCACTTTGGCTGTGGGGTGGGGCATGTTAAGGGCATCAGGCCCCTAGTTGTTCTCTTGTTCCTGTCTCCGTGGCTTCTAAAAGACTGCATATGAATCCATTGAGCAGAAAACTTTACCCAAGTTTTTGCCTCTTGCATTAACAAGAGCATTCCAAAGTGAGGCCCTCCCTTGGGAGCCTCCCCGTGCTTCTGAGAACCCACAGTAACATGGACTGCAAGTTAGCTGTTCCTGTGGAAAAGTGGATAGATGCAGCTCCTGTCTGGGAACTTACTCTGCTTCCTCCTGCCACCGAGTGCATCTCGAATCCCCTCGGATCCAGTCCCATGATTACACTGAGAAGAATGCAAAGATCTTGAACTCCTTCTCCCAAGAGCATTCTCTTAGCTGTGCAGTACCCCAGCCCTCAGCCTCCTTATATGTCAAATGGACCTCCTAATGCTTTTCCTGCCTATATGTCACTAGACAAATTCTGTGTATCATGGGGTCTTCGTCTGCACTGACAGATTCTTTGTGGAATATGTGATATGTTCAAGGTAATGACTGAGATGAGAGAAAACTGAACTTGTGGTGTTGATATGGTGAAATTTTAGTTTATCTGACTAGTAGGGCTCCTATACAGTTCTAGCAGACAGTCAGCTACCTTCTTAACATGCTCAGCCAGAAAGGTTAGCTAGTCTCTCCTTGGGCCAAGGAAAAAGAGAAGGCCAGATCCAGGCTCCCTTTTGCCATCTTTTCTACAGTGTCCAGGTAAAGGTATGCCCGAGGATTAGCAGCCATGAGGCTGAGCTTGCAATCTGCTCATGGGCTACACTGTGACAGAGTTCGTGTGAGGCTCTGATCCTGGCCTCATTTTATGATCATGCTGTCAGCCGTCATCCTGTAGATCCCAGGTGCGACACTGTAAACTGGCACAAAGTAGCCTCTAATGCACACCATACTGTTTCCAAACCAGCCTTCCCTGTTCAAGTGGGGACATCAATCCCTTTCTGAGACTCATCATGCATGTAGTGTGTTCACTTAATTCCCAGCTCTCAATGTGTGCTGGCTAGTTTTATGTCAACTTGACACACACTAAAATCATCTGAGAGAAGGCAACCTTAATTAAGAAAATGTCTCTGTAAGATCTGGCTGTAGGCAAGCCTGTAGGGCATTTTCTTAATGGAAGAGCCCTGCCCATTATGGGTGGGGCCATCCATAGGCTGGTGGTCCTGGGTTCTATATTTTAAAAAAAGAAAAGAAAAGAAAAGAAAAAGAAAAAACAGGCTTAGCAAGCCATGGTGAGCAAGCCAGTAAGCAGCATTCTTCCATGGCCTCTGCATCAGATCCTGCCTCAAGGTTCCTAATCTGTTTCAGTTTCTATCCTGATTTCTTTCAGTTATGAATAGTGATGTGGAAGTGTAAGCTAAATAAATCCTTTCCTCTCCTACTTGCCTTTGGTTATGATGTTTCATCACAGCAATAATAACCTGACTAGAACATAGTGCCACATACCATGGTAGATTATCCAGGGCTGGACATGACTCATTCCCAAGTATTGTAGAAAGCTGTCACTCAAGCATCTATCCAGATGGCATGCTGTGCCCCCAGCAGATCCTGGATGTAGAAGCAGCTAAGATCATTAGGGTCTCTTTTGGTGGGAATTTAGCTTACTGTCCATAAATGATGCACAATAGGCATGTATGTCAAAATACCTATGTACAGCCAATAAATGTTGACCTGTAAAAGTGTGGGATGTCTACAGGTTACTATCAATAACGTGTCTAAAACATGTCTTCAGACAGAGGAGATGGCTCACTGTGGGAGCTCTTGCATAGGGGCCTGGGTTCAGACTCGCAGGACCCATAAGAGGCTGAGTATGGCCACATGAATTTTGTTTTTTACAGCATCACAAATGTTCCAAAATGAGGCTCTCTGTACTGGTGGGGGAGAAAGGGAGGCAGAGGCAGGGAGGAGCACCAGGTTTGGCTAGTTAGCAGCCTATCCTCAGGTTCAGTAAGAAACTGCCTCAAGGAAATAAGGTAGACAGAGATAGAACAGGACACCCGATGTCCCCTTCTGGCACACTGGTCACATATATTACAAGTTTTAGGTATTTCTACCTCCACATTTGAAATGGCCCCCAGTGGGATTTCCTAGTCTTCACGAGTAGCTTAGCTTAAACTTACTTAGTCTGAGTATCTTTAGCCCCACGGTTTCTGGCCCAAAAGACTCTGGACACCTCGTTCTCCAAATTTGATCATTGATATGCTCAGCCATTTAATTGCTTAAGCTGTTTTCAAGAAAATGTCCCAAGATGTTTTTGGAGAATAAATTGGCAGCATACTAGGGTAAGGGCATCCCACCATCTCACATGGCAGCATTAAAGAAGACAGCCCTGTTTCAGTGTGTGTTCTGGCATTTGTCATTAAGTAGTTTGCTAGCTTTATAGGTAGCCATCATCCTGAGGGATGATGCTGTTCCTGTTTCTGGCAATCCTGGGATTATGCGTATAGAGAAACTCATCATTGTTGTGGGAGGTGGGTACTGTTACAGCAGTGTATACAGATCTGCCCAGAAATGTATCCACTACCTTATTGAATTCATGAAAATAAGAAGCTTTTAATGGTATCCATTTTTTAGGTACCATTGGATGGCAGCAAATTGAAATAACATGAACGGCCTTCTTGCCTGCTTCAATTACAGCAGGAAATGACTATCTAAATACTTATTTTAAAGTGTCCCCTTCCTGCCCTACTGAAGGAAGGTACTCTGGGCGAATGAATGTGTGTATGTGGGAGCAAAATCTTTTTCTTCTAAACTTCTGTGAATCTCAAAATGTCTCTGTGCTCTTGTTATAAAGGGGAAATGTCTGTGGCATTTCTGAAATACCTGCTTGTTAGACCGGTTCTGAAATTGGCTGCAGGTAAATGGGCAGAGTATGGCCCAAGGTCTACCACTCCACAACAGAGAGAGCCTCCTGAAGAGGATAGAACCGTCAGCCCACCACTGCGCATCCCGCCCACCAAGAATAGGGCAAAAATAGTTTCCTGGGCGCATTTGTGAGTGAATTTTAGACATCCCCAGATGATCCATTCTGTCTGCTTCTTCCATTAACTGGCCTTGCCCATCCCTGCCAGATATTTTGCATTTTATACCTTCCTTGATCTCCCTGCTGAAAATTGGTACAAGGTTTTTATGGTATAAACTTAGCCACTAAGTCATGTCACTGTGGTGTTAATTTCCTTCCCTGTGCTGAGGATATGCAAATATGCTGGGCTTAATCCTCATCACCTGTCCTCTGGTCGGGCTTGCCAGCAGGCAACGAAACACAGCAGGCAGCGGCAGAAGCAGAGGAATGACCGACCGGTGGCGCCAGGCCCGGGTTGCACTGCCGCCATTCCTCAGCAGCCCACATCTGCTGGGAGGCCGCCATTCCTTCCAGGCAGCTTCAGCCTCCCAGTGGGAGATAAGCTGAGCAAGGGCTTTGTCTGGCAGCCAGATTCCAGCGTGGATGCGTGGTGTGTGACTGGATGGGGATGGCTGGGATGGACTATGTTGAGACACCACAGCAGTAGCACTGCCCTCTTCTAACTGGGGCTGTTGACAGGTCCTGCTGAGAGCCCTTGTCTCTCGGAACTTGGATCTGGAAGCTCGACATTTTAATTTCGGGTTTTCATTTGGGAATGTGATTTTATTAGAACCAAAATCTCTGCTCCCTTCCCCTAAAGACATACTGGTCTTGTCTGTAGCACTGACAGGATGTTGCCAGAGTCACCAGAGTCCCACGGAGACTACCTGGAGATGGCTTCCAACAACTGCAACCTAGTCCTGCCTCAACCCCTGCCTCCTTGGTACCCCACTGTCTCTCAGGGCCTGTTAACTGAGCGAGCAGCACACTGAAAGGAGAGCTTGGCTCAGGCAGTTCCCCCAGGCTCATTGTAAACTACCTGGGTGAGGGCTCTGAGGGGGTCTGTTCATCGTTGTTGGCAAAAGCATGGTCCCTTTGTGATTCAAGGGGTTTGTCATTACCTTACCTGGAACAATCTTACTACAGGGGACTGTTGGGGCTAACTGCTCCCCTCAAATGGAGGCTCACTGATAAAGCGTTTACTCAGCATGAGGCCCAGAGTTCAGTTCCCAGAACTTCAGGGAGGAAAAAAAAAAAAAAAAAAAAAATGATGTTTCTAACTGTTAAGAAAATAACTCAGTTCCTTTTAGCATTTGTGCTGACTTGAAAATATTTTGAAAAACATGTCCTCTGAGAGGATGTCAAACCAGATGTAGAGGCATAAACCTGTCTTCCCAGCAGTTTGAAAGCTGAGGCAGGAAGACCTTCAGATCAAGGCCACCTAGACTGTTCCTACAGCAAGACCTATAAAATAAGTGGCTGTTCGTTTTGCCGATGAACAGCCTTCTGTTTTCTTGCTTGTCTTCTAGACACTTACTCATTTGTATCTTTTTAGAAAAATATATTTTCGTTCATGTGCATCTGGGTGAATGTTATGCCAAATGTGCGTGGTGCCTTCAGAGGCCAGAAGCTTCAGATGCCCTGGAGCTGGAGTTGCAAGCAGTTGTGAGTCACCCGACATGGGTGCTGAGAACTGCAAGCACAGTAAATGCTCTTAACCCCTGTGACATCTGTCCAGCCCCATCCCCTCATTTTTATCTTTATAAGTAGCTTTCAGCAATGTTTTATGTACATCCCATCTAAAGCATTTAAACCAATACAAAATGCCCTGTGACAGCCGATACAGCCTTCCCAAAAGCAATTGAGAAAATCATTGCATTTCTTAAGTTGCCATTTCATTGGATGGAAACTTGGCTGAGGACGTCTCAGGTGTGACGTCTGGTTTCTTCTCCCTAGCTAGGCTTCCCTAACCCTGGCATGGTATGAGTGACACTTGCTGTGAGCCACTCTTGTACCAGACTTTCTTCCAGATCTTAAGAATTCTTAAGGTGGTGACACTCAAAACAGCATAAGATTTTAAGACAGAAATTTACATCCTGAGCAAGTTAACAAACGAGTTCTTGTCTAAGGCTTTTTGGGATAATCAGTGTCAGCGCGCCCTTAGGAAGTGCTCTTCCAGTGAGGTCTGGCTCTGGGTTTGATATATCACTGCTGCTCAAAGAAAAGCCACGCTGGCAAGCGACTGCCAAGCATGTGACCTGCAGAGGGCGCTATCATACCATCTTTTCTGAGCTAGTCCTTATAAAAAGCAGAAACTGGGAACCTGAAGAAGGGGGAAGGGAGAAGCCCTGAGGTTTCTTAATGCTTCCAGCAGCCAGTCTGCTTACAGTCTGGTAAACAGACTAGGAATTGTGGGCAAGGCCTTTACCCTGAGTTCTGCACCAAGTGTGAGATCAGGTGACTCTGTCCGGACTCATTACTTTCATAGCCTGGAGCTAGTTCACACAGCAGCAGGGGTCCACCAAAAAGGCATTTAATTAATGAAATTGAAACTGGTTCTTATAACTCCTGATTAGTAGTAGTCAATTTTTTTTTCCTTCAGTATTTCAAGTAATTTATAAAGCACTTACACACATAAATAGAAAGCTCTAAATGCTGATATTCCATAAAAAGTAAATAAAAATATTTTTATGCATTAAGACTTAATTAAGTGGCATGATTTCATGTCACAGATTTAAAACAGGGCAGGTGAGACCTGCCAACATTACTACAGCTGCGTTTTACATGAGGAAAGTAATTAAAATGGTCGTTTATGTCTTTTTCCACTTACAGGTATTTAGACCGTTCTGTATTACACCATATATTTTCCCTGCAATCATATTATGGCAATATATCTTAGTAGGCGATACCTTTGTTGTTAGTGGAAAGGTGAGGGAGAACATTTGTCAAATGAAAGAGTTGTCCTGTGCTTAGGATACTGATGGGACTGAAGTGACGCACGTCTTCCCTTAGGAAGACGGAACCTTGCATCTGCTCAGAAACACCTCTTCTCCCTGTCTGAACAGAACTCAACTGATTTTCACAACAGTTTTTTCTTCTATTGTCAGGAAGAAAACTAGCAGAAGGCAGAAACACATCTACCTGGCCCTGTGATGTGATCATTTAGACCTCACTCCTGTGAGAGAGCTTTGGGTTGAAGCAGGCATGTTTGTGTTGTCCAACTAGGACTATGCTAATTCTGAAGCAAGAGACGTTGAGTGGCAGTAAGCAATGGGAGTAGTGTCCCAACTTCGTAGAGCAAAGCTGCACCAGAATTCTCCAGGAGAACAAAGCAGGCCATCACTTCGTCCTTACTCACTGCTGTTATTTATGTTAACACTCACAGGAAAATTATTACTTGATGAAGTTTTAACGACCTACGTAATTTTGTGCCCCAAGAGGCATGGCTTACCAAATGAGACTGAAGCCTCAAAACCCAGCGGAGGCCTCAGCATACTGAAACATGAGTGTAATGTACAGTAAGGGGTCAGGGAGGCCAGATGAAGGCCAGACCTCCAACCTGTGAGTTGTCCCACTGCTCGGACTGTGTGAGCAGCAGCTGAGGATTCCGGGGTCCAAGCAGTTAGGACTAAGCCTCCACTGTCACTTATCAGTCACCTACTGGGAACAAAGACTGAATTCTCCTCTTCGTGCCTCATCTCTAATAGTATCATTTGAACAATTGACCCTATCTCCAGTCTGTTCCACTCAAACAGTTGACTAGGGATTATTAACAAGCAACATAGGTAAAACTGCACAGCTCATCACCCTGAATCTTCCTCGGATGTGTAAACCTTCAGGCCCGCCCGCCACGAGCGTGACTTCATCATGCCTGTGCCCTGAGCTTGCTTTCCAACACTTCGGGCATCACTTTAATTGCTATAAATCTATCACTCCATGTGCTGTCGCATCATCACGGTGTGCCCTCCTTGCTCTGTTAGTCCTGTGCTGATGGCAGAATGTGTCACTCAAGTGCTTATGGCATGATTGACAGGCTTACATTTTTCATTTACTTTTGGAACAATAGAATGGTTGGGGTTTTTGTTTGTTTTTAGCTCATCACCAATTGGAGAATGAGCAAATTTATGATCTTTATTCCTTTCTGAAGTTAGTTCCCCAAATTTTCCAATTTCAGTTCTTATTCATAACTTCCAGATCCAAAATGTTTGTCGTTATGCCCAAAAATCTGAATCCTGCAAAACATAACTTAAAACCTGCAGCAGTGTGACACTCCCCTCCACCTTCATTGGTATTTAAGATCTCTTGTCTGTTTGGACCCCGCCTTCTTCTGCACTAAGCAGCTGTGCTGCTTTCCCAGCTCTGTGTGCCTGAGAAAGAAGAAATCTACCAGCAGAGAGCGAGCTGGCCAGATGACTTTACAGGGCCCATGTTTAGATGACTTGCACTAATGAAACTTGAACCAAGCACAAGCATTTCTTTTCAGCAATCTGTGCTGTTTCTCACATTTCATAGCACTTCAGTATAAACCCACCAAATCTCACTTTAAATCCCACAGGCTGTTTTCTCTTCTTAACTTATCACTGTTGTGCTGCTAACTTCTAGTCCTTAGTTAAGTTTGAAGGCTACAGCTACTGGGTTATCTACACTCAGTTTATACCGAAAAATGGATGATTGGCAAATGTTGCCACAGCTCCATGTAATGGAGCATCCAGGTGGCTGCTGGCAAGTGTTGTCAGCTCCGCATGCTCAGAACAGTAGTGCATGCTCGGGATTACCTGGCTGGGTCAGTGACACAGAAGAGCTTACACACTACAGGATATGAGCACCTCCAGTCTTCAACCAGCACCCTCTGAAAGCTGCTGACATCCCTCCTTTGCTGATTGATATTGCAGAGATGCTGACCACATGACCTCTGCCCTTCAGAGACTCTTGATCCCTCTGTGAAGTACTATTACCATGTATAGGAAAGTAGAAATGACCAAGTGCTGAATTCTGACTTTCTTATGGCTGGAATTGGTGCTCACCCACAGAGGAAAATGTTGGCTAGAGTGGTGATGAAAATATTACTTGAGCCAGAGAGGGAAAGATTATTGGGATTTTCTTAAAAATTTGAACTAAAAGTGAAAAAACTAAACTTTGCATTTTTACAGGCTTGATGTTAGTTCGGGTGCACTTGCCAATGCTGCAGCAACAATAATCTCTAGACGTCAATGACAAGAGTTTGTTTGCTCGCTTCATGAACCCCAGAGCTCACTTGAAGTGTTCCACTCCTTCTAGCCACTCGTCCTGCCTGAAATATCTTCTCTGCCCAGTTGTTTCTTCTGAGTTCAACTCTACATCATAACCCTAGAGTTAGGATTAAAGGTGTGAGCTACTATTGTTTGACTCACAGAAATACAGAAAGATCTCTGTCTCCTGAGTAATGGGATTAAAGGTGGGGGTCACCACTCTCTGACCTTCATGGCTTCTTGACTGTGAGTGATTCTGTTCTGAAATTCCAGGGTGATTTTATTAAATATAAAACATATATATCACCACACATGGCCAAATCAAGCCATGTGTAATATCTAGTCTCAAGGGGGACGAAGAAGTGCTAATCTATCATGTGCCAAGAAAGTGGAGAGTAAGAAATATCAGGAGATAGCATCAGTGCCTGCCCCCAGTCCTTGGGAAGTTTGTAGGGAGGATGAAATGCATGGTATACCCAGTGAGTGAAAGCAGCGTTTTACACTGGTTATCATGACCTAAAAGTCCCACTGTGTAGGGACCTTTAGATAGTCTTTTCAGATTCGTTGTCTACTTAGAAAACACCTTTGCACTTCCCTCCTGTGGATGCCTCAGTTTCTCAGTGAAATGTCAGCAAAGAGCAGGTGTATTAACTGCATCATTAACTTAAGCCCTGAACTCTTCTATCCCTTGAATTCTGTGGATAACCTCAGTTCATTGGTTCTCATGCCAATATTACCTGCATCACCCTTTATCCAACATTGTTCAGGTGATAAATTCTGTATTAACTTATTTGCAACAAAATATATCCTAGCTGTGAAACAGAACTGCCCTCCCCTTGCTTTTGCACAGGACTCAGGGGATGTCTTGTGAGGACAGAGACTCGGGTCGGTGGTGGCCTGCTCTGCTTGAGGACCTCTCTGGCTGTCCACAGTTTTTCTGTTGGCTCATGTCTTTTCCATCTCTGTCAGTGCAGCCATCATCATGCTTACAACAAAGTGTCCTTTGCTACAAAGAGCTCCAGATTCGGAAAACAACTTTTAAGACTCAAGGTTCTTGTCTGGGCCTCAATACGTGAAGTTAAGAGCTTCTCTGTCTCTCTTGAGGAGTGGATGGATTGAAGAAAGGGTCTTTGCTAATATGTAAATTCTCCACCCTGCCTTCCATCTCCAGGCACACCTCTAGGATGTGAATAAATGCTGGCCATCAGAACAGTGACACAGACAATAAATAAGTGGGCCATTTTGCTAGTTCCTGTATACGTTTTTGAAGCAGCAGATGAACCTAAAGAGCTGGCTGAAACCATTCAAAATGTACAGAAAGTCTAAGTACTTTTTAAAATAAAGCATATCAAACATAAAGGGGCCCCTGTGCCTAGCCTAAAAATTGTAATATCTGTAAAAGCCTTTTTCAGGGTGAGTTACTCCTTCCATCCTAGGCAGTAGAGTAAAGGTTCTCACTGCTTCCTACGATTATACTGGCTTCGGCCCCCTCACGGGAGCTCCTGTGGGTGAGTCTGGCCCCACCTCCCATCCACCCTGAGTCATGTGCTCTACTTTAAACCCCATCCTTTTCTACTTGATGAGTTTTGCTCAGTTGGTTGCCTTTGTTTGCGATATTTTGTTTGTTCATTTTCTATCAAGACCAGGGCCTCTTGATTGGACTAGGGCATCTTGAACTATTCTCACAGAGCCAAACTGCCTCATGCTTAGCAGATAGCTAATTGTTAAAGATGCAGTGTGCAAATGTTGTGTCTACACCAAGAGAAGAATGTTCAAATGTTTAGGAATATCAGGGAAGTGACATAAATCAGCAAACCTGGCTGTGTTCTAGAATACTAGAGAGTGTGTCTGAGAGCCCTTCTATAAGACATGGGGTGGGGGTGGGGTAGGGGTTTGGGGGATGAGAAGGATGCCACTCTCTAAGGTCCTTGTCACTATGTTGGAATGTATGCCCATTAACACAAGAGCTGATGTTTAAGAAATTCTAGAAGGCGAAGTTGTTGTGTGAGATGTCATATTTTATTCTTGGATCAGGCACTCTGTGGGCCATATGCTTGTGATCTTTGGCCCAGCTCTGAGTGTAGCGATTTAAAAATTTTCATTGAATCGCAATTTTCTCCTGTAGAAACATAACATATCACTCATGTTAGGCTATGAATACTCTTCCTTTGAAGGTGAAGCAGAAAATCTTGGTATCACAAGTGGCACTGTTGCTTTGGAGTCATTAGCAAATGTGTTATGCATGCACTCCTGGGTAAATGGGGCCCTTCTCTGAAGTTAGAGTGTTCTGCAGTATACCTCTAGTTAAATGGGCCTCTTCTCTGAAGCATCCAAATAAGAAAATGTTGGGCCATCTCTTTGAAATGGTCCCAAACACATATTTTTTTTTTTTTTGAGGCTTTGATATCTAGTACAGTTCTTGAAGTTAGTGATTTCTAGAAATCATGTCACAATTATTTGACTAATCAGTGTATGTTTTAGGCCTTCCTGCTATACGGCAGCTGTCTGGAGGCTGAGATGGTTTCTGAGGGAGAGGAATTGCAGAGGAGAGCGAGTTCAGTTAGCACAGAAGCGAGTAACAAGCAAAGCCCACAAGGGAAAGCCCAGGCAGTCCACGTTATTTGTAGATGAGGCTTTTGCAAATTTGCCTTGTAGCTAAACATCTGGTATGTACCCAGAACTGTGACTTGAAGCACCTTGTTGTCCCGTGTGAGCATGTGCAGGCCCACAGCTTGAGGTCAGAGAATGTGAGGCTCTGTCCTCTTCGCAGATCGCCAGCTAGCAACAAGGGTCCTCTCCACAGGCCATTTGGTGCCACTATTTTTTTTTTTTTTTTTTTGGAGTTTCATGTTTTTGTTGGCTTTTCATTAAAATGCTCCCCAAGACTAGTCCCAAATCTTGTCTTGTGTCTGGAAGCACAAGGGGGTAGTAGTGTGGTGATGGGCATTATAGAGAAAATCCAAGTATTAGATCAGCTTTCTCTAGACATGAGTCACTATGCAGCTGGTTTCAACTTCAGAGAACCAACAGTGTATCTATAAACAGAAAGACACATAAAACAAGTACTGGAGCCGGGCAGCGCTGACATATGCCTTTGATCCTAGCACTCAGGAGGCAAAGGTAGGCAGATCTCTCTAAGTTCAAGGCCAACCTGGTCCACAGAGATAGTTCCAGGACAGCCAGGGCTACACAGAGAAACTTTGTCTTGAAAAAACCAACAAACCAAGTATTGGAGTGCCCGGAGTCTCATAGGAAGCCCACCACCCAAGCTTCCCTGAGTGATTCAGGTTTCTTGAACTCAGCACCAGACTGTCTTGAATAAAAACAATCAACTGTAATCCTGTTTACAGGAAGCACCCTGCTCTAACCCTTTTGTCATTAATGAGAATTGGCTTTTTCCTTTCTCCAAACCATCATTAAATATATAACATCTGACATGTCAGCAGCAAGCCTTCCTTTAGATCTAGTATCATTTGAGGTTTTACTATTATGAACTCATTCCATAAAGAATTCTAGCTCACTAAAACACAAAGAGAAGAGGTGTGGCTTTCTCCAGTGTACTATGTGTGTGCACTGTACCTATCTTAACATATTTTCAGATGTAGGGATGAGCAGGTCAAGGTCATAAAGTTCTCTTTGAGAACTGGCATCTCAGTTGAATTCTAGTTGTTGGTTTAGAATCAAATCTTCTCTTGTAAGAACCCAGATATTTACTAGGTAATATTTCACTGTTATCTTGAATAGTTAATAAATTAGATCCATCCTGTCTCAAATTTAATAGCTGCCTTATTAACCAAAATTGAGTATTAATAATAAAGTCAACATATTTACTGCCCTTCTTCAGTGGGATGATTTTCATTATTCATTACTCAATTACTTCTGCAGTAAAAAGAAATGAGTTATGATTTGTTGTGGATGAATATGTTATTAAATTAATGGCTTGTTTCAAATGTTTTAACCTAAATGTTGTAGTTGAAAAGCATCAGTAAAACTTTGCACTTCACCTTATCCAGACAATAAACCTGCTCTAATCAGAACATTAAAACCCAGTCTATTTTTAATTACTCTACAATAATATATTGTCATATACGTGGAATATGAAAACCCCAAGAGGTAGTAGTGGTCAAATTATGCAGCAGCCTCAGTGATGCACTAATCCACAAAAGATCTATTGTTACTTGATGTTTGATGACCCGTACTGAAGTCAGGCTGAACCCAGCTGAAAGAAGACGCGTGTTAACCAAGGAAGGATGAGTCTGAGGATTATAATATTACAGTAAATGGAAGGGTGGCTTATCATGGCCGCCTTATGAATATGGCACTATAAAGATTTCTTGCCTTCAGTGAGGCAGGAAACTCGCCCTGTTTATTTTATAATTACTCCATAAAATCCAAATGAAATTTGTTGTTACCCGTAATTAATGACAGTTTAATAAAAAAAAAAAAAAGAAGGAAGTCTAGCAGATGGCAGTTACTTTCCAACAGGGCCTACGTGAAGAAGCTGGGCTCGCAGTAAATGCTTAGCCATGACCGGCAGCAGAGATGGCTAGTGGTTATCATCCTCGGGGTTACTGAGGCTGTTTCTATGCTTTCACCAGTTAAAATTCTTCACATACGTGGTTCCCTGGTTATGAAACAAAACAAACAAACAAAAAGTTATATTATCACGCCAGTCAGGGTGGGTCTGTAGGATAGAGGAACCATATGTGTGTCTTCATGGCCCTTAATCTAGAACAGTAGTTTTCAACCTTCCTGATGCTGTGACCTTTTAATACAGTTCCTCATATTGTGGTGACCCCCAACCAGAAAAATTATTTCCTTTGCTACTTCATAACTAAAATGTTATTATCGTTATGTAATGTATTATTGTGATGTAAGTACCTGTGTTTTCCTGTGGGATTAGGCAACATGACCCACATGTTGAGAACCACTGGTCCATAAGAAAGTGAGACTGAGCTGGACTCAAGAGATGGCCACAGCAGGAAAGAAGCCTGGGTGGTCGAGGTGAATTCTCTCCCGTTCCTCTTGAGAAGTGGGAGAGGAAGGATGGAAGACCAGCAAGGTTAATGCTAGCACAGGCACCCGCTGGGTTGGTGGAATGCTAGCACAGGCACCCGCTGGGTTGGTGGGCAGGATTTTTCCAGTTTTATTACAGGTGTGAGGGCTACTTGGGAGTGATCAGCACACACAGGTCACAATGTTCAGGACTTAGTGTGTCCCCCTGGTCCAGCCGTTGTCACTCTGTGCTTTGAGCCTCATCTGATGTCTAACATGCCTCCAATCATGTGTTTGAGGACTTTCTGTGTCTTCTTTAGGCTCCCCTGCCTGCTGCCACCAGGGCATGGAGAAGAATCCCTCTTGAGTCTCCTCCACCTCCCTCAGGCATGGACAGCAAACCCTCTGAACACCTGTACCTCACATTGTTTCAGAACTAATGGAAATAAATGAATGGACAATCTTTCTCCCCTATCATGGCTAAAATGAAAGCTGAGAGAGGCTGACATGGATACAGACCAGTCTGGGGGGGGGGGGGCAGGGGGGCAGGTTTGTTTTGTCTGCACGTTCTCCTCTCTGCCACCTCACTGAGAAGGAATGAGAGGCAGTATCCTTCAATCAGAGCGAGAGGATCTCAGGTCAGAAATGAAATGGTCCAAACCCGCTTGCAGTGGGTTGAAGTTATAATGAATCTGGTAGGTTCCAGCAGTGGGCTGAACATCTTCTGGAGATTTGAATCAGGCACAAGGTTGGGGCCAAGAATGGGTGTGAGCTGCACTCTGATGAAGAGCAAGGGGTATTTTCTAGCAGAAGGCAGGCTAACTGCTCTGCACCCTTGGCGCCCCTCGGGTCCCCAGCCTAGCAAGCTCTCTTCACATGTGGGCTTTTCTCATTCAGAGCAAAGATAAACCAGACCTTAGGAAAGACCTCACTGGCCAACTAACCCAGAAAATAAGGCCTTCTCTAGTACTTTCTTAATGAATTGTGTGGTTAGAAAAGTTTTTAACAAACAAACAAAAGAGTAAGCTGTTTTATAACGACCTTCCCTCATGCATTAGGGGGGCCTTTTCTTGAATTATCCACTAAATTCCTTCCCCAGTCTCCTCAAAGACATAATCTCTCTTCATTAATTCCCCATGTTCTCCCAGAGCTGCTGCAGACTTGGAGAAAGTCTGATTAATTTTGTAAAGGAGGCCAGGACTGGCTGTGTAATTCAACAGGAAACACTGCCTGTGTCAGTCACAGGCCAGGATGGGGCAGTGTCGGCTTCCCCTCAACCTCCCTGGGCTTTCCCACTTTTAATGGTAACTCTAGCATTTTCTCTGACTGATTCCAGCATGCCATGAAAGTCACGAATTCTTCTGCCAAATCTTGCATTGTGTCCTTGGGCCACGAGAGGTGTGAATAGCCCCCAAACTTCCTCTGTAAGTTACAGTGGGGGAAACAAAGCAAGATGTCTTAATTGTTCAAGTTTGTTTGCTTGTGCTAACCTTCATCTTGATCTCAGTGTCTTGCTGACACCTTTGGCGACATCCGTGTCCTGGCTTCAGTTCCTCTTGCTGAGATAAAAGACCAAACAAAGCACCTTCCAGGAGAAAGGGTTTATTTAGCTCACAGTTCCAGGTTCCCCCACCACTGTGGGGAAATCAAGTCAGGAACTGGAAACAGCTTGTCGTGACTGCAGTCAAGAGAAGAGGGTGGGAGAGAATGAGAGTGCTTGTGCTCAGCTCAGTGTCTCCATCCTTACATTTCTGGATGGCTGCCTAAGGAATGGTGCCACCTAGAGTGGGTGGATCTTCCCACCTCAATTAACATGACTTAGACAATGCCCTCCCCACACGGGCATGCCCCACAAACCAGCCTAATGCAGACAATCTCTTCCAGGTGACTCTAGATTATATCTCTCTGACCCTTAAAACTAACCATTCCTCATAAAGAACGGTTCAGTTTTGGCATAGATGAAGGAAATTCTCTCCAGGTCTCAACACAGTCAGGAGCAATGGGTAGCTGATAGCTGTGTGTGTGGCGGGGGGAGTTATTCTTTGAGGCTCTGGTAGGTTTCCCATCCCCCAGCAGATGACCTCAGACCCTTGCACTTATCAAAAAGAGAAGCAGCAACATCAGGAAGAGGCTGTAGGAAGCGCTGATCACGTTTCCTTGCATATATGTATGAAATTCTAGAGAATAGAGACGTTTTTAATAAATAACCAAGCAGTGTGCTTTATAAGAACCTAGGTGCCAGACAGGGCTGGGTACAGCCTCTCTGCCTTTAAAATAAATAACACCCACAGCACTCCTTGTATCACTTAAGGCCATTGGCAGGTAGATGGGAGTCTCTTTTTGAAATCAGGAATTCTGAGGCTCTTTTCATCCACAGATTACTGACTATCCAAGAAACTGGCATAGGATTTTTGTCATCCTCTCCAAGGGTAAACAGGAGTTTGATCTCAAGTTTTACAAGATTAAGGTCAAAGACAACACACTCTGATAAGGAAGATAAACAGAGGATTAGATGTCTTCAGTGGATAAGAAATCTAGGGTCAGGTAAGTTTATTCAGAATTCCCTGGCTGATGGAAGGTGTGTGGAAACCTGCCTACAGTCTGCTCAGCATGAGGGGCCTGTGTTTGTGTGTGTGTGTGTAAGGGGATAAGCACGCTCACTTGTATATTCACATAATGGAGATCAGGTGTCTTCCCCCTCTCTCTTCAGAGAGACAGGGTCTCTCCTTGCACCTCAGGGTGGCCTTCCCACTAGGCTTGCTAACCAACACAGCCTGGGCAACCTCTGTCTTCTCCCTACCAAACAGCGCCAGCTTTTCCATGGGTGCTGCTGAGCTGAATTTTTATGGCCTCAATGTTTGTGCAAGTATTTCACCCACTGGGCCATCTCCTTAGCCCCTGAGTCCTTGTTTTTAACATAGTCATGGGCAGTTTGAAATTACATTTTAACTACTTCTTACTGTTCCATGCTGACATTTTTCTGTACCCCATGTACAGACTAGAAGATATGTCTGCTATGCTTTGCTTTTGCTTGTTCTTGCTTGCTGCTTTTGAAGGTTTGAGCTAGGGTTCCTGTCTCCCAGGCTGGCCCTGAGCTCATGACAGTCCTCTTATGGCAGCACTCTTAATGATGAGATTACAGAATGCGCCATCTCTTCCACCATGAAGGAAAACATATCTTTGTGCAGAGCACTAGATAAACAGATAATTAAGTTGCTTTTCATTACAAAAGGAATCTTTTGGGGCTAGGGACATGGCTTTAGGGGTAAGAGTACTCATTCTGAAAGCATGAGGGCCTGAGTTCAAATCCAGCACCCATGTAAAAAGCTAAGCATGGCTGCATATGCCAGTGACTCCATTACTGGAGGAAAGGCAGATCTGCAGAGTGCTCTGGCCAGCAAACCAAGCTGAAAAGGGAAGCTTCTGGTCCAGGTAAAGACCTGTCTGCAAGCACTAAGGCAGAGAGCTATGGAGAGAAAACACCCGGCAGTCTCTCTGGGCTCCATGGGAAACAGACAGACAGACAGACACAGATAGACAAGCAGTTGTGCTTGCACCAACACACATATACAACACACCCAGGAAAAAGAATTGTTTTATATTTGTGCCCCAAATAGTCATTTAAAAAATAAATAAATAAATAAGGTGATGAGCTTTTTTAAAGAAAGTTAAAACCACTATTTCTTCCTGGAATAAGTTGGAGGGTTCCTGTGCATGTTCCCAGACATGTCCTCAGCTGTCACCTCCCTTTCCATGTTCCTCCTCCAGTGTGGAACCTGTGTTGATCACGCCCCTGGAGCCTCACCACCACTGCAGTCTTGGTCTTTCCAAACAAAATTCTTCTTAGTGACAATAGCACAGTAGCCGGAGCTCCCTGTGACAGGAGAAGGCCTGTCTTGGTGTTCTTTCCTAGGGTGCAGCTGGAACAGAACGTTAAACCAGCTGATGGTAGAGGGCTTACCAAGCATGCACAAAGCCATGGGTTTAATCACAACGCTACATAAACTAGGCATGGTGAGATATTCTTGTTACATCAGCATGGAAGGTAGAGGCAGGAGAATCAGAAGTTCTGATCATCCTTCTACATAAAGATGATGAAGTTGAGATCAGTCTATCTCGGGGGGGGGGGGGGAGCAAACAAACAAGCTACTTTGCATAGTATATACTGAATATACTTCTTTAAAATCCTAGATCTGGGGGCCTGGAGAGGTGGCTCAGTGGTTAAGAGCACTGAATGCTCTTCAAGAAAACCCAAGTTCAATTCCCAGCACCCACATGGCAGCTCACAACTGTTTGTAACAGTTCCAGAGGATCTGGCACCATCACCCAGACATACAAGCAGACAAAACACCGATGCACATAAAATAAATACAAATAAAAATTTTAAAAAGCTATTTTAAAAACTCCTCTACTTGGGACTGGAGAGATGGCTCAGTGGTAAGCATGCCTGCCACATCAGACCCAAGTTTTGTTCCCAGCATCAGTGTTGGGTGGTGACTCAATCTGGTTATTTTAAGAATGAGTTAGCTTGCACATGATGAGGCGTACATAAGAAAAATGGATTTTAAACTGCTGAGTTTGGAGTTTGCTTATTGGGAATGTTCTGCAGCAGGATCAATAAGACAGTGCTTTTCAGGCCTAAAAAAAAAAAATTATAAGAAACTTTGTAATTATAAGAAATTCAAAAAAAGAAAACTTTTACTGAGTTTCTTTTTAGTTAGACTATTTTGTCTTGTTTCCCAAGCCATAACTGGAGCGGAGAAATCCCCCTGAGGCTAGCCTTTTGGAGGAGTACTGAAAGATGTCCTCCCGTAAAGATGTCCTTCAGTAGACATTCAGAGATTCGGAGCAAGCAGTTTGTTTTTCTTGTGAAAACATGATGGAGAGGCTCCAGGTCACCAGACGTGGCCTGCATGCTGTGTGCCAAGTTATCCAGGATCTTGAGTCACTCCATAGGAAGTCTGGGCCTGGCTCATTCCTGCACTGAACCAGCAATGGGTCTTTAAAGGTGGTGGCATGCTTTTAAATTCTGGCTGCAATCCATTAAAGCTTTAATTAACATTAATTAGAAATCTGGGATAATCAGCTTGGCCTGAAGTGGAGGCCTGTGTATGCAGTGAAGAAAGGCTTTGCTAAATAAACCAGCAGGATGAATAGCATTGTGGGGCCCCATGCTTTTCTGGAGAGCAACGGATGGTGTGGATTAGTGGGCATGCAAATGAAGGCTGCTGGCTACAAACAGCAGAAGAGCTGGAGGCCCCTCCACACACTTCGTTAACAGTTAAGTACAGTGACATTTTTTAAAGTTTAAACACCCTACTCTTTTCTTCCAAATAACCTATAAATTCCCTTATTTATAGAGCCTGTGTATGGGGTAAAACATGTGGGGTTAAGGTGGCTAGGGGATCTTGTGAAATATAACCTCATTTCAAAGGATTACTAAATAGTGGCTTTGGGACATTCCTTTTTGCTCCTCAACTTAAAGAACAGCAAAAGTACCACCATGCAGTGTGGAGCAGCCTCCCGTCTGCACTGCAGAAGACCTTCCAGATGAGTGAGTCTGCAGTGTAACTCAGGGGTATATGCACTTAGCAAGCAGTGCAGTTTTTTTGTCATTGTGTGTCCCTGCAGTTATGATACAAAATATCTGATTTTAGAGGCTGTATTGAAATTTTCTCCTCCCTTGATTCCTTTCCCTTTTCTTTTTTTTTTTTAAAAAACTTTATTTATTTATTATTTATTTATTTATTTGCCTTGGTGTTTGCCTGGAACTGGAACTACAGACAGTTGTTAGCTGCCATGTGGGTGCTGGGAATCGAACCCGGGTCCTCTGGAAGAGCAGACGGTGCTCTTAACCGCTGAGCCATCTCTCCAGCCCCTCCTTTCCCTTTTCTGATAGTAATCCCCGAGTATTTCAAAGCCCCTTGTGAACAGAAGATGAAAAATATATGAAGGATCAATAATCACAATCAAGAAAGGGAGAAATTCAGTGAAAAACAAGGCAGCCGTCCAGAGTGTGCAGCCCACAATGGTGTTTTGTGCATTCAAAACACTTATCTCTACAAAATGCTTAAACTGTCAGTTATCAGCCTCCTTATACCTGCCACACCCTGCACATAGATGTGGTTTAGTTTGTCAAGGATTTCTCCCCTCACAAATTCCTCATCAGGAAGAGGAAGAGACTGGGGGGGGGGAACAGTCACATTTCTTTAAAAAAATTCATGTGTGTTTTCTTGAATGACTGGAATACCTAAAAGCATTCAAGGCCAGGCTCTTGAAAAGCAGAACTGCAAAGGCAAAGAGCATGGTTATAGGTACCTGTCTGTTAGCAGTTCTGGGTGACATAGCAGCCCATTCTGCAGGAAATGACTTGTTCTGGTATACGGAGGTTGGCTCTGTGGACAGAAGAGGGTTCAAGTTACTCCTCTTGCAGAGTTAAGCAAAGGGTAGTGCCATCCTGAGGTTCCGGGAAGGGCAGCTTTATTTTGATTGGTTAATCAGCTGCCTATTTTAAGGAAAACTGACCCGTTAGAATCGGTTGGATTAGAGTCACCTAGCAGAAGTGACTGCACTCTGGCTTGGTTGAGTCTGCTGGAACCTTCCTTATGCAGGAGCTCAGTCCAGAACAATGGCCTCCCATGAGTATGACTTAATACTCTGTAGAGCAATTAAATTGAACTCTTTCAATAAAAGGGGGAGAACCCCATGGAAAAAATATAAGCCCCTGAGGCTTGTGAAATTTATATCTGGAAGTCTCAGATGCCCATGTGTATTCACTGTATTAAGGGACAGCCCTTGTATGGAGTCTACTTTACCACCACCACCCCAAATAGTTTCACTGTAACCAGATTTATCCATTTAAGAAAATATCCTGTTTAAGCTGGGGAGATGGCTCAGAGGGTAAGAGACCTTGCTGCCCTTCCAGAGGACCTGAGTTCAGTTCCTAGCACCACGTCTAGTGACTCACAACTTCTGTAATTCCAGTTCCCAAGGACCCAGCATCCACATCTGGCCCTGTGGATATGCACACATGCAACATACACTCACACAGACATATATGAACACATAAAGATTTTAAAAAGAAAACATGCTGTTAATGTCACAATATTTCTAGACAATCCATTAACTCGACATAATTCAACACATCTCCACAAAAATCCATTCCATTGAGTAGTTGCCCATATGATGTCAGAGGCTGGGTCGGTCCTCCCCTTCCTGTTAGAGCATCGATTCTCAACCTTCCTGATGCTGTGACCTTTTAGTACAGTTCCTCATGTTGTGGTGACCACAACCATAAAGTTATTTTCATTGTTACATCATAGCTGTAATTTTGCTATAAATCATAATGTAAATATCTGATATGCAGGATACCTGATATGTGACACCCGTAAAAGAGTCATTTGCCACCCCAAAGGGGCCTGACCTCCCCCCTCCTCGCACATTAAGAAGCACCATGTTAGATGGGAATTGCACTTGACTAGTTCTGATGTGACAGAGAGAAGTCTGACAAGCGGCTATATACCGAGCAGCCGTGAGCAGAGAGGATTGGAGTAGTCATCCTTTTTCTGGGAAAGGTTTGGGGTATTTATACTATATCTGTAAAGAGAGAAAACTTTCACTGCGCTATTAACTTTTTCCACATGGTTCAAAATATGCCTGGACTGCATTATAGCTCCCTCTAGCAGAGATCTGCCTATGATAGTGAATTTCAGTGAAGTGTATTGAGATTCGGGGATAATCCATGGCAGGTTGGTCTCCATCTTGGTGGTTACTGGTTTTAACCAGTTTACTTGCTTCCATGTCATTGTTCCAAGTAGACACTCAGTTTGTATTTCTGTAATACATTCATGAGTAGATGCTATCTGTCTGCTTGGTGTTTTTGCTTAACTTTGGGGCTACTCTGGTTTGGGGCATATTCATCTTTTTCTCTCAGGCACTGAGCCCACCAGCTTTAGTCTTAGGTAAAGTAATTACCACTTAAATTATGCCTAGGCTGAGATTCAGTAGAACTGTCAGTGGGGAGGGGTCACTCCTTTTCAGCTGTGTGTTATCTCCATTGGCATTGGTTGCTAGCAAAGTGGAAGACCAGGGAAATTTGCAGTTAGAAAAAGGAAACAACACAGACAATGATGCTGTGATCTATATTAGCCATGCATCTTGAGTAAATCTCATGGTGACTGAGTGATCAAACAGCATAAGCAAGATACATAGAAGATCTTACAGGGAAAACCTCCCCAATTCCCCTTTTCCACATAGCATCTCAATGATGTCTAAGACTCCACTGAACATGCGCCATGGGAGCTGGTAAGTGAGACGAGAGGTTCCCACCTAAGTCCAAATGTATACAGCGTGCACTTGTGTATGGAAATGGAGCCTTCTCACTGAAAATTTAGCTACTTTCCTCAGCCCTTCTCTGGACTCTGTAGCTTCCCCTGCAAGTGACTTTCTGTAGAAATTGCCCAAGTAGATGGCTGTGACACAGGGTCTCATAGTCCTAGGGCAAAGGTCAGGGAGAGCCAGCATCCACGGAAAGGCTGTACCCATGAGATGCCCTGGTGGGTATTCCTACATAAGCCAAGTGTCTCTCACATGTTCACCTCCTAAGGTCTTGACAGACAGTGGCTGCTGTCTGGTTTGTAATAAAGGACACATGCCCACAAAGAGTAAAATTTTCAAGGCTCAGAAAACCAAGCAAATCAAATTAGGAATATGCCTCCAGATTGCTTTCAACCAGGAGGCAGTGTTGCATGTATACTGCATATAAACTGTAACCAAAAACTCCGAAAGATTCTATACCCAATTTCTTTTCTCCCTTTTTAAAAACTTCTTCCAAGTAGGTGGTGGTGACACACACCTTTGACCCCAGTACTTGGAGGCAGGGGCAGGGGGATGTCTGTGAGTTTGAGGTCTACAGAGAGAGTGCCGGACAGCCAGGACTACACAAAGAAACTCTCTTGAAAACAAACAAGTAAAAGAAATGTTTATGGGGAGAATTCTACCACCCCTCATTAGCAGTGTTAGCCAGTTCAGTTTGCTTTCAGAGATGGCAAAACAGGAATACTCAAAAGCCATTTGTAGTTTTAAACCACAAAATCTCATAAATAGCAGTTCTTTGTTTTATCCATTGGTTTTTCCGTGGATGTCAAATTGACAATGAAACCCTGGGTAAGGAGCAGCTACAGTGCCCAGTCCAGAGAAATCTGGGGATGGAGGTGGGAGGCAGAGAGTTTCCAAGGGTACGTCTGTCTGCCTTCCAAGCCCAGCCTTTAGAACTTTCTTATTCTTAGCATCAACAATAAAAAAGATTGTTTTAATTTATTTGTAGCTAAAGTAAATAAAAAGTAACTGCTTCACTGATAATCTGTGTTGATCTGTGACTCCTGGGGTAGTTGCTGGACCCCAAGTGAGCCAGCACTTTCCCTACAGTGAATCCGACCACCATATACTCCACAGTGATGAAGAAAATAGCCAGCATTTGTTCAGAAAATACAGGAAAGTGGTGTCGCAGGAGACGGGTCCTGTCTGTGATTGCTGTTGTTTAGCATTGGTACATAGATTTCACTTCAGTGATTAAATCTGTGGTGAAATACTGCTTAAAAAGAAGTAAGATAAAAAGGGAAGCAGGGAGAGAGGGGGGACGTGAGAGGAGAGGACCCTAAGTTTTATCCACAGAACAGCCTCTGGCCTGTGAGTGGTGCCGCCTACAGGTCATGGACACAGGCCTGTAGGCTGTGCGTCCTCGACGGTACATGGCCAAGAATCAGGGTCATCCCGCAGGCTCTGTCTCCTGTGCTGCTTGCTCCTGGAAGAAGCTGCTGGCTCTGCATCCGCATGTGTTTGTCATCTTTCCTTTGGGCCAGCACATACCAATCAGTCCTGCTCAAATGCAACCATGCACTCTGCTCAGGCATCCTTATAACTGAAAACTTTTAAAGATTTATTTTTTTTATTTGTTAATTATGTGATGTGCACATGTGAGTTCAGGAGTTTGCCAGAGAAGCCTCTAGAGGTTGTGAACTGCTCGGTGGGGTGCTGGGAAGTGAGTGTAGGTCCTTTGCAGTAGCAGATATGCTCTTAACTGCTCAGCCATCCCTCCATGCTAAAACTGAATTTTTAACAATGAAAGAAAACTAAGTTGGATATTTTTAGTAAGTGGATGTTTATAATTACCTTGTATCTACAAAATAATTATCAATAATATATTGTTATACATTATGTTACAGTGTATATATGATGTAATTATTGAATAATGATCAAGAGAAATTTTATATTATACCTTCTCTAGGTCAGAAAACTTTAAGTACATTTTGCTATGTTCTGTTGTTATGTCTGAATAAAGAAAAGCAAGTAGGAATTGACCAGAAAAGATTATGTCAGAGGCTGGGGGCTTAGCTCAGTGCTGGGGGCAGGCACTGAATGTGTGAAGCCCAGGCTTTGTTCCTCAGTCCTCAGTACCACACAGAGAGAAACAGAACACGTACACACAGAGAAAGAGAGAGAGAGAGGCAGACATTTTTTTCCTATCCTGTCTTATCATCCTCCAGCCCCTCGTCTTTTTTTTCTCCCTGCCTTATATTGCAGAGGAGGCTGAGTGTGATAGGACATAGGTGTGCCCTCATCCTGATTTACTCCCAGTCTGTCTCCAAGCTACTCAAAGATCTCTTCACATAAGCCAGACATAAACTTTGTAAGAAGTAATGCCTCTGTGTGTAGCAAGCCTGTTGGTCTAGTTGTGGTGTTTGATTTCTGGCCCCTACAGAGAATGCCCACAGTGGAGATGAGTGCAGGATAACACACACACACACACACACACACACACACACACACACACACACACAAAAACAGCAAGGCTCTGGGGTGGACCAGCTTTCTCCTGTTGCTGCCTATGGTTTATTATTTTGCATTAGCATTTTAGTGGCTTTAGCATGCTTTTAGCTTTTTTACTATTTTTTTAAATTACATGTTCATATATGTGGACTTCTGCACAACAAATGCAATGCCCAAGGAGGCCAGAAGAGGGCATCAGATCCCCCGAGCAGGAGTCAGACTCTTGTGAGCAGCAGCCTGAAATTAACGCCAGGAATCAAACTCTGGAAGGACATAGTCGCTCTTGACTGCTGGACCCCTCTCCAGCCCTAATGTTAAAAGGCCCCTAGTTCACTTGATACTGCGAAAGTTTTATAAAGTTTACCAATCTCTCAGGCATTTCAGGTCAGATGCTGAGATGAAAATATACAGGAGTGTCCAAAGCTTTGGTAAAAACCTTTCTGAAATTGGTTTTACTTAGGTGTTCAAGTTTCTTCTCTATTGAAATAACTTGCTAAGTTCCCAGATCCCAAAAAAAGGCCCTTCTGTTCATGAAAAAGCTATGAGAACTGCAATCACACATGCTGAGCTCAAGTCTTGTTTCCTTAGCCAGTCTCGTTAGCCAAGTGGCTGCTAAAACCAGAGGGAGCAGTCTTGGCTTCACCAGCAGATGTGAATCCAGATGCCATCATTACATGGGACCTGCAGTAGCTGGATCTTTGACACACAGGCCACACATGATCACATGCTGATATGTATCTGCTGTGCCAAGGTGGTTTCCAGGAGCCTTAGGTACACTGCCCCATGCATGGCTCTGCTGACTCACTGGCTCTGTGGCATCCTTGGCAATGCCCAAAGTCTTACTGTCTGGGAATGAGTTATGTAGAGTATCACAGCATGTCGGAAGCTCTTCTCAAAGGCATCCCAGCTCCACAGAATTGCTCTTTGTGGCAGTGTCTACAGGGCCACTAAAAAGGCAGAACAAAGATTATAACGTCAAGGGAAAGACAGTGGCCTTGATGCTTTCTGAGTGCCTTTGTGAACCTCCTCGGTGGAGGATGGCGGTTTATAATCTGAAAGTTCATTTCCATCTGCTAACTGCAGGGGGCATCTCCCATGGCCCATCCTGTTGGAAGGACGCTCTCAACTCTTTGATAACTCTCCAGAGCCAACACAGAGAAGTCAAGAGGATGATGTGTTCCTAGAAAGCCCAATATCATTGTTTACAGTGAGAGCACTGGGCTCTCTACATGTTAGTCACTGCTGCCTCCTCCACACTGTCTGAATACAGCTAGCTGACAGAGCAGCATAATGGCCATGTTACTTGGTGTCTGGACTCAGAAGTAGCCAGATAGCTGGTGGAAATGGCAGTGATGAAACACCAGAGCTGGTGGTGTTCACATCTTTATGAACAAGGAACCTGATCCTGGTCAACCACAAAGTACTAGGAGCTATTGCAAGAGATTTGTGTGTGTTGACCACTCATTCCTCACCCTCTACTGAGTGGGTCCGTTACTGTCAGCATTTACAGATGGGGAAACGAGGCACAGAGGGGTTACATAGATTGTCTAGGGTCTCAAAGCTAGACAGCATAGGTCAGAGAATTGAACATAGTTGGTCTGCTTCCAAAGTCTACCCCCTACTGCCACACTAATGTATATAAGCCCCAAGGCACAGCCTGTTGGGATAAAGACATCAGCATAAGCCGAGCTTGGTGGCTCAGAATTGTAACCCCAGCACTCGGAGGCTCAGGCAAGAAGGTTGAAAGTTTAAGGTCAGCCTTGGCTACACAGTGAAACCCTACCAGAAAGAAACAGAAAGAGAAAGAATTGATGTAGTGGCCATGAGCGTATTTTGTTAAATGACAAGAGGAAAATCAGAGTATCTTATATGTTGTAAAGAGTATTTTTTTTTTATTTCTGTCTGATATTTACATAAAAGTGTGTTGTTATCTGGGTCTGGAGAGATTGCTCATAGATTAGAGCTCTTGTTACCCTTGGAGAGAGCCCTCATCGATTCCCAGCACCCACATAGTGGTTCACAGCAAACGGTTCAGAGGAACCAATGCCACCTCCTGACTTCAGGGAACACCAAACATGCATGTCACTTGGTGCATGTACATACATGCAGGCAAAATACACATAAAAGAAAATGAATAAATCTAACAAAACACTTAAAAATGAGTTATTTATGACTCTAGGCAAGTTTCATAATTCATAACTTATCAGGTTTTATGAAGATATTATGGTGTCAATACTGTATTCCAGTATTATATGGCATTCCTGGTAAGGTCGGGGGCAGTGTCTTGGAGTCCAGCACATTACTGTCCATACAGAGAAGCCACTGATAACTTCCACCTTCAGAATGAAGCAAGGATGCGGCCTGTGAGCAGCAGTCACTGTTCATCTTTAGTGCCTGGTTTTAAATTTCTAGTCTTTAGAGCTGTGGAAGTTTCAGAAACAGGTTATAGCTCTGTTATAGATGTGTATAGCAGTATGGGATACATACATACATACATACATACATACATACATCAAAAAAAATCATAGATTGAAGTTGAATTGGGGTGTGGAGAATATGAGTATACTGATGCTGGAGTTGCTGCTTCCTGAGCCAGACTCAGGAGACCCATAACAACACGTTGCACACACCCTAGCCACAGTCCTGTGTCGGCAGGCAGGAGGACCAGGGCTGAGGGACACTGGGATTCTGCACCAGGGCAGCATCCTAACAATGCATTGCTCACACTTCCCCACAGTCCTATAAAACTTAGTTCCTTTCAGATTTTTCCAAGAAACACTATAGTTTCAAGTGGTTACTTCCATTCCAGCAACCTCCAATGTCTCTGGAAGCCAAGTGAGGCCCTCCCCAACCCCAGAAGAAGTGGTGAGATGGCAGTGGAGTGTCTGCCCAGGTTTCAGAAAATACTATAAATTTCCCAAGATTGTGGTTGCAGCTGGTCTCCCTGGAGCAGCAGCTGCCGTTTCCCCTGCGATACATTCGCGGTTCGCGTTTAACCCTCCTGCCCTAGTGAGCACTGTGGTCTACAGACTTAAAAGGCTTATAATGGAGTCTTGAAAATTTACTTAAGAAATATGTACTTCCCCCTCACACTAACAAATATTACTACAAATGACTGTGTTAAATTATGGTCACTTAGGCATTTCTGATTTGTAGGAAAATTAAAATTAATCTTACAGCAGCTTCAGTTACAAAATCAAAACATAGCTTTGCTGACCGCAGACTTCCAGGCTGTTAGTCAACAGTGAATGAAGTCTCCAGTGACTAGTTTTTCTTTAAAAAAAAAGCACTCAATTTCTCTATGTGTTATATATACATACACACACATATGTGTATATTAGAAAGAAAAACTCAAGAAAATCAATTGTATTTGGATCTGGGTAATATCTCTTGGGAAAACAAGGTATAAAAGAAACTTCAATGTTTCTGTTAATGTTGAACACATGATCATCATTTTATTATTCTTTAAACTTTTCAAATAAATTCATTTGCTTGTTTGCCTGTATTGCATAATTTAAAAATTATTTTAAAGTGCTACAAATTCAAAGAAAATGTGTTGAAGTATTTCTTTTTATAGTGTGATAAAGAAAGGGAAGCTTTTCTTTTCTTTTTTTTTAAACTTTATGTATTTATTTATTTGCCTTGGTGTTTTGCCTGGAACTGGAACTATAGACAGTTGTTAGCTGCCATGTGGGTGCTGGGAATCGAACCCGGGTCCTCTGGAAGAGGAGATGGTGCTCTTAACCGCTGAGCCATCTCTCCAGCCCCAAAAGGAAGCTTTTCTTGTCTTTCTCGTTCCTTCCGTGCTAGCTCCTTCAGTGAGTAGGCAAGGAGCCTGATTCAAATGCTTTTTTTCCACATTAAAAATAAGATTACAAGGTCTACTGACTGCTATTTAGTAGCTTATTCTTGAAGAGTAACAAGTCCTAGATGGTAACATTTGCCTATTTCTGAGGTGTAAATACGCCCACTGCGGCAGTTCCCAGCTACCACTGGAGTGTTGAAGATTACAGAGATACTGTGGTGTTCCCGATAGAAACAGCATTAATGTGAGTAACCTTGAGGTCCTAGGTCAGAGTAAAAGGAAATAGAATAATTAAGAACCAATGAGCCTTTGTTTTTAATACATTTTATTTAATAATTATATAATTAATATTTAATAATAGTTATATTTAACAGGCCATTTATAAAGTCCCTGAAATTAAATGGTTTGCCCTTACAAGCCGGTATCATCTAACGCCAGTTCTCTGCTGCAGCTGCTACCACTGCAAAGCAGAGAGAAACGGGGAAGACAGACACAGTCAGTTCTCCAGAATATACTCACTGAGGCCAGAAAAGCAGGGTCTCGGGAGCTAGTCAACCACCACTGCAGCAGATGGCTGAGACCCCAAGAACTCCCCTCCTGACCACCCACCCAGGTACCAGGTACCATCACACTTACACCTACAAGCTCCAGAGGAGTCTCCTTGTGCATCCCCAGACCAAAACCCTTGAGAACCCTGTGGCACATCTTTCCAGCCCAAGCCAGCAAACAGTTCTCCATAGGAGCCACTGATTAAATCTGAAGACTTGACCAGCTTTTATGCCAACTCAGCCACTCACCAATCCCAGTGGCCTTGAGCAGGTCACCCCACCCATTAGTACCTGTGGAAAGAGAGTGTGTCAGACTGCGGATCTGACTTAACCAAGGTTCCTTCCAGTTCCGAATTCCTCTTGTCTCCTGTGATTACTGAGAGACTCTGATGGTGTCAGCCCCCTGAGGAAGGCTTCTCAGAGCAGAGGACCTTGACAGCTTCTCTCTACTATAGAGTGGAAGTGTTTCCAGCCCGGTGGTGGAAAGGGCAAGTCTGTGGGATGCCAGGGTGTGTCTACATGTGGCTGACTTGGAGCTGCCCTCCGGTTAGAGCTGAGACACTGAGCCTTCCTTCCGTTCCTACCTGAAATCACCCTTCTTGGTTGCCTTATCTTCTAACCGGCGTCCCCCTGATTCCTCATTTGGGGGAAATTGCCCACCTCTTGACTAACAAGTATGTTGATGGAACGTGACTTAAAGCTTAGAAAGACTTAGGAGACCAACAAAGGAAGATTGCTTGTTCAAGGCCAGCCCAAGCTCTATGTGAGACACTGTGTCAACCCTTTCCAAAACACAAGCAATATGGGGAAGAGGGATGAAGGCCTCGGCCCATTGTTCTAGGGAAACAAGCATTTTAACAGAACTTGTGCTCATGTGGCATTCCTGCACATATGTCTGTGCGTTGTTGCTGGAAGTGTTTTGTACATCTGTGTGTTTTCTGTGTTGGGTTTGCCATGATTTCCAGCTAGGGAAGACAAAGGAAGGCAGATCAGCAGTTCTCGTCCAGTGCTTTTGATGTGAGGGCCTTGTTCTCACTGGTAGAAAGTACTTAGAAGATAAATTGTCCTCTGTACCCCAACCAAACCACATGGGTGTGATTGTGGTGGGAAAGACAGAACTAACTGTGTACGGCTATGGCTGCTTAGTATCTGAGCTAAGAAGGATATTTGCTTTTAAAGTAAGTGTGACTTGTTGATCCCTTTTCCTTCTGGTTTTGTGAGGTATTGATACAGTTTAACCAAAGGGAAAGTGTAGTGTAGACTCTCTTGCATTTTGGCAGTTTCTGTCAGACACTATGTATACACTCCAGGCCACTCGCATCACTCAATGGTGTGTGGATATTTATTACATATTTAATAAACCCTGAATATTGGGGAGAGAGCACCCAGTCAAATCCTAGGCAGACAGCTCAGGAAATTCTTAAACCTTGAATACAAGGATAAACAGCTGAATCAGTCACACACACCTTTAATCCCAGCACAGGGAAAGCCAGGAGTGGTGACCAACACCTCCCACAACTCCAGACACAGAACTTCTTCTATTTCTGTGAGTTCAAAGCTACTCGCCTTTAATCCTAACCTAGATGAGATAAGGAGAACAGAAGAGACTGGGAGAAGGACTGGCAGAAGGACCAGGAGGCTGAGGAAGTTGAGAGACAGCTGGGTGAGAATTGACTGTGGTGCTTCCTCTCTCTGATATTTCAACCTCCCCCCCCCGCCCTGATATTTGGCTCTGAGTCTCATTTGTGATACTACAATGGTGGGATTTCTGCTCTCTCAAGTTCTTTTAAAACCATCTCAAAGAATTTGTCATTGAGTAAGATTGACCAAGCACTAAGACAAACCACACTCTGGAACTTTGTAGAATAACAGTTTCTACTTTTGAGTCACTTGATATGTGACAGGCAGGTCACCACATTCAGTCCTCACAAAGGCCTCTGCAGTGTCTGTGGTCCACTATTAAGTATGAGTCTGCTGCAAGTCCAACAGCACAGACAGGAGACGGCCTGCCCCTGGAAGCCACGCCCACAGTCCAGACATGGTACTCACTGTCTCACAAGGATGCCTGGTTACAAAGCCCCAGTCAGAATACCAGACCTTCTATGAGTATATACAGATGCTGATGTAGGACAAGGTTCATAGTTAGCTCTTAAGAGTGTTGACACGTCAGGTTAGCTGGTTTGCCAGTTAAACAAAGATCAAATACTTCTATAGAAGGATGTGTCTTGGGGGGCTGGAGAGATGGCTCAGCGGTTAAGAGCACCATCTGCTCTTCCAGAGGACCCGGGTTCGATTCCCAGCACCCACATGGCAGCTAACAACTGTCTGTAGTTCCAGTTCCAGGCAAACACCAAGGCAAATAAATAAAGTATTTTTTTTAAAAAAAAAAAAAAAAAAAGAAGGATGTGTCTTTAACTGCAGCCATTACAGGTTGAGCATCCCCAATTCCAAATGTTCCAGAATCTCTAAACATCAAACTTCCCTATTAGTGACATTAAATTGATAATGTCTGTACAAATATTCTAAAATTCAAAAACAGTTTAAATCTTCTAAATCTCATCAGCTAAAAGCTATCAGCCTGTATTCTCATTCTATAGAGAATAAGCCTAAGGTTTGGGAGATTAGTCACTTTGCCTCTAGACACATAGTAAGTAACCTAGCAAGGTTTAACCCTGGCTCTTCGACTCCAAATAGCACACTCTTGACTAAAGTACAAGCTGTACACTTTTCTGCCCAATGAAATACTTGTGTTTATCTTACTATGTGAACTACCCACCACTGAGGACAACTGCTCTTTGTGGGAGAAGCTCTATAGTCTGATTGTGGTTTTGTCTACTCTCTGGCACACAGCACACCTCAACTTTAGACACTTAGCACTGTGCCAATTTGGGATTCTACTTGAAATAATAAAAGGAAGCTATACTTCATTGCCCTTTTTTCTCCTTCTGAGCATCTGTATTTCGAGCAGAGGTTTGGAGAGGGGAGAGACACAGTTAAAGAGATGAAGAATCAAATTTCCACCTGAGAATAAACCAGTTCAGGTTCCTAGGTGCAAACATCCTCAGTGCATGGAGGTTCTTTTCTCAATCATTGCCATGTAAATCATCATCATCTTCTAGCACCAAACCTAAGGACTCAGTCAAAGCATGTCACTTTATAGAAAAGTCACTTCGTGTATCTGGATCTTATCGCAGTAATTATTTGCATGAACCATCTCTTTTGGTTTTTGAGACAAGATTTTTCTGTATACTAGTTCTGACTGTCCCAGAACTCACTGTGTAGACCAGTCAGGTCTTGAACTCACAGAGATTCACCTACCTCTGCCTCCTGAGTGCTGGGACTGAATGTGTGAGCCACTGTGCCTGGCTAGGAGTAAGCCATCTTTGTTCCAAATATAAAAGTAGGAATTTGAAGACACTGGAACAGTATTAATATTGTTACATGTGGTGTTTAATTGACTCTAAGAACCATCTTAACTTCCAAAACTTCATAGCATTGTGAAGAAAAACAGTCAGGAGTTTTGTAAGCAGAGGTGAAGTGGGTTTGGTGAGGTGCCTTGGTACAATGCCTTTAGTGAGCTGCTCAGACTACAGCTGATGGAGAAGACTTGAGAGGCATGTTAGTGTCCCACCTCACAGCCCAGGTAGACACTGGGGTCTGTTATCACCTGAACACTTTTGTATTCACTCTGGTCATCTTGACGATGTCCAGAAATGTAGCTGACAAAGTCTACCTGCCAATAATATGGAAAATGTCCGGTTTTTAGATAAACTACCATTTTCAGGTTGTCTTCATCTCATGTTACATGGACTTATAAAACATTAGATCATATAGGACTAAGAGAACAGACATTAGGAGATTACCTTTGAATATCCCAATGAGGGGAGCGGTGCATAAGGCCTCCTTTCTGAGTAAGAAGAACAGAACTTAAGCAGGCCATGGCCAGGGGCCTGACTTTCCCTTTGCTCTGCTCTCACCCCTCTTGATTCTGCTTGGGCTATTGAACACAGTCGTTCAGCAGCTGTTGGCCAGCAGAGCTTGGCAGTGCGCTCAGACCTCACATAACCAGGAGCATCTCAATTCCGAATGTCTACAGAGAAGAGATAGAGACAAGACCATGTTGTTACACATCAGTCTATGGTTTGAGCAGTAACTACTATAGGACAGAAGCTCCTAACTCCAGAACGGCCAGGGACTTAGGAATGAGTGGGCTTCCTCCAGGTAAGAGGAGAGTTCCTGAAGTGGAAGACATTAGCCTGATTATAGATCTCTATCAAGGAAGGTTTCCTGGCAAAAACACAGGCCCATTGTAGAAGACACTCAGAAGCAGCAAGCTAGGAAAGAGTGAGCTTTCATGAGACTTCAAATGGAACCCACCTGCTCCCAAGGTTTTCCCCAGAGTAGGGCATCTGTCGAATTCCACTGTCATGTGTCTTCCTCAAAGGCCTTGGCTGATCACCTACAACTGTCATTTCAGATTCATGACAGATGCTGCACGCCGGGAACAGGAGTCCCTGAAGAAAAAGATTCAGCCGAAGCTTTCACTGACCCTGTCCAGCTCTGTGTCTCGAGGGAATGTGTCCACTCCCCCACGTCACAGCAGCGGAAGCCTTACACCCCCGGTGACCCCACCCATCACTCCCTCTTCTTCATTCCGCAGCAGCACTCCAACAGGTAAGTCCCTTAGCTGGGGACTCAGACTCACATCTCTGATCCCTGCACTGTGTGTCCATTCATCTGTTTGTTATAGAGTATGTCCATGTCTATGGTGATGGCTTTATAGGTTCTAAGACTTTACCATTATGTGTGAAGTAGCAATCATGTTTCATCTGCTCATTTTTCTTGGCTTGACAAGACACAGAGCGCTGCTGGGACATTCTTTATACCTGTTCTCCCTATTTTGCTTATTCTTGAATTTTTTTAATAATAAAATGAGGAACAAAAGTATACACCTTCTATATGTCAGATGTTGAACTACAGAAGTCCGCAGGCCGTGTCCAGTCTTATATCTGGTTGAAGATGTTGGCATCTTCCCAAGTATGCTGATGATTAAACACTGAAGTAGGTCCAAAGCTGAAGATAAAATATCAACTCAGTCCCTGCATAAAGCAGACTGTGGGGTGGGGAATTTGGGTCCCTGACAATTGAGTTTCTAAGTACAACTTTCTCAAGTTCATTTGTTTCCCATGCTATTATTCCAAACTCATTCCAGGGTGAGAGCATCCCAGAGAACACTTTGTCTGGTCCTCAGGTTGACCATATGCTCCACTTGAGGCAGGGGTGTATATAAGGGAATGGGGACTAGACATGGCCTTCTTTGTCTTATCTGAGAAGCAGAAGGCAGGTTCTCTCCTCTCCCATTGTAGGAATGTGGACCAGTCAGAGATGAGGAGTAAGTACAGGGTTGTTATCTAGATAGCTAGATATAATAATCGAGATATCTAGAACTCAGTGACCTGAGTGCTTCCAGAGTCAGCTTGCATTGGAAGAAGAGCCGTGGAAAGACAGCAAAGTCAGTAGGGCATGGTGGGGGAGGAAGGAGCATTACTGGGAAAGTGGGAAGGAAGTGCGCCACTGAACAACAGCTTCATGTGGGAGAGTCTGTGTCTCACAGCGGGCCGCATTCCAGACTGAAGCGGACACTGAGGTGGTGGCAGAGCCTAGGACACCATGGCTCTTGTTAGAGATTCTAGTCAATTCTAAGAGAAAAGATATGCCATTTGGGATGGCACCAACAACTCTCTAGCATCACCTCCTTGGCTGAGATGTGCAGGTCCCATGTCCTCCGCTTTTCCCGTCTATCAAGGGAGGTGGCCAGACTTATACGTTAAAGGAGAGTCCTTAGAATGAGGCCTAATATGCATAATTACACTCCAAGGAAAAACCCTGGAGAATCCCCATCCTAATGGCTGTAATTAGGGGACCTTTCTAGGGGCACCTCCATCTCATGACAGATGGATATCCTTAGTTTATCCAGAATTGAGCACTTTGAACAGAGGAAAGGTGTAGCAAGCTAGGGACCCAAATTTCCTGTGAGTACTTTCTTCAGAAATACTGTTACCATAAGTAAGTCCCAAAGTGCTCTAGCTCACCAGGCACTGTTAGAATGGCTCAGCCATGGGGAGTGTGACCTCAGGACCCTCCTATATTCTGCTTTGTGAACATTGGCTTTCAGAGTCTTTGCTTAGTGTTTACCACGTAAATATGACGAGCAGAAGAATGGGGCATGGAGAGTTCCAGATCCACTGGTCTGTGGTTCTCAATAGTATTTATTCACATGGAATATGGATTGTGGGGGGCAAGCAGTCTCCAGCAGAATGTGCTTCATACTTGAGGTAATGCGGAATGACTCAGGGCCAACCCCAGATAAACAGGACTGCCCCAATTAGTAACAGGCACCTTGAGCCATATGAATATCAGGACAGTTTGAAGTGAGAGTTTATTATTTTTCATGTAAGAATGTTCGGAAGAAATGGAATCATTTCTTTCCCCTCAGTCATAAAGAATTTTTTATAACACTCTGTCCATTCTAGCAATTTCCCACCAAAAGAATTAATTTATGTCCTGGGAAAGATGTATCATTTTCAGTCTGTCAGGATCACCGTTAAGTTATTTGCTGCTTGAAGAACATTCCACATAAACATCAAAAATCAGCAGGGGAAATGGTTCCTTAAACCCTTGGCCTGCACAGCTTCGACTGTGGGTGTTTTTCACTATTCCGAATGTTATTTTACCTGTAGTTAGGGAGATCAGCCTTTCTGCCTGACGCATGTGGTTCTAGACATTTTCATTGCCAGGCTATAAATATTATCCACAGCTCTGCCTCCTAAATTCACCCTTTCAGTTTCCATATTCAAGGTATGTTCCTGGGTTGGAAGGAGTGGTCATTTTGTAGATCATTTCTCTTTTTTTTAAAATATATTTTTTTATTTTATGTGAATTGTTGTTTTGCCTGCATATATAACTGTGTAAGGGTGTCAGATCTTGGAGTTATAGACAGTTGTTAGCTGCCATGTGGATGCTGGGAATTGAACTCAGGACCTCTGGAAGAACAATCAGTGCTCTTAAGCGCTGAGCCATCTCTCTAGCCCCTGTAGATCATTTCATTTACAAATATTTTCAAGCTGTACTCAACAGCTTGAAGCCTCCTTCTTCAAGGGTTTTTAGGCAGTTCTGGCATTGCCATTTGCTTTGCAACCTCCCAGAGAATCTGTCACCACATGAGCAGGTGAGCATCATGTGCCTCATCACGATGAACCTCCATTATACAGGACTTGACCACAGGCCCAAGTTGAAATCATAGAGATAGGACAATATTAAGATGATCACAGTTCAGTTCTCTGAAATCGAAGTGTCTGAGTAATCCCCATCCTCACCCTTTAGAAATGGCAATATCAGAAAGACTTTTCAGGGGCAAGGCAGCTCCCATTCCTATTTACTGTTCATTGACTGTATTCCTCCTGTGTGATTCTGTGCTCAGTTCTAGCACTGCTACCCAGCTGTGGGTGAGGGAGCGTCTCTGAGTGTCACTCCACTCATTCCCATCCATGTCTACCTTTTAGAGAATGTGCTCTTTCTGATATGCCTACTCCATGGTAATCAGAGTGTAATACTACACTGACATCTTTAAAACGGTGTTGTTGTTGTTGTTGCGGTCATTTTGAGTCAGGACCTTTCATAGGCTAGGCTAAACTCAACTTGCTATGTAGCCCAGGCTAGCCTTGAACTCATGATCCTCCCACTCTACCTCCAGAGTTCTGGGATTATAAGTATGCACCACCACACCCAGCTTGTTCTTGGATATTATTTCTGTGATGATTGGTGTTCAGGAGTCTGGACAGTCTGCATTTGGGCCTATTGTCTATGGGCCTAACTTTTTTTTAAGTTACCTCTCTCTCTCTGTCTCTCTCTCTCTCTCTGTCTCTCTCTCTCTCTCTGTCTCTCTCTCTCTCTCTCTCTCTCTCTCTCTGTGTGTGTGTGTGTGTGTGTGTGTGTGTGTGTGTGTGTGCATATAGCAGACAACTTTCAGAATTCAGTCCTCTCCTACTCTGTGGGTTCCAGGAACTGAACTTGGACCATAAAGTTAGGCAGCAAGTGCCTTTACCTGCTGGTCCATCTCAACAGCCCTTGACTATCAAAAGATCTTTCTCTTGATGTTGATGGGTATTTGCAAATTGAAACTCCCTGTTTTGAAAGTGTATAGCATTCTGAGGAAGGCATAAGAACTTCCATGCAGAAAGTTCTGGAAGAGCTGTAAAATGGAATCCAGATGTAGGACACTATTGTCAATCATATAGTGGGCCACAAAGATGACATGAGGAAATGGGCTCAGAGGTCTCGGGTGCACTGTGAGTGACAGAGCCAAGGTAGAAAGTAGGCTTGGGTTTGTGTCAGGTTTTCCCTTTATACTGCAGACACCTCATAGCCATGTAGTTTCAAACCAACGAAAGAAGAAACTGTTCTATGGGACCATTCTTACATTGTCTTTCCCTGACCTTGTTAAAAAGTTTGCCTTACCTCAGAGATTACACAATTACTATATATTTATTATCTTTGGGGGTTATAAAGGGCTCTTTAGACAGCTCTTATGTAGCCAAAGCCATCCTCAGTTCATTGTAGTTTAAGCTGACCTTAAACTCATCCTCTCTACCTCAGCCTCCCAAATGCTGAGGTCACAAACGTGTACCCCCATACCCACTGGCTTAAAAATATAGCTCACCATAGAAAGAATCCTTACAACTCCACAATAAAAAGACAACTCCATTTTAGAAGACACTGTTGTGAACACAGGAGCACGAAAGGTGACCTTTCTTACCAGAACAGCAGAAGACAGGATTGACAGACTTAAAGACACATAGGTCCTGTTTGGTTGGTTTAGGGGAAGCAGGAGTGATCCCCTCACACTAATAAGCAGGAGTGTCTGTGTCACTCAGGTATGTGCACCCCTATAGCCTGTGCTCTGCCCTGAAGGTCATGACCACAAGGGCCCATCTGCCTCATAGTCAGGAAGAGCCTTTCCTCACCCACCGTGGTGTGGGTTGCTCTTACATTGCAGTTTCCCATTAAAACATGATAGTACTGAATACCTCATTGGTAAAATTGATGCTGAGGTCTAATGCCATGTAAAGGACATCACCATATACAGAACCATAGGACTTTTGACCATAGCATCTCTGAAGGGCCCAGCGTCCCGACTGGGAAGAGCAGAGAATATTCTCAAAGCTGTCCCAAGGGACGAGAGCACAAATGTCATTGTCCCTCTTGCCAACTGAGGGGGCAAGACTAGCTAAGTTAGGTTTTCAGGGATCCAAAAGCAGTGCTTGCCCAGCAGTTTCTCTGTAGGTATCCATCCCAGGAGGATAAAAACATATGTCCACAAAAGCCAGGTACTAGAGTGTACAGAGTAGCTGTGTTCTTAAGAGTACCTCAGACCTCAGTAGTTCATCCTTGGAAAAATAGACAAGCCATACTATAGCCAGACAGTGACATACTGCCTTACAGAAAAACAAACAAACAGGAAACCCCACAAAACCAGAAGTACTAATGTATCAAAACCAGGCTTGAATCTCAGAAACATGCCGAGTAGAGAGAGCCCTGACATACAGAGCATAGGAGTTCAAGTATAGCCAAACCTGACTGTGCTGGTAGAAATCAGATTAGTTCATCCAGGGGTGAGGCCACAAACAAGACTTTCTGTAATGTTGGCCGAATATTTTTTTTTTGTTGGCCCCAGCTATTGATTACACAAATGTATGCATCTGACAAGGTCACCACATTACACAGTTAAGAGCTGAGCATCTCACCATCCATAAATGTTACTTCACTTCCTGGCTCCTTGAAGCTCTAAGTAGCATTTCCTCTCTTAGATGCTAAAACAAAAAACCCACTTAGAACAAAGGAAGCCCATATAAGCAGCAATTGGAGTGGTAAAGTCTCTGGCATTTCCTCTCCACTGAAGAACACTAAGCAGAATTCATTGTCCTTAATTTTCCTAACTTAGGAGCAAATACTGCCGCAGTAGCATGAACAGAGAAAGTAATTTCTTCTCAAGGGAGAGACAGGAGAGGGAGAAAGGAAATGGAAAGGTAGGAGCCTCCAACCTGCCCCACAGAACAGCTGAAATTCCATGAGTGGCTCTAAGTGTTTAAGTGCCTAGGTCTTATATCTAAAGTATTTTTTTTGTCCCATGACATAAAAAGTACTTTGCTACACTGAGAAATTTCCAAGAAAGAAAAGTAAAGCAACCTATTTCAGCCCATGTCCAGAGAATCCTCAAAATAACCCAACACCTGGAATGGTGTCTGTGGACCAACAGATTGATCTCATAGTAATGGAAAATGTCCATAATTTAACTGGTAATAATGTTTCCAGACCATTTTGACCCCACTTTTCAGTGTTTGTTAATAGTCATACAACGTTTCCGTACTTAAGAGTTTATATTTATTTATAAACCTAAATTTCATCTTCACTATTAATGGTTATTGTTTAATCAAGCCCAATGAAAATAGTATATCCACTGTTAGGAATTCCCACTGGAAAGTCCTGACTGCCTTAGAACCATATGTCACCTGTGCTAGGAGCAGGCTTTTACCCTCAGTCCTGGTTGATTTTTCTTTGTCCCAACAGAGGCCAAATCCCAGAAAGGCCAGACTGATGACAAGATAAGACTGCTTTACAGCTCACACATGGGGCTCTTCAGCCCACACCCCTGCATCCAGAAACAATTTCACCTTCTAAAGCCAAGATCCGGAGCTCACATGAGCCGGCAGCCATCCACATGCATTGGCTATCAGGCTAGGGTAACCCACGGCACAAACTGAGGACATGGTATGGATGCTGTGGAAATGGAGGGGGAGGGGGAGCTGACTCAGGGCTCTGCATACCTCTAGTATGGGGGTGATGCATATTCCACCTGGATGGATTTGTAGACCTGCCAAATGGGTAGGTCTCTAAAGAACCCTTTTCTTCTCCCCCCACCTCACCCACTGTCTAAAATGTGGCACATTAAAATCAGAGAAGCCCTTTCATCTTTGTGGATATCACAGCAGCGAACTCATTTTAATGTCTTTTCCATGTGGCTCTAGTTTTAACAATAAAATGGTCCCCAGGCACACCCAGCTGCACAGCATTAAAGAGAGGATCTGCAAAGGAAGGAGAGCTCTGACTTAGCTAATTTGATGTTGCTAAAGACAACAGGGTACAGAGCCTCCCTGCTCCTGCCCGGAACTTTGCTCACACTTCTTGGAAATGCACTAAAAAGGAAGTGGTAGTTGCCAGGAAGGGGGAAGCATGGGTTGCTGGACTCTGTCTGACGCCAGGGGTAGACTGGTTTCTGGTTGTGCATTCATAGCACCTTGAAAACAAACCTGCACTGTCCTTCCTAGGAAAAACGAATACCAGTGTTTTGATTTCTGTCCATGACTTAGGGAGGTCTTATCAGATCAAAGGTATAGTTCATACTCTGCTGAGCAAGTTCTGGCTCAGTTTCCTATAAAGAGGCACATAAAGTCAACCACAAAAACTGAAATTTCTTGGGAGTGATTTATGAATTTGGCATATGCCAATGCTGTGATGTACTATGGTTTCTGTCTTAGTACCTCAGTTACTAAGTATTATTTTAAAGGAAAGCAGATAGTCAGGCACACTCTGAATGGCTAGGGGTTCAAGGTAGCTCACCCAGAAAACTGAATACCTTTGACATGAACTAGCAAGTCATTCCTTGCCACTGTCCACCCGCTATGACAGTACCTTGCAGCTTCAGTTGGGTGGCTTTATATAGTTTAAACATAGATACATTATTTCAACATTTCCTAGATTTTTAAAGAAAAAGCAGATTCCCCTCCTGGCAGATAGTGAAGAAGATGCTTTCCACAAGTCGGTCCACACTCTAAGATTAGCTGCATAGTTAAGATTTCAGTAGAGCTAGCTATGGTGGCTCTGTGCCTGTCATTCTGGACTGTCAAGAGATTAAGGCAGGGGGATTACATGACAAAGAGTTCAAGGCCACCCAGGTGACAAAGGAAGAACCTAGCTTGAAAAAGGAAGAGGGAGACAGATGAGGAGCAGAGAAGAGGAGGAAGAAAAGGAGGGAGGAGGAGGAGGAGAAGGAAGGAAGGAAGCAAAGACTGTCATCAGGATGTTTAACCTGAAAATAGCTGAACAGGATCTTTAGCCCCCATCAGGCATGTAGGCATTTGGTTGGCACACCATTGGCTCTTCCCTGGTAGACCTGGTACTTCTGGGCAGGTCGCCATGCACTAGCCGTTATAGGTCTAAGACCAGGCAGGCAGTTTAGGATGGCATTTTAGGACGTAGCTGTTATTCCACTTCCTGAACAGGCATCCCTAAGTAACATCCTAAGAAGTTACTAATAGTTCATGAAACTTGACTTTCATCAGCTAGAAATCTCCCACAGTCTACATCAGTGAAGTTAGTTTTTGGTCAAACACTGAAAAGCTGTGAACAGCATTTTTCTGCCATGCAAAGGAAACAGCCTAAAAAGGTTAAAATGAAACACACTTGGTTTGTAGAAAAACTGCATATAATTCAGGATATGCTATGTTAGATGGGAAAGAAAAATATTTTCTTTATTCTAACAACATGTGGCAGTAGTTAATGTGTAAGGGCACAGGTTAAGCTGCCATAGGTAGTTGTGAGCTACTGAGGTGACCTTTGTCACAGAAGCTGATCCACGGAAGCGGGTGGCATCTGTTACAACCCGTGGGCACTACAGCTCCATGCAGAGATGGTCTTCTCTGGATGATGCATGAGCCCTTTTAAAAATGAAAATCATAAAATTAAAAATACGAAGTAACTACAAATAGAAAAATTGATTGGAGATAATTGTTTTCTTTTTTCTTCCCATAACATATCCTGACTATGGTTCCCCTCCCTCCTCTCCTCCCAGTTCCTCTCCACTTCCCATCTCGTCTGGATCCATTCCCCACCCCCCTGTCTCTCATTAGAAAACAAATGGAATTCTAAGGGATAATCTAAAATAAAATTAATCTAATAAAATAAAAATAATAAGATAAAAGCTAACACATTAGAACTGGAGAAAACAAACCAACAGAAGGAAAAGAGTCCAAAAGAAGGCACAAGAATCAGAGGCCCGCTCATTCACACACTCAGGAGTCCCATGATGACACCAAACTGGAAGCTACAATATACACCCAGAGGCCGGTGCAGACCGTGTGGGCCATGCATGCTGCCTCTGTCTCGGTGAGGTTATATGAGCTTTATTCATGTTGATTTAGAGGGCCTTGATTCCTTGGTGTCCTCATCCCCTCTGGTTCTCATGCTCTTTGTGCCTCCCCTTCTGCAGGACTCCCTGAGGGGAGGGATCTGATAGCAACATCCCTATTTAAGCATCTAGTCTCTGGTTATTGGTCTCCCAAGCAGCATCAGGTATGGGTTCCATCTTGTGGAGTGGGCCTTAAGCCAAATCAGGTGTCAACTGGTTTCTTCCACAAGCTTTGTGCCTCCATTACCCTCGCATATCTTGCAGGCAGGAAACTACTGTGGTTGTTGACTTGGTTTTCACATTGTCTCTTTTGGTGGCCTACAGAGTACCTTCCTGTACCAAAAATGCTAGGCTGTAGGGATGACGGCTCTATGTAGGCACCATGTTCAGTGAGGTGAGTAAGGATTGTCTTCAGCAATGGGGCCTTGCCACCAGTCTCTGGAGAGCAACCTATAGTCTTGGCAACAGCCAGGGTTGTTTGGGGGTTCACATGGGACCCCTTTGGCTAACAACTCAATTAGATGTAACCCAGTGCTTGTATTGGAAGCTGCATTTAGTACAAGAGATTTACAGCTGAGACTGTCTCCCCTATTATTGGGTGATCATTTAGAGTGCCTTCACACATGCATATATTTTGGGAAGCGTCTACTGTAGTAGGTTTGCATGCTAGCCTCAACTGGCCCTTACTTTTAGCTGTTTCTCCCCATAATCCTTCCCTTGACCTCCATATCCTTTCCCCCATCCCCTTACTCCTCCTGTTCCAGCCCCCATCCCTACATAACTATTTATTCTATTTTGCTTTTCTTTTTGTAAAAAAAAAAAAAATAATTTATTTCACTTTATTTTTTATGCATTGGTGTGAAGGTATCAGATCTCCTGGAATGCAAGTTACAGGCAACTGTGAGCTGCAATATGGGTACTGAGAATTGAACCCAGGTCTCTGGAAGAGCAGCCAGTGCTCCTAACTCTTGAGATATCTCTTCAGCCCATATTTTGCTTTTCTAACAAGACCTATCTGTACTCCCTAGTCCCTTATTCTATACCTCTGTGATTCTACAGATTGTAGCTTGGTTATCATTGATTTAAAAGCTAATATCCACACATAGGTGAATACATATCATACTTGTCTATCTATTTACATGAGAATTTCATGGTTTTTTTTTAATGACTAAGGAATACTCCATTGTGTAAATGTACCACATTTTCTTTATCTGTTATTCTGCTGAGGAACACGTAGGCTGTGTCCAGTTTCCAGCTATCATAAATAAAGAAACAATGAACATAGTTGAGTGAATTTCTCTGTGGTAGAATGAAGCATCTTTGGGGTATATGCCCAAGAGTTAGATCTTGAGATAGATTGATTTCCATCTTCTTGGGGAACCACATGCTGATATCTATATGGACTGTACAAGTTTGCACTCCCAACAGTAATACATATGTGTTCCCCTTACTCCACATTCTCACTAGCATGAGCTGTCACAGATCTTAGCCATTCTGACAGATAAAAGATGGAATCCCAAAGTAATTTTTATTGAATTTCCCTGATGTTAGGATGTTGACCATTTCTTAAAAGTGTTTCTCAGTCAGTTGAGTTTTCTCTTATAATAATTCTCTGTTTAGAGTTGTACTCCTTTTTTGAGTTGTTTTCCTCAATGTCTAAGTTTTTTAAATTTTTTAAATTTATTATATATACAGTATACAGAAGAGGGTATACAGTATACAGATGTCATTATAGATGATTGTGAGCCACCATGTCATTGCTGAGAATTGAACTCAGGACCTCTGGAAGAACAATCAGTGTTCTTAACCTCTGAGCCATCTCTCCAGCCCCCGATGTCTAGTTTTTTGAGTTCTTTATATATTTTGGATATTAGTCCTCTATCAGATATACAGTTGGTTAAAAAAAAAAATCTTTTCCCATTTTGTATGCTGCTTTGTCAAAATGATGGTGAAAAATTTGACTAGCTTTTAAATAAAACCATTTCTAGACTAACTATGTAATAAATATGCAGTATATAAACATAAATATACCTTTGGTAACAAATACATGGTTTTTGAAAGGGAAGTAGCAAATGAATGACTATTACTGTATTTAACAATTATACAAATATAGTCAGCTCTCCATATCTGTATCCTGTGTTCTGTATCTATGAAGTAAGCCAACATAGATTGAAAAAGTATATCCATATTGAACATGTCCATACTTTTACTTATATATTTGCTCACTTGCTTGTTTTGAGATAGGGTCCCGCTGTGTGACTCATGCTGGCCTCAGACTCTAAAACTTCCTAGCACCATCTCCCAAGTACTGGGATCACACATGTAAGCCACCAAATCTACATTTTTATTCTGCAACACTGGGAATTGAATGCAGGGCCCTGAGCATGCTAGGCAAGCACAATATATACAACAACTATTATAGAGCATTTACATCTATCTGGGTGTTAGAAGTGGTCTAGAAATTATTTAAAATATACAGCACAATGTGTATAGGTTATGCACAAGTATCCATTTCATACCTGTAGATTTGGTATCCTGAAATCAAGCCCCACAGGTGTTGAAAGAGGACTTCAAGCCACAGAGCCCTGGTTCCTAAAATGAATAAGCAATAATAGTTCTTGAGGAAAGAAATCCATCTTATTTTACATTTCCACAGAGGTCTATTTGTCCAAAAAAGTGAAAGAAGGTTTGCAAGGCCTGAGAGCTGTATTTGCCATGAGGGAAGCTGAAATGTGGCAGAGCACCTTCGCATCTGAGTCCCATCAAGCAAGGAGAGCAGATGGGTAAATGAGTCATACTGCATATAACTTGAAAGTAGCTTCATCTTCCTGGTGCAGTGCTTCTTAAAATTAATATCTCCCCACCTCCTGGACTTTTTTACATTGTCTGATGTCTTAGTCACTGTTCTGTTGCTGTGAAGAGACACCATGACCAACACAACTCTTAAAAAAGAAAGCATTTAGTTGTGGGCTTGCTCTTAGTTTCAGAGGCTTACTCTATTATCACCATGCCAGGAAGCATGGTGCTGGAGTAGTAGGTGAGAGCTGCATTTTGATGTACTAGCAGAGAGAGAAAAAGAGGGAGCCTAGGCCTGCCTTAGGCTTATGAAACCTGAAAGCCCATTTCCAGTGACACACTTCTGCCAACAAGGCCACACCTCCTAATCCTTCCCAAATAGTGCCTCTTCCTAAGCATTCAAATCTATGAGCCAATGGAGGATATTATTATCCAAACCATCACAGCTGTGTTTTCTATTATATAATAGAGCATTTGATAAAGATGAGAGGCCTGACATGAGAATATTTTCCTTGTCTTCCAGAAGATGGCAGCTTATGTCTGAGTGACATCCAGTTCTTATCTGGAGAGTGTCCTTCACTGGTTAACCTCACAAACCAGTGTCCTCACATGCCCAGTTAGTATTTGCTGTCAGTCCATTCTCATTTCCAGAGTGATGCCACACAGAGTCCTTACATTATATCCTACCCTCCCCGTTGGCAAGGCTTGTTGCCTGCTGCTCCACGACCCAGAGTTAGAACAGATGACAGGAACAAAGTGTTGAAAGTCTGACAACAGGCCAGGGAGATGATTTATCAGATAAAGACACTTTCCATGGAAGCCCAGAAACCTGAGTTCAGTCCCCAGAGCCCTTAGAAAGGTGATGGAGGAGGAAAACACTTTGAAGAGTTATTGTCTGGTCTCCACATTGGCACATGAGCATGTCTCTTCCACCTCCCCCCCCACACACACACACTAATAATAGTAATCAATAATAATAATAAGTTTGATAGCCAGGCATATTGGTACAGTCGGGAGGAGATGTAGGCAGATCGTCTGTGAGTGAGACTGGTCTGATCTACACAGTGTGTTACAGGACAGCCTGAGCTATATAATGAGACCCTGTTTAGAAAAAGAAATTGAAAATAGTGAAATAAGTGTAAAGTCAGATGGAATTCATGTGGGCCAGTTGGTCCCCATCCTGGGGCTGTGGCATGTATCCTTGGTATTGATGAGATGTGTCACTACAGAAAGCATGAGGCCTTAAAACTCTCAGAAAAAGAAGAGTGCCCGGGAAGGTGGGGAAAATGGTGAGAAAGGAAATCAGGCTCTCCCAAGGTCTGCTTGCCTCTGTTGTCAGGATCAAGGTGAGACTATTAGGATTCTAAAGCAAATCACCTCAAAAGCATACTTTGTACATCTGAAAACTGCAGGCTTCAGGAGCTCTGGAATGCTTTCCTGTCAGGAACTCAGAATGGCCTCAATTTGTTGTGTACCAAAGCGGCAATATTGCTGTGACACCTGTCTTCATGGTCCTCTTCTTTCATGTTCCATGTGTAATATCTTCAGAATGTTAGAATGTGCAACTGATTTTAAAAGGGCCTAGGAAGATGGCACAGTCAGTAACACGTTTGCTGTGTGGGAGTGAGAACTGAGCTCAACCCTGACTGAGCACCCACATAAAAAGCCTGATAGAGTATGTGGTCCTGTAAGCCCAGTGCTGGGGAAGCAGAGACAGGCGGATCCCTGGGGCTCCTTGGCTAGTCTTAACTGAGCAGGTGAGCTCCAGGGTTAGCCAAAGATTATGTGTCAAAAAATAAGGGAGACCGTGATAGAAGAAGGGACCCAACATGGACCTCAACAAGCACACACATGTATGTGTGCACATACATGAAAACACACATACAAATTAAGTATTAGAAGTGGGATGCTCTCAAATCATTTTAGATGTCATTGTCTATAAGGAACAGGGATTCCATCCTACTTCACTGGCAGTGTTGAAAAGGGCAGGCAATACCATGGCTTTACGCTGTAAGTTGTCTTTCTTTGACACCTCTGCACTGGGTACATTGCGGCCCCAAGCTCATCTCCACGAAAGAGCAAAGGGTAATGGTATTGGGGTGGTAAGAGAATGAAGAAAAGACAAATACACATACAGAGAGATGAAAGCTAGGATCAGGTGATCTGAGCTCTTGAATGGAGCAGACTCAGCACCTGGGAAGAAAAATATGTTTATTATATGGAGTTGAACAGAGAGGTCAAGTTGTTGCAGAGAGATCACAAGATGAGGCTTATGGTGCAAAACTGAGCAAGGAGGCAGGTGTAGCCAATCTTGGTGGAGCAATCTCTGTGGGGAGCACTGTTCAGGCTGTAAACATCCAGGAGGGAGAAAACAGTGGTGGACATTTTCCACACACTTGCCCTCAGTCCCCAAGCAAGACTGTGCTATTCTCTGAGCCTAAGGCTCTGGAGTCCCTGACATGGCTGTGCCTACATCAGCAGCAGCACACACTCGGATCCTCTCTTCCTGACATCGGCAGGAATGGTGTGTCATGAATAGATCGTTCATACATGTGGACTGGTAAAGCAGACAGGCTCAGCTCAGCTGCTGTGGTTGACCTGAAGACATCCCACTGGTTAGCCAATGAGAAACTAACCATAAATTGTGGCCAGCATTTTAAAATAGAGAGGTTGAAGAACAGGACATAGAAAACAACACACTTACTAGGAATTCACACTAGCTTGAGGAGGGGAGTAATTTTTGGAATCATAATATAAAATGTACTTTTTAATAGATCAAAAGATTTGAAATTTTGGGCTGGAGGTAGGGTTCAGAGGCTAAGAGCACTGGCTACTCTTCCAGAGGAACTGGGTTCAATTCCCAGCCCCCACATGGTAGCTAACAACTAACTTCAGCGCCAGGGGGTTCAACACTCTCTTACAGACATCCAACCAAGCAAAACACAATACACATAAAATAAGATTTTTAAAGTGGGGTAAATTATTTTTGAAAATCATGAAAATTCAGTGAGTGATCCAGGCAGGCTCACTCCTCTATAAGGCATGTCAAGTCTAGAGGCATGTGGTCAGAAACCACGCCCCAGCATTCATTCCTTAGTCCCTACAAAATTCTATGTGTTTTTATAGTCATATCATGATGAATGTGTAGTTCTTCATTCACGAGACCCCATCTAATTATAGACTGTACAGTTCCTTCTGGGATTCAGGTCCTGGGATGTACCCACACTCCACCCTGGGTACACCTGCCCAGAATAAATACTTCCTTTGAGCTCCAGTGCAGAGGGAAAGGAAGTTTTATTTTGTTTTGTTTTTCTGAATGTCTTTTCTGATAGAAATTCCCTGTCTTCACTGGGATGTTTCACTGTGGGCAGGAAGTGAGTATCTAATTTAAAAGACCATTACAGGGTCATGAAGTGCAAGTGAAAAAGGCCCAGTCAGCACTGCATTGCTCTGGGCAGGAAAGACAGTAACCATTCCAACAAACAGCGTTCCCGTCTCTGTGAAACCACATAGGAACGGTGGCGGGTTATTGGTGGTAGAGGCCACCATGGCTCAAGACTAGGATCCAGGATTTCTAGGGGAAGGGAGTCTCCAGTTAGAACTTGCTGTGCTGGGAGTCAGGGCCCCACCTTCTTGTCACCATGGCCAATTGCCACTTGGCCAAGACCCAGGACATTCTAGGCAGGTGTTTCCTCTCAAGTAGCCATCTCCCTCCCTCCTGACCTGTAAAAGCTGAGGTAAAAGTCAGCAGTGGTGTTCCACACCTTTAATCCCAGCAGTCCAGAGACAGAGGCAGGTGGATCTCTGAGTTCAAAGCCAGCATGATTTACAGAGTGAGTTCAGGACAGCCAGGGCTGCAACAAAGAAAACAAACCAAAGCTGAGATGGGATTAGCTGCAGGCTATGTACCCGGGATTTGCACTGTCCCTCAAGGGCATTAAGGAGCATTTTACCTAGTAGACAGCATAGAGTGGAGGCTTGGTATCTATATGCTTCTAAAAATCAGAAGGAGCTCAGAGCTGGCCCGCTTCCTGTGGCAGTGCATGTGAGAAGTGTTGACAGCCACCTGTCTATCAGGCAGGCCCTGACTGGCAGGCAAAGCTCGAGTGCCCCCCTCTGCTCCCCCTCCTCTCTCTCTTGCCCTTTCCTGTTCTTCTTTTCACAAGGCAGAAAATGCAGTTGGTGGTAACATTGGGAGTGTTGGCCCTGAGACTGACCCCCAGCCTTTGCCTAAGTCTAGTGCCCTCTGGTTGCAGCCAGCCTTTTCTGAGTGGTAATTAGCTGGATGGGAATTTTCACAGACAGTTCCCCAGGGAACCATTTCACCAAAGAGTAACCCTCTTGTCTAGACCATACAAACCAATAAAGGCATCTCTAGCTAGGATTTCCAAGTGACAAAGCACCAATAGAAACCACTGGCTCTCGTCCTCCAGGCTCAGGGGACAGAGGCACATTGTGGAAAAGCCAGAATACAGGCCTCTCCCAAGAGCTCTGGAAATTCCTCCAGGACTTCAACATCAAAGGGCAGACAATCACAGGGAACTTGTGCCCTGCTTAAATCTAAATGGCCTTGCCGCCTCCTTAAGTTTGAATCCTTGTCCTGTATTAAGTTTTGAGAAAGATATAATCATACCTTTCACTTTTGTGCATGCCAAAGATAATTAATTTCTAGTTACTGGGATTAGGGAAGTGTAACTCTTGGCATTTTAGGAGATGCCAGGATGGCAAAATTTACCTAGAGAGATAGTTAAGAATTCAGAAGCTAAGGCTGGAAGACTGCTTCACGGGCGAGCCTGGGCTACAGAGTAAGACCCTATCTCCAAGTCAACAACACAAATATTCAGACTTCTAATCAAATGTGCTTTCTACTGTGAATACACATAGAAGTCCTGATGGTGGTGATGGGAAGCACCGATGGGCCTGGAAGATTACAGTGTGTGTGGTCAGACTCAGGACAGAAAGGTTCTTGAGGCCCTAGTCAGGGATTCTCCGGAGGGGGATGGATTCAGATGTCCAATGCTGTGGTCCTACCTCACTCATAAGTAGAGTTGACCATTAGACGAGATGTTCAAAACCAAGATGGCTGAAGAAGGGACCCTCACCAGGAACTATGCACCACTAAATAGAAGCCACAGCAGTAGGTTGAAACCAGGACCCTCCAGCCTTCCACCTATCTTGGCAGGGCAGCTACAGAGCCAGCCCACTGGAGGGGAGACTGACCATGGCTGTTCCCCTACAGAGCGCTCAGAATGTGCTGGCACTGTGCTCAGCATGTTGTGCCCTAATCTTGTACATAATAGAGGCTGAAGGTAAAAGGTGCTATAAAATCTGCCCCACACCACATTGCCAATGTGTTTTAGTGACTGATCTCAGTAATGTCTGCCTTGTTCTAAAACATGGTCTTGGGTGCTCTCCTCCCCTGCCCTGACAGAACTGATAAGGACCTAATCCATCTGAGTGCCTCCCCATGACACTCACACTTCATCTGGGGCAGCTACCAACTTTCTAGGTAAAACTAACAGAAGTGTTTTTATTAACACATTAAACAGACATTTGAATGCTAGCTGTGACCCAACATAAGGACAGAAACAGGGAAAAGACATGAGCCCCGCAGCCTGCAAGCTTGTTGAGAAGAGAGGGAACAGTCATTGGTAGAGAACAACTGTGTGTGGACTGAAGAGACACCCAGCTTAGGACTGAGATAGGGAGCCACGGGAGGCTCCTTAGGAAGGCAAAATCACCAGACTGTTCGAAAAGCAAGCACACCCTGTGCCAGAAGTAATGATGCACACCTGTGATCATAGTGTCAGATACCGAAGCTAAACAAACGGCCGGTCAAGACTACAGGAGACTGTCTTTAAAGGAAAACCAAAAAGAAGCACATCGTGGATGAAAAGAAAAGAGTCATGAGCTGGTTGATTCACACCCGCAGGTGGGTGTGAACACCCAGGTGACCAGAGTTGGTACATTCATTTTCTTAAAAAAACAAACAAGAAAAACAACTATAGAGCCATCTCTCCAGCCCCTCTGTAGGAATGTCTTGATTTGCTTATAAGATATTTTTTCTGGCACCTGGGAGATGGCCCAGCAGGTGACAGCATTGTGTGCAAGCCTGACAGCCTGAGTTCAGTCAGTCCCAGGATCCCACAGCAGAGGAAAAGTCGTTCTCAAAAGTACACATACACATCACACACACAGCAGTAACAGGAATGTCCAAGAGGGGAGACTAGGGTCGGGGAACCATGACCATAGGGTGGGAAGCAGGATGGACATAGATAATATGAAGGTTGAGCCTGCCCGAGCTGGTGAAACTGCTTCCTGATCCTTAGCTGCAGTAGCTGAGTGGATAACTGGGCTGTTTCCTGAAACTGTGAAGAGAATGGGCTGTCAGATTCAAGAATTCTGTGTTTAAAACATGACGTGGTCTTACGTCATAGACCTGGATGGGATATGATGTTTTACTCATTTCCAAACTTCCCAGGGACCTGTGAGAATGTGACAGATATGGCTCTGCAGACCTTGCCCCCAGTCCTAACAAAGACAGGGACAGAGACTGTGAGTGGGTGCCTGGTATCCCCAGGGTTGACAGCCAAGCATCAGCCAAGCTCATATTGGCTGCTGCTCTATTGCAGGTTTCCGAGGCCAGTATTGAGGACCTGAGTGTTACTAAGCAGTATCTCTGCATAGGTGCAGTTAATGCCTGATCACACCCAGCCCCAGGTAACAAGATGAAAATAAAATGACGGAGGTAGCTAACTGGGCCAGCACCAGCAGGCCGTGATGCTTTGATGCTTTTCCCTAGAAAGCAGGCATGTCCTCATAAGTGGAGAACCTTGAAAGAGTGCTTTCCCCAGTGACAGGAGTGTCCCCATAAATTAATGTCTTTTCATAAGGCCCCAAGGCTCAGACATCTGTCTGAATGATCCAGTCCTCATAAATCGAGGGATTGGTTCTAGCAGTCCCAGGAGCCTGGGCTTTCTGGAGAGATTTATAGCACTTCCCACTCGTGTTGAGGCCAGGAAAAACATCACAGCTCCCTCAGCACTTTGGGGTTTTGTTCCTTGGTGAGGGCAGGAGAGGAGAGGTACGCTGAGCCAATACCACTTTGAAAGAAAACCAGTCAGATTTGTATTCCAAAACCTCAGAGGAAGCCCTGTGCACTGCTGAGGAGGTAACAGCTGTGCTGTCCTCTGCCCAAGGCTCCCTGGGGAGCGTCTCAGGCTTGGCTTCTTCACCCCAGTGGATTCTGTGGTGTGGGAACTGGGCCAGAACTGGAGAGAGCTCACAGCCTATTCACGACTTCCCTGGCCTCTGGGTCAATAGACCCAGGCCTCCAGCACCGGAGCCCTAAGCCGAACCTGAGATGAGCTACTTTGTTTGTTCCTATGGTGGACTCTTCCAAAGCCGAGGTCAATGAGCCACAAATAAATTTCATATGGGCCTGACCAAGAACATAGATGTTCCACTCGGAACCCAGGTCTGGCAAATGTTTGACCAAATTCCAGGTTAACAGTATACTCATAAGAGAGAATGTGAGTAGTTTAACATCTTATAAAACTATCAGAGCACCTGCTTACCAAGCAATATTAAATATATATATATATATTTATATATACATATATATATATATATTAGATCAACTTTCTGGAAGCTCAGAGTAAGCATCCTCCAAGTCTAATGCCAGTTGGAGAATGCCAGTGCAGTGCAGAGATGGGTCAAAGAAAATGACTGCCATCTACCAGATGGGAGGCGTGTGGCTACAGAGAAGTGGCCTAGGATCCTGGCGGGCGGTCACACACTTCTCCTTAGGAATCAGTCCTTTGGTTGGGGAAAAGGAGTGTGGGGGTGTGGGGTATAAGAATGAAAACTAGAAAGGTTGGGTAGACAGACATGTGGCCTGGACGTCAGGAAGCTCAGCTTCATACTGTCAGCTTGATTTCCCGAGTACAAGTGATGGTGTGCATTCCTGACTGGACATACCAAGCATACACAGAGATATAAAAACCTTACCAGGCTGAGAAAGTTTTGTTCAGTAGAGTTGGTAAGGAGAAGGGAATCCATTTTAAATAAGAGAAGAAATTCAATCCAAGAATGCTGTTCTGATTCTAGAGTAGCACTCTCAGGAAACAGTGTATCACAGTAAGAAGGAAACTGGGTCTGAGGATGAAGTGCCTGGAGCTTTGCTTATCAGTTTTGAGGGTAAAGATACCCCCAACCTCATCCCCACCCCACCCCCAACTGCAGGAACCGGATTTGACTTTCTTCATGAAGTTCCTGGTGTTGGAACGGAAGTGACTTGATCAGGAAGGATTTTCAATGTTGCTATGCGGAACACTCAAATCCTCCCAGTGAGAAAGGAGCCCAGTCCTCCACATAAGTAAACCTTGTAGACATTGGAATGTTTATGTTTGGCCCAAAATGGCTCTGGTTTTTTACACAGCTGTAAAGCGTATTTAACTCCCAAATATAAAGCACGTCTTGACTACTGTTTTCATAGCTTCATAAAACGGGCTCCGTGGCGTAGGTGCTCTACCGTTGTCATCCTATCTTTTTACGCAAGTCTGTTTCCTGATATTGTTATTCCAGTGGAAAAAAACGGACCCAATATAAACTACCTTTTTTACAAGCAGCCCAAAGACAATAAGGAGCCTCTGCATTTATATTTTTAACCTAAGATTATAGATCTGACTAGCAGGAAAGCAAAGTCGCTTTAATTATGAATGTTTTTCATTGTGGTCGGGAGTGTAAGTCAGTAACAGATGTTCATTTTCCCCAGCTCAACTGTTTTTAATTCCTTCTCAAACATGGAGAGAGAAATCTTTAAACATTTGCCAAAGTTCAATTAACATGCCTGGCTGATGGTGAAAATGGCCTGCTTTGTTTCTCCCTGGCCGTCTACCTGCCCTGGCTGCCCATGCCACAGAGCACAGGCAGAGGGTCCAGCTGGCATGAGCTTTATGACCACAGAGTTAATTTGCAGAGAAAGCCTTTGGCGGGGAGGGGTCTGTTCACCATTTTATATATTTACTTATTTACCTTTTTCAGTTATAAATAAAATTGCACCATAAAACACTGCGGTGTAATGGCAGGAAGCCCAGCCTGCGTTGCTGTTCTTCAAGAACTTAATGGCTTGCTTTCTGTGTGTGCAGAGTTGTAGAAATCATGTGCAAGAATATGTTTATGACCAAGGCTGTGTGACTCGGTTTATCATGTTTTTCCTGTGTTGTGTGGAACAGACGGCTGTTCATTATTGAAAGACCTTTTTCTATGGAGAACAAGATTCTGGGGGAAGAGTTGATGTAAGAATACCCAGTAACTTCCAGAGGCTATGGGCCCACAGCAAGGTGGACAGTGTGGTTGTAGCCGTTTGCTTCAGCCCCCCAGGCACACTTTCTCCATGGACTTAGTGAGTCCTGTTGCACAGAGCAGAAGCAAAAGATAAACAACAGACAGACAGAGACAGACAGACAGAGAGATGGGACAGGCATCACACCAAGAGGTAAATGCAGTTAGTCTGCTAACACAGAAGTACTATCCACTCCAACCACATGCTTCTAAGTCTAGAATCCTGTTCCAAAATACTGGGACATGATATAATTTTTTAATATTTATTTTTATTTTATGTGAATTGGTGTTTTGCCTGCATGTATAACTGTGTAAGGGTGTCAGATCTTGGAATTACAGACAGTTGTTAGCTGCCATGTGAATGCTGGGAATTGAACTCAGGTCCCCCAGAGGAACAGTCAGTGCTCTTAACCGCAGAGCTATCGCTCCAGCCCTGAGACATATTATAATTTACACTTGGAGTTTAGCTTTCTAAACTGTCATTTTTATAAAAATGTAATCACAGAGAACACTTTTTCTGGATGTTGAAGCTGACAAGGATACCCCTGAAGTTGCCTGCGATGACCATGTACAGAATGACACGTGAGTCAGTTGGGCTGTGCTGAGACTTCCTGAGGAGTCTCTCACTGATCCTCCCTGAGATATTGGAAAGTGCTTCTCTACAGTCCCTGGCACACAGGTTGTTCCTTGAAAAATCTATCTAAATTACAACCTAAAGGACTCACAAAGGGTTGCTGGTTCACCTTGAGACAAATAGAAGATTCCCCTTGGGATGCAAGACAAAACAAGGGAAGGAACAGCCACCAGGCCAGAGCTGAGAGTACAGTTATTGTCCTGTATCAGATGGGACCTCTCTGCCTCCCCAAGGATCAGACTGATTTGAATGTACGATCACTTGCTCATAGATCACTGAGTAGGAGAAGGATGGGGAAGTATAGATTTCCCAGAGCTGTGAGCACTTAGCATTGCACCCTCTGCCTTTTTATTTCTGTAGAGCCAAAAAGAACCAGAGCCTCCCCACCCTCAGGTGGAGGGTAAGTGTTCTGAGGGAGTATGTCACCCTCCTGTCATCCACGGAACCAGGAAGCTTGTCTTTATTTGCAAGGTTTGGTTTAGTCTGGGCTGTGAGTACAGCCCTAGCTGCTGAAGAAACATTTCAAGCAAAGCTGCAGATTTTGAAAGAAATTACTTACTATCTGAACCTCAGGGTCAAAAAACTGAGTGGGCAGTTGTGTCTGGGTAGACAAGATCCTAGAAGAAGGTGGCCTGGTGCAAGTCTGCTGCCTGGTTATGAATGCTGGCTTCCTGTTTGTATGATATGAGAAGCTAAATGGCAGGACATTGGAGAGGTGTTGACAACCTGATACCAGCTCTTACCCTCAGCCTAGGCCCTTGCTGCTGGAGGACAGGTCACTTCACCATGCCTGTCTTGTCCTCTGTAGGAGAGAAGGTGGGTGTAGGTCCTGAGGTCCTTCCTCTACCCTTGAAATTGCATTTCAGTGACCTAATGGTGGTCACATAGAATGAGGCATGGGTGATACTACCTCTACTTCTGCACCCCCAGGAAAATCTAAACTGATGAGAGTATCAGAATCATAGACAGAGAAACAGAAAACAGAGTCTAGACCTCCGGGAACTTAAAACCAATCAGGAAGACAGACACAAGAGGCCCTATTATGAGCAGAGAAGACCAGGGTGGTACTCAGGACTTGGGCTGCAGGATGTGGAGATGAGCTGGGAGGACATCACCTTCAAACTCCCTGAGAGCTGCATCAGAGGGCTTTGAATGTAGTTAGAGTGCAGCATCTGAGACACAGAAACTCAAACCAAGCAGTATGGAAGGTTTCAGTTGATAGAAACGCATTTCCAGCTCCAGAAGGGATGAGAGGCAAGGCCTTGAGTCACTATGCTGCCTTTGTTGCTGGGTTTCTATTTGTGTTGTTCCCATACAAAGGTTCCTTCCTACTCTAGGCTGATAATGGTGGGTGGTTACCTTCCTGGCCTGCCCTCTCCTGTGCAATTCCGAGAAAAGGGCAAAAGCAGTCCTCAGGTCTTCCGTGGGACTGCCATACAGGGAAGTGGCCCCCACAGAAGCATGGGTCAAGCTGTTATCTGTCATATAAACAAGGAGAGGAAGCAAGGCTCAGCTGCCATCTTTCCACCTCTGATTTGGTGCCAGTCCCAGGTCACAGAAGACTCTGACCTGGCCTGTTCACTTGTGTAAAACAGCTCCAGTGCAAACTGATCGCAGGCCCTTGGAGCAGGGCAGGATTTAAGCACTGGAGCCTTGAGTTCTTCCTGTAAATATGCCATTCATTCCATTTCCATGGAAGCCTTTGGCTGGTTGATGGGCTTCCCTTATTTTTATTGTCACTTGCTTGGGGACTGATAGGTATAGTTTATCAGGTTCCAGCTGTTCCTGTTTACCGCCTTCAATAGAGATCTAATAATAAACTCATAGACTTGTTACAGTCTGGGAAACGTGGAGCTTATCTTCATGTGGCAATTATGTGGCATCCTCTGTCTGATGAGCTATTTTGTAACAAACTGGGAAACTGTAGCCTGAGAATGCAGATTTGGTCAGCCAACTTCGAATGTATCCACAATGACCCCAAAAGGAAGCACTGAGGGCAGAAGGGAGAAAATGCTCAGCTGCCTGTTCTGCAGAAGGGTATGCTGTTGATGTGTGACTGCCCCCCCAGATCTGTCCCCTCATACCACACACTGACTCTGTTACCACTGCCAGCTAGCACCGTCAATGTGATTCCTTTTCCAGGAGTTATGGTTGAGGCTTGAAAAATCCCCAAGATCCACAAACAGTTTTCTTGGTGTTCTGACTCACAGGCCATTCGGTGACACTTCTGTCACAGCTGTCACAGCATCCCTTGAGTCACTTTTGAAATCAGCTGGGCCCCAGTGTGAAGGAACATTGTCGTCTAAGAAGTAGCCCCATACCTTGCTCTAGAACACATATCATGGTGGTTTGGACCATGGGAGATGATGGCCATGCTAGAGTAAACCTTTCTATGAGGGTTTGACCAGGATGGTCATACTAGGGTGGATGAGTCTGGAGGTAGCATTAGGTAGCAGGAATAGAGCAAGTTCCAGTTCAGGCAAACACAGGCAAGAGCCCAGAGAAAGGAGGCAAGGACCTCACAGCAGAGCTGCAGCCTGTGCCTGGTAACCCAGGCTCCAGCCATGCCTGTGACCTTGGGCAGCACAGTTGATCAATGAGACACCTCTGGGGTTCTCAGTGACCCTAGATCTTGAAAAAGCTAGTGGGCAGCATCTGCCAGACTACTTGGCTTAGTATAAGAAAATATGTAGGTCTTCCCAGTGAAAACATCAACTGTGAGCAGCAAGGGTCTGAGCACTCAGCCACTCATCAAATTCTTGGGTGTGGAATCCACAGCAAGAAGAGAAGTGAGTTGATCTTTAGTGAGCTAGCCTTAGAAGCCTGGCTTTTAGACCCCCGAGTGTCATCTCATGACCATGTGAGATCCTGCTAAGGAAACAAATGTAAGCAGGAGCATCACCAGCCACTGGCACTCTTCCTATGACCCCTGACACCACATCAAATAAGGACTGTGCATGGGGTGAGCCACATCATCATCTTGCCTCTTGTGAATTGCACTTGGTTTTAAAACATGTTTTCAGCAATTTCTTGCCTTTCCAGTTTTTTTCCAGTCACTGTTTCCCAGGTTGACATCCGGGTGACATTTGACTGAAATGCAGCCCAGCTGATCAGGATGCCTGCCTGGTACACACAGTGTCTAAAACAGCATCACGGGTGCTGTTAGGGAGCCAAACAGGCTTCTTAAACATTAGAAGGACTCTCATAAAACTCATTTTTCATGCAGCACAGGCTGCAGTTCCACATGGGACAAAGTGTGAAACTCAGCTTTTATGGGAGCATTCTGAGATCGCCATGAACTTTCAGTGACTCTTACAACATTATTCCCGAGAGAAGCAACTTCTTTTCTGTTGTGGCATCTTCTCATGTCATGGGCTCTGTCTGTGGAGAGATCATTACCCCTCTGCAGTAGAAGCTGTGCTTACTTGCTGACAGAATCTAATTATTTCTCCTGGCCACCGTAGTACTTTCTCACTCACTCCCTTCCCAGACCTCCTTGTGAGCTTTCTCCCAGGACAGCCTGACCTCTGACTTGCTTGGAGGTGTATCTACACCTCTCTTTCATAATTAGGAACAGAGCACTGTACCTATCTATTATAAGCTTTGGCCAGATGTGTAGATCTGTAGAGAAAGGACACAGTTCCAACAAAGGATAAGCTTGGATGCTTTGTGCCCACACTTGGAGTCATTCAGTGGATCCCACAGCTGGGTACCGCAGCCCAGGCCTGTAATCTCAGCATTTGGGAGATGAAGGCAGGAAAATCATGAGTTCAAGGCCAGCCTGGGTTATAGGAGACCTTAAAAAAAAAGTAAGCCTTCTCTTTAACTCTGGCCCATGTCTGTCCTTGTGAGTCTCATGGTGTGACAGTGAACTTTGTGGGTGCTCATGGCATGTACACCTCATCAGAGGGATGGCAGTGCATCTTGTTTACCCCCAGGTCTCCAACAATATGAGTGAATTACTAAAAATAGAACCCTAACTATTATTTTTAATATATCTGATATAATTCAACAGAATCCTAAATCAGCATTATATTTTTCAAAAGCTTTTAAAATTAGCATCCCAGTTTTCTCTATTAGAAAAATAAACCATACCTTTGGCATCTTTATTTTTGGCAAATAATTCTAACCAAATTTGTTCCTCCTGACACACTCACACGCATGCGCGCACATACACAAATGCATACACACAACCACACACATATGATCTGAGGTACTAGATGGTCCTTTATGTTAGGCAAATACTTTACCACTAGGCTACTTCTCAACCTCTCAACAAGATCATTTCTTCTTCAGCTTTGTGGTTCATTTATTTCTTACATGCCCAGTAATTTTAAAATATTGATGAAAGCAGAAATCCCACCCAGCACTGGTAGAGTATAGCTGTGTGACAGAAGTGAACTGAACAGTTATATACACTCCATCATCCAGTCTTCCCAGTGGCCCATGAGCTCTGTCCGGTGTCATCTCCAGTCTCCAATGAGGAAAGGGAGGTGGAGAAGTGAGCCTATGGCCACCACATGATTGTAAGAGCCCAGATCTTCACACATAGCTACTCCTCAGGCCCTGCTCCAGCTCAGCCCCTGGCTTTATGGAAGGGTGTGTGTGTGTGTGTGTGTGTGTGTGTGTGTGTGTGTGTGTGTGTGTGCCTCTGTCTCTGTTTGTGCACACATGTGCCTGTGTATATGTGGGTAATGTGTCTATGTGCCTGTGTGTGTACACACATGCTCTCACCTCCTTGTGCATACTCTGATACCTATCATGGCACATCATCCTTCAATGCCCCAGGCTCTGCGTGGATTTCCTTCTACCCTCAAGGATGAGCTGAAGACCAGCTCCGACAAGGAATGAGAAGAAGGTGTAAGAACAGCCCTTCCATAAGTCACCATCTACACTATACCACACACACACACAAAATTTGGGAGGGTGATGGAGGAGTCTGCTGGTACCCTCCTCCCAGTAAGGCCCCAGCTCCTTTGCTGTACCATGCAGCTGCCGATTCTTGGGTAGTGCCTCCATGAGGCAGCTCACCCTTCATGACATGACCTGGCAGGCTAGCCCTTTCTTTAGGCTGTAGAACTGAAAACTATGTCAAAGAACCCATACAGCTCAACAACTTGAGGACAGAACAAATAAGGGATCCTGGGAGCCTGAGGAATTTTCCTCTTGCTTTAGTGCTGGGGGTTGAACTTAGGCTTTGTGAGAGTTTGGTAGACAGATACTCCTAGCTCTCTTCTTATTTTTTGATTATTTTTTAAAGATTTATTTTGTTTTTAATTGTATATTGGTTGGGAAAGGGTGTGTGTACATGAGTGCATATGCTCACAGATACCAAAGTCATCAAATACCCTGGCAGTTACAATTACAGGCAGTTGTGAGCCACCCACCACGGGTCTGGGAATCAAATTCAGGTCCTCTGAAAAAGCAGAAAATACTCTGAACTGCTGAGCCATCTTTCCAGCCCTTGCTTTGGTTTTTAAGACATGGTCTCACTAAGCTGTCCAGCCGAGCCTTGAACCTGAGCCACCGTGCCTGGCCGGGTGACCATTCTTAGTGAGGGGAGCAGTTCTATGCGACTTGTGGCCATTGCTTGAAAACATTTCTAGAGACCAAAGACAGACTGAGACAAAGACAGAACAAAGACACCTGGGGAGATGGTGAGGATTGTGGAGGTTCCAAGGACCCAAAGGCAGTTTTCGTATGTGAGACTGTCAGCTCCCTTCAGCCTCCACCTTCCTAAGACTGGGGACTCACCCTGGCAGCAGCTCATTCCTCCAGTGTCCTTGTCTCCCAAAAGTGACTTTCCTTTCTTTGCTAGCCTTAAATTCACACACAAATGTCTGTGATATTCTCCAGATATTTAAGAAAGAAGTTCAATGAACTGAGGTGCTGATGGTCAAAATGGTTTCAAGGTTTTGAACTTCCATGTAAGAAACTATAGTCTGCATCCGGACACAGAAGCACATAGCCTGGAGAAATTTTCTGAGTGAACATATTTCTGTCCTTCCATGTCGTTTTGTAGGTATCAGTCAAGGCCTTCTAAATTGATTTCTAGGCCATGCAACCTGTCACTTGATATTGTTTGAGTAACCACAGCTCAGGAACCTCCATACAGCTTCCTCACATGTCTTCAGCAGAAGCTAGAAAGCCAAGGAGATAAGTCACAATGGCATGCCACACAATGGTTAGTCATAGACAGGCACAGTGGTGTCATTTCTTACAATCTAGTTTTTCTTAAAATGATATGGAATTTTTGGACGTGGAACAGAACATCCCATGTGGGAGGGATAAAGAAGATAGTATTTTCTTGTACTTTCTTTCTAGGAAAAGTAGGAAGTAACCCCAGATGCTGCTCTGGGAGCAGGTGGGCTGGGCTCCTAGGAAGGGACAGAGCGGTGGTCCAGCCCAGGGCCAGTTGATTCCTGAGTGAGAGGGAAGTGCAGAGCCCTGCTTTCAAGTCTCCCTGAGGAAGGAAAGGATGTGCAGGCTCAGAAATCAGGGCCTCATGACGAAAGGACTGGGGTTTCCAGGCATTTTATTGTTTCCCATCTTTTTCTGAGGGCATGTCCCCTGCTCCACTAATTATCTTCCTGTTGCATTGTGAGACTGCTTCCTCGGTGGTTTCCCATTTTCAGGTGTGGATGTGAATAGCCTTGATCTTGACCTCCCATTAACTCACGGTGATAGCTGTCCTTCCCGCTCTGCTATGTAGGATACAGATGAAACTCCTAGAGTCTTCCATCAGCCTTGGCTCTTAGGACAATGTCCCCATAGCCAGAAGTTTGTTTGTAATGACTAACTCTGACTTGCATTTTTTTATTGTGGACCATTCTCATTCAGACCACCACATCCTATTCCATACCCTCCAATAAACATTATAGTCAGGCCTGTCACAGGCATGCCTTGGTCTTGACACCTCTTCAGTCTTGTTATAATGTTGTGAAGAGATACCATGACCAGGGCAACTATGAGCAAAAGAAGACATTTGATGGAAATTCCTTATAGTTTTACAGAGTTAGTCCGTTTTGGTGGGAAGCAAATGGGCATGGAGAGCAGCTGAGAGCTTTGCATTCTGATCTGCAGGCAGCAGGCAGAGAGAGATTAGGTCTACTGTCAAAGCCCACTCCCAATGACATACCACCTCCAACAAGCTCACACCACCTTCAGCAAGTACATCTAGGCTTCAGTAGGGCCACGCTCCTAGTCTTCCCCAAACAGGTCCACTAACTGGTCTGAGGACCAAGCATTCAAACCTATGAACCTGGGGGGACTGTTCCCATTCAAACCACCACTGAGTTCTAAGGAATTAAAACATCTAGTAATGGCAGTGTACTTCTGCAGAGATAATTTTAGAACAAAACTCTCAAAGGAAAAAAAAAATGAGAGATTTAAAAAACAGAAGTGATGGCTGGGTCAATAGTAAGTAAAGGAGCTGGTTATGCAGGTCTGGTGGTTCAAACTCTGAGTCAGTCCTGTAGCAAGATCAGGGATGGAGGCAGGAGAAGTGCCTAGGAGCTCACAGAGGGTGTACAGGCCATGGCAGGTACACACACCCTTACACACACTGAAGGAATAAATAAAAAATAAACTCAGAAGTGAAACAGCTCAGTGATAGGGCACTGGCCTGGTGTAACACACAAGGCCTTAGGCTCATCATACCCAATGCTACAAATAGCCAGCAGAGAAATGATTAAAAAAATAAATAAATTGGAGAATAGGATCTGGGGAAGATAGACCAGGGAGAAAGAGGAACATTGGCCCTACAAGCCCTTGTCAAGATTAGAGTTCAAGTTCCAGCCCTCACATGACAAGATAAGCATGGCTATTCATGCCTGTAACCTCAGCACAGGGAACAGAGGTAGGTAGATCCTGGTAGCTCGATAGCTAGATGCCGTCCTAGCCAAAGCAGCATGTTTCAGGTTCAATGAGAAATCCCTACTCCAAAGGATATGGCAGATAGCAACAGAGGGATGTACTCAGCTCCACCTCCACACATAGACACACATACTGCACACACGTGCATGCACCACACACACAATTGGTGGTAGACTTGGAGGAATAACATTTAAAAAAAGAAAGTTTCCAGAAAGATAGAAGACAGAGAACTTTGAGAAAAGCACCCTAGGGGACACAAAGAGATGCCCAGGTTGGGGGGCAGGAGGGGGGCAAACCCCAGGACAGAAGCCACCAAAGCCTGGCCTAGAAGGGGATAGTTGAGTCAGGGTTAGAATGAGAGTGGGCATGCTCAGAGAGAACAACAAAGCAAGGAGAGAGAAGGTAGGGTGGGTTCCTGGTGATGAGTTTAAGCACCAGAATTTTCTATATCTCCTGGAGAGTTTGCACTGAATTCTGGGAAGCAGCGTGTGATACTGGTTTGACACACAGGCTCTGGGCTCAGACTGCAAGCACCTCCCTTGTTCTGCTGCAGCAGAACATGTGACCTCAGTGACTCATTCTGCCTCTCTGAGCATGTCTGCAGTCGTACGAGGGGAACTTAACCAGATATGGTTGCACATACCTGTGATATCATCACCCAGGAGGCTGAGACAGGAGGATCCACATTCAAGGCAAAGCTGAGCTACATAGTAAGAACCTGTCTCAAAAATAAATGAAATGAAAATGATTGTTTATGAAGTAAACAGGCCTTTATAGGCATACTCTCAAGGGTTAAGCCAGGGAGTAAACCAAGGCTTCCTTTAGAGTCACCAGCTTTTCTGACCAGCTGAGCCTCAGTGTTCTGCTGGCCCCAGATAAGTACCCCTCCCTTGCTCTCCCCCGGCCTGCCTCCCTCCATCTCTAAAGTCATTTTACATAGCTTATTTTAGATTGATTTATTTGGCAGTCTCAGACTAGCCCTCAACCTTAGCATCCTTCCGCCTCACCCTTCTCTACCAGGAAGAATTCAGGAGTCTCTATCACCAGGCTCCTTCCTCTTGAGTCTCACAGACTCTTATAACTCCAGGATGAACACAGCTAAGCATAGAAATGATAAAAATACAAGTCATCATTATGGGAACTTGGCTTTGTTACATGGAGGTTTCATACGCATTGTGATCATTTGTTTGATTTGCCTGTTTTAAAATCATTTTATTGGTTATTTTTTACATTTTTACTTTACAGGTATTTTATTTTCCTGCCTGTCTGTGCACCTTTGCATGCAGTGCCTTCAGTGGCCAGAAGGGGGCATTAGAAGCCCTGGAACTTGCCATGTGGGTGCTGGGAATTGAACTTCGGTTCTCTGGAAGCTATCTCTTCAATCACCTTAAAATATTTTAAAGCTTAACAAATGAAACAGAAAAACTGATAGAATTTTGTTGGAATCTGTAGAATTTGACTATAATCAGCATTCATAAAATATGAGTATTTTATTGTAGAAATTATGTTTTGGCTTAGTTCTTTGATATTGTTTGAATATTGAGAAATATTTGTTAAGTAGATTCATAGGTAGAAACATTTAGCAATTAAGCAAGTATAAGTAGTCCTTAAATTTTTTATTTTTTTAAAGAAAGTTCTTACTGAGTGGTATCTCAAGAGTGCTTGTAATCTCAGCACTGGGAGTCACATTCAGAGACAGCCTGCTCTATATAATGAGTTCTGGGCTAGCCATGGCTACATAGTGAGACTCTGTCACACAAACAGAACAACTGGGGCTGGAGAGGTGGCTCAATTGCAGGGGTCTACCCTGCCTTTGCAGAGGACCCAGATTCAGGTCCAAGAACCCTCAGCAGGCGCCTCATAACTGTAACTCCAGTAACACAGGCAGGCACTGCCCCACCCATGTGCTTACACCCACTTACACACAGTCATACACATAGTTAAAAACCAAAATAAATCTTAAAAATTTTAACCAAATGAGCAAACACAAAAAACAGACTTTGTCTGAGTATAGCAGTACAGACCTATAATACCAGCACCCACAGAATGAAGGCAGGAGGATCCCAAGTTCAAAGCCAGCCCAGGCTACCTAGCAAGATCAGATGTCAAAAAATAACAATGAAACAGGCCTTCCCATATTACAGATTCAGGCAACAGTGATGTGTGAAATAAGGCAGTGAGTGTTTCTGTAACAGGAAGTTGGCAAGGGAAGGCTTTTGTTTCCATTATTTTTGTAAGGATTGTAATGGGTCAGGAGTAGAGTTTGGGGCTGGAGAGATGGTTAAGGATGCACGCTGCACTTGCGGAGGATCCAAGTTCTGTTCCCAGCACCCACACTGGAAAGCTCACATCTGTCAGGAACTCTAGCTCCAGGGGGATTTGATACCCTCTCCAGGGGGATCTGATACCCTCTCCAGGGGGATCTGATACCCTCTCCAGGGGGATCTGATACCCTCTCCTTGGCCTCTGCAAGAACCCACACTCATGTGCATACTCACATGCAGATATACATGTATACATATAATTTATTTTTTCTAAATATTTATTTATTTATTATACATTATACAGAAGAGGGTACCAGATGTCAACATAGATAGTTGTGAGCCACCATGTGGTTTCTGGGAATTGAACTCGGGACCTCTGGAAGAACAATCAGTGTGCCTAACCTCTGAGCCATCTCTCCAGCCCCCACATAATTAAAAAAGTAAAATAAATCCTTACAAATGATAAGGCTTGCTATGTAGTCTTGACCACCAGTGTTCAGATTGCAGCACATGACAAGCCAGACATCGTCACAAAAGCCTGTTAGCTCAAAGACAATTGAAAATGGAATGGTTGATGGGGAGGGTCAGTGACATCCCATAATGAGCCTAGAAGCAGGCAGTGAGGAATTTTCCAGGAGCAGCTCCTGGTCTAGGAGGATCCACTGATGTTCCTTGTTGCCACCATCTGTCGCCTGTTGTTTCAACCCCAGTAAAGTGGGTTGTTGCTGATGCCCTAATTAACAGTAGTCCTGTGCTGGGCAGAGAGTGGCCTGCTGATAAGTGCTGGAACCTGACACCCAGCAGGGTCTGAATTTGCTGTTACCCAAAGCAGTTACTACTGCTGCTTAAATATTCATGATCTGCATTGTAAAAAAGTCACATATCAGAAAGGCTAGCTTATTTTTACCCAGATGTCACTATTATGTTTAGAACTACGGAGGATGAGTAGAACTTTCTAGAGTGATAAAGGGTTCCCCAGAGGGAGGTGAGAACAGAGAGTGGAGAAGGACAAGATTAGAAATGACCCTCGTTGGCTCACGAGAACATGTGCACAGTGACATGGGGTCTGCCCTGATGGCAGCTGTCCACAGTGTGAGGGCTTGCTGGACCACCTTCATATTTATCATGTAATACATAAACTGATTTCTTTTTAAAACATTTGCCAACAACCTGTGGGAAGTTCTAGGCTGTCCTGTGGATATGACTCTCCAAGTCCTGTCCGCGGCCTCTCCTTATTTCCCTAACTGGAAATGCTGCATGAGCAACCAAGGCCCCCAAACCCTCTCAACTCCTGTCTTGCCCTCCCTGTGCCCTGTGGTGTGGACTGTGAAACTGGGGAACACAGAGGTGAGAAATTCAACCCAAGTGGACCAGAGCTGCTGTGTTTTCTGTGCACGGCAGGTTAAATTATGTCTAAGACCCCGAAGCTCAAAGGCGTCACTCGTCTGGGCTCATATAACTTGTCAAGGGCAGCACATGGGCCCAGCCTATACCCCAGCCTGGACACTGCCTCCACTGGAGACAGGAGAGGGAGGTGCTGTCCACTGCTGCGCCAAGGCAGACAGGGCCTGGCTTCCTGAGGACTCCTTCCCGCCTTTTCTTTATGATGATAGGAGGCCATGTTCATGCAAGTATTTAACATACTTTGACCATGTTACCAATACCCTTCTCTTTTTTCCGCCTCTTCCCCTTTCCTAGCTCCTGAACTGCCTTGTTTTGTCTAGTTTTATTTGGTTTTTGAGACAGGATCTCACTGCATAGCCCTGGCTGTCCTGGAACATACTATGTAGACCAGGCTGGCCTTGAACTCACAGCCTCTGTCTCCTGTGTGCTGGGATTAAAGGCATGAGCCACCATGCTTGGCTTATGAACTGGCTTTTCTAAAAGCATTATGTGTATATGTAATATTATGAGTGATTTTCTTATATTGCCATTCATTTATTTGAGTACTTACTACATGCCAGCCCTCCTCTGCTGGGCACACTGTTGACATTAATTCTAATCTTTAAATTCAGTTGCAAAGAAGAGATTTGTACCACTTTTGTGGAAAATCAGACAAGTAGCCTGTCTCTCGGCTAACAAAAGCCAACATGTGAGCCCAGCTCTGATGTCTCTTGGTTCTAGGAGAGAATTAAATGCAAAGAGTCTATCTTGTACATCACTTGAGGCAAGGGGGGTGGTACGCTTCATGCAGTCCCCTTGGGTGCTGTGGTTGTATACATTGCCCAGTATGGCACCCACGGTGCTCCTTTCTTCATGGTGCCACACTGCCTTTGACTCTGACATCCCTGCCTGTCTGCTTTTGTGGCCCATGTGGTTTCCAGCACCCCAGTCCTGCCCCCACACAGGATCTGGTCCCTTTGATCCAGTTTAGTTTGAAAGTTTTATCTTCTACTGGGCTTCATTAAGGGGCTTCCTCATCTCCTCCCCCAGGTTGTAAATGCTGAGTGGTTCTTGGTGTTCAGGTGAACAAATTAGTCCAATTAGATGGGTAAATTAGTCATTTTTACTTTCTGAAACCCTGCCTTTCCAAATCACATTTACAGCTTTCTAACCAGCAATTTAAAGGACACCAGCATGTGGCCTTTGTTTAAGAGTAAAATGTCTTATGCAATGCTCTACTTAGAAGTAGCCTTAGAGATTTGCTCAGGACAGACTGGGAAAGTGGCCAAGTGATACCCCAGGGTCTGGTGTGAGCATTTTCAAGCTTACTCTTTTATTTTAGGTGGTGTAATATAATCAAGTAGAGTGGTATGGGCTAAAACCCACTTTTAATTTCCAAGCCTCGATTTAGTTAAGACAAAAGTATTTTCTCTGTACCCTTCCCTCTACCTATAAGAGCTGCTAGGCTGTACCAAAACAAAAGTCTGGATCCTACCTGAGTAATCAGTGAGAAGCCAGCAAACTTGGAGCAAGTTAAGATGGCATCTGTAGGGAGCTGGGAACTGTGGGCCCTGGGTTAGGAAGGGAGCTGAGGGGAAATGCATCCCTTCATAGCTAATGGAGAACACAGGCACAGCTTAACTTCCACAGGGCACTGATTCCTCCCGACCTCTTAGTCACTACAGGATTAAACCGGATGATGCATAGAGTGCACTTGAAACATAGTAGGTACTCAATAAATGAGAAGTCTCCTCCTTCCTGGGCCCTTTCAACTTTCAGCCTCAGCTGATGGCGTCCTTGGCTGCTGGTCCAACTGCTCTTCAAACCGTCTTATTAATGCCTATTAAAATGAAACCCAATAAAAGTGCCAATATTTGGTGTTGAAATAATTGATGTTGCGGAGTAAGCCTATGAAGCACCTAAGCAAGTCCCTGGTGCAATTTAGCCTCACACCTGGGGGATGAATTTCACAAGTGTAATTGCTACCATATAATTCTTATTAATGTTGTGCTATAATTCCTATTTATTCCATGGGGCTTGTAAATGCATTAGGACTTGTCAACATATTATTTTATACTGTTTATGATCTGTAGAATTATGTTCTTCAGGGTTGTATTGTGCAAAAGTGCAAAATAAATGGCTTTGGGCCTCCCTCGTTAGGAAGAGGAAAATAGGACCACTGTTGAAGCGGTTCTCTGTCCCAGTTGTCCTGAAACCAGAAAGTCCCGTTCTTAATTCAATTCCAGGCAAACCCCTTTCGTCCTTAGGAATATAGAAGGATTCATCTTCCATTCTGAGTGGTGATTCAACTAGTCAGGTCTGCTAGGAAATGTGTAGCCAGAAGGGTGAGAAAGGAATGTTTTCCTACCAGAAGCCAGACCTGTACCTTGTAGTTCTGGCATTTCTGTTCTCCTTGCTCCTGGGCTTGGGGTAACCCCCCTTCAGTTCCACAATAGTTTCTATAGGCTAAAGAGCCAAAGGTGTCCCCACTTAAGGGCAGATACCTAAAATGTAAGAAGCCCAGTTCCCTCCCAGAACTGTTTGTATTTTCTAGACTAGGGAAGTAGAGACAGAGCTCTGCTCATTGGCATGTCAGGATCTCGACTGTATGTATACTGAGAGGGGTTTCGTCATTGTTGACTATTTGTTCTTGGACCCTTGAAGTGATCAGTGACCTCCTCTCTGTATCCTTCCTCAATCTAAAAGGACTGGGGATCTTTCTAAGTTCATCCCTACTGTTTCCTGTGTCTCTCTATATGTCTTGGGTCCTCCAAAAACCTCTATGGCTAATTCTGATTAGGTAATTCTGTCCTCTGATTCAAGGTAAACTTTATTGGCAATCTCAGGAGTGTCAGAGTGCAATCAGAATATCCCACAATTCTCTCGGTTTTTGTCTAAATAAAAGGGGAAGCATTTAACTCTAACTCAGTAAAACTATACACAGTAAGAACAATTGTCAGATAGGAATTACATTCACAATGTCCAGTTTGCAAATTCAGAGAAAATACTCCATTATCTATCCTGTCTTGGTGAGTCGAAAGTTTTGTACCTAATTCACTTTCTATCCTAACTTGTATTACCAACCCAAAACTATGTTAGACCTCAAAACATTTTCTTAAACAATTTACATTTTTATGTCTCTCAACCTTATACACACTTCTTTTGTGAATTTGGTAAACAAGAAGAGTGTAGAACTATAATTATCTATTCTTTAACCACATCAGAGACCCAAGAAGGATACATCGACTACCTAGACAGTCACCCAAGTTTCTTCTGCAACATTGAAGCATCCATCTTCTGCCTACTGGCCTAGAATAGCTAACAGACATTTTTGCGAAGCAGGAATTTTTAAAGGACTGTCCTACCTTGTCTTGGCAAAGTTTCGCAGTCACCTTCATTTATGTCCTGCCTGTCCAGTGTGGACAGCATACTGTCAGCAGTTAGGCAGGGGCAGTTTCTTATCCAGTGACTAACTTTGCCACAGTGAAAGCAAATTCCACATGGAGGTTCTTTAGATGCCCATCATCTTTTGTAAAGTACATTGGTGGTGCCAGGAGAAGCCATGTCTCAGTGTCATAAAAAACTTTGTTATTAAAACATCTTAAGTGTCATATTCTATAGATCTCTGAAGTGTTGAAGATCATCTATTTATCTAAAATATATCTCTGTTTGACTTTAAAAACATACCTAACATGGCCACAAATTTTATTGTTAGATGACTAACTACTAACCTGTATTTCTTAATCATCCTAAATAGTTTGTAATAATAACTTTCAAGGAGTAGAAATTTACATTACATTGTTAAAAGAACTGCATAGGTAATAATACCTTAAACAAGAATAGAAACATATGCAGTATAACAAAAATAACCTTAAATTTGTATCAATATACAAAAATCCATACCCATATAAAATTATAAGACAAGTAATGTTTTTAGTTTAAAAGTAGTTTCAAAAATCTACCCTTTTGTCCTGTCATTTCCATATCCCCCTTTTCTTTTCAGAAAGAGATCCTTGAATCAAACTTTTGTTTAGCTTTTTTCTAACTGTGACCAGTAACAACTTACAGCTAACCCTCCCTAAAAATGACAAATATCCATAACCCATGGAATGACCAAGAACCATCCACCCCACCTCTTGAGAATGTGGGCTTTGTGTTCTCTACACTGTTTCCTGTTGTCTGGGGGTGGGCAATAGCATCTTTAGGGGATATAGGCAGGAGTTTTTCTCTGTCTTGCCTGGCCTCTGCAGTTCTGCTGTAGCTGTTTATAAAAACAATTTCTCAGAGGCTTAATATTAATTACAAACTGATTGGTCTATGGCTCAAGCTGTTACTAGCTAGCTCTTATATCTTAAATTAACCCATTTCTTTTTATTTGTTTATTTATTTATTTATTTATTCATTTGCATTGGTGTTTGCCTGGAACTGGAGCTACAGACAGTTGTTAGCTGCCATGTGGGTGCTGGGAATCGAACCCAGGTCCTCTGGAAGAGCAGACGATGCTCTTAACCGCTGAGCCATCTCTCCAGCCCAAATTAATCCATTTCTATTCATCCATTTATTGCCACATGGCTGGTGTCTTATCATTACAGTCACATCTTATTTCTTGGATGGCTGGATTGAATCTCCTCTGACCCCGTATTTTTAATTCCTGTGTCTCTTTTGGATTTCCCACTTGTCATGTCATAGGCCAAACCAGCTTTTTTATTAACCAGTAGTAGCAACACATTCACAGCATACAGAAAGACCATCCTACAGCAAGGAGACCCTAAGAAAACTGAGATAATGGTCAAGTCCTAGGAGAGCTAGCTGTACCATTTTTTGTGTGATGACAAAGCGTAGGGCTTATTTGAAGTCTTGGCTGGAGTAGTCTGTGAGGCAGGACCAACTCAGCTAATAGCTTTGAAGTTGTTCTAGATGCAGAATTTTGAGGAAATTGTAACAGAGGCATTCTGAGAAGCTGGATCACGTTGGCTACTTGTCTTCATTGGTGTCTGGTCTTTTTATTCTGAAAGCACACTAACTTTTAAAGATAACATACATATCTGTATTAACCACAAGTATGGAATGCATGATGTATACAAAGCAGTGCAATAAAAAGCTGAGCAGCCTACAGCTAAGCAGGAGGTATAAGCAGGACTTTGGGCGGAGAAAGAATTCTTGGAAGAAGAAAGGCAGAGTCACCGGAGAGACAAATGATAGGAAGCAGGATGGGCAGTATGGAGATGAAGGAACAAGCCACACACACAACGTAGATTAAATAATATGGGTTAAGTTATAAGAACTAGTTGGGAACAGGGCTAAGCTAGAGCTAAGCTAAGGCTAAGCTAAGGCTGAGCATCCATAATTAGTAATAAGTCTCTATGTCCTTATTTGTGAACTAACAGCCCAAAGAAAAGTCCAGCTACACTGGTCCTCCTGTCCTACAGCCTATGGGGAGATGACAGCTTCTAACGGTCCCTCCACTTTTCCTCTGCTCCACAGGCAGCGAGTATGACGAGGAGGAAGTGGACTATGAGGAATCTGACAGCGATGAGTCCTGGACCACAGAGAGTGCCATCAGCTCCGAAGCAATCCTCAGCTCCATGTGCATGAATGGAGGGGAAGAAAAGCCTTTTGCCTGCCCAGTTCCTGGATGTAAAAAGCGATACAAGGTAAAGGAAAGAACTGGTCACTTGGTCTAAGTGCCTGGCAGAGGAGCACTTGTGGAACAGGTGGCCCTTCACAGTTCTAGAGAGCCTGCCTGTGCCAGGCACAGACACCCCATCCTGTGTTCATGAGCACATGTGCCCAGTGGCCTCTGCTGAACATTGGCTGTGGTTCTGGATGATTAGCAGAGGCTCCTCCTTTGACTTGTATGGGAGATTAAAAGCAAAGAGACCTTCTGTAGGAGACCTCTGGTTCTGATTCTCTCATTGAGGACGTGTCAGAATGTCCAATGCAGGAGCTCAAGGTCCACAGTAGAGCCTAGGGCTCAGTATGCAAGAGGAACTAATTTCTGTCCAACAGCACAGAGACAGAGCAAGGACAGTGTCAACCTACTTAGTTGCCAAGCACTTCCTTCAGCGGACAGATTTCCAGGTGGCCGAGGCTGTAAAAGCACTAGTTGGTTTACAGAGCCTTCTGGAAAACAGGGCAGGGTATTTGCCTTCCTGCTGGGCAGTTCTTGCTCTCCTCCTCTCCCCATAAAAGATCAGGAGAAGAAAATGCTTTGATTTCCACTCACTTCGGCCTCTGCTCTGTCCACCTGCTGGGTCTCTAACAGTCCTAACACTAGGTGACATGGGTAGCTGGTAGCACTAACTTTCCTATTGAGAAAACTAAGGGCCAAACAGTGTAACAAACCAACAAGAAGAAATATCTGCAGGAGGGTCCCACAGGTGTTGACAGCTCTTTAAAATTCAACTGTGGTAGAAATGGGAAACTCCTAAGCATGTCTGGTGGAACTGGCAGCACCCTAACTTCCCCGTCTGTACACACTACTTTTAAAGGCTCTTCTCACACCATGCCCTGTTCTGAACTTAAGGAATTAATTTTCAGTATTTTAACCTCTGCTATTGCAAAAGCAGAAACCAGGAGGGCATCACGAACATAAATGATCCACTCATCTTCCCCAGGAACTGTTAGTCCAGATGGCCATTATTAAAAATTCTAACCCTAGGACAGAGATGTGAAGCCTATCGGACTCCCGAAGGAAATCTCAGGCCGAGTCAGGAAGATCACAGAACACGCTTGTGCAGCTTCTCTATCTAAGTTTAGCAGCACAGAGAAAATGGGGGGCCTCCAGCAGTCACAGCACAATGCCCCAAAGGGAAAGGTAGATTGGGGAACCCCAGAAGGCAGTTCTCACTGCAGAAAGGTTTTCCTCTGGTTTGAATTTCACAGGAACAGCCAGGCTGGGAATGCCATGGACCCGTTCTCCAAGTCAGCTGCCCCTTTCTCTTTGCCTACCCTCTCGTGTGTGAACACTCTAAGCAGAGCCTTGCACATCAGCCACGTTAAGGAGGAATCCAAGTAATAACCTGCATTGAGGGACCACAGGATTGGGAGGAGGAAGCACAGGATCGACCTTCACCCTGGTCCAGAAGGGTGGGCATTCCCCCCTTTCTTCCAGCTACATTTTCCTTGTCCACATTCTGTCCCCAGGCATTTCTACCTTCTTATTCTTTCCAGGTTCCAGCGCTTTCTTCCTTTAATTATCTATGCCTGGGTTGACAGGGGCCTTGAATGTTCTCTCCTTTTAAGGTCAAGAGCAAACTTTTTTTTTTCCCCCAGGAAGAGGCATTTTATTTCAAAGTATGGTTCAAAGCAGTGATTTTCAATTTTGGACACGAGATGTTTCATTAAAAAAATATATATATATACCAAAAAAAGAAACCAAAATGGTGCTAGAAGGAAAACAGTCCAAATTTATGGACACTTTAAACTTCTTTGGCCTCCACAAAACATTTAAAGATAATGTTATCTTTAACATTATGTTAAAGATAAAGTTGGCTGAGAGTGAACTTCTACTGCAGGGGCTGAAAGCTTTGGGCACCACTGACAGCTGACATGGCAGGATCAGCAGTCCTATGTCTGTGAGAGAGAAGTGTTTCTCTTTGTGAGCTAGAATGCCAAGTTATGATGATTCACCAGAGAAGAGACACCGACCCCTCCTCCCAGCACGCTGCTGACCTCCCCTTATGGCCATGGCACAGCAGGGCTGTTGTGATGGAATTCATCTTTCACTGTGTACTTAGCGGCAATGGGACTGGCAAGGGGGTAGTAGCCTGCCGATGCACAATGGAATCAGGCAGAATCCATAAGGGCAGCCGTATCGTTTATTCCCAAGACCAGTGAGACTCTAATTTCACACTGCATTCAGCAGAGTTTCTGACAGGGGTTCTCTTGTTGGACACAGACTCAGGTGTGTAGGTTTCCTCACTCCATCTAAACTCCTAGACGTCACGTTAAGAGTGAGACATGAGAAAGTGACCTAACAGGAGGGCCTGCTGCCTGCATCTTTCTTCACCTAGGATGTTCTCCCCAGAACTTTATAGAGGAAGAAAAAGACTTCCCACCCCAATAACTGTAATAAGATGGGTTAAAGGCAGAACACAAACATAAGCTTATTAACATGTATGATTCATAGATATGCATGTAGCAAGGAGTGAATATGCTGTGAAGATGTATCACTGTGATTGGTTTAATAAAAAGCTGAATGGCCAATAGCTAGGCAGGAGAGATAGGCAGGACTTCCGGGCAGAGAGAGCAATGAGTTTAGGCATGCAAGAGATGCCAGGGAGACCCTGAGGAAGCCAAACATATGGTATACAGAGGCAAAAAGTCATGTGGCAAAACACAGATGAATAAAGCATGTTACATTATAAGAGCTGGTTGGAGACAAGCTAAGGCCAAGCTTTCATAATCAATAGTGAGTCTCCATGTCATTATTTGGGGGCTGGAGGTGCCTAGAGGTGGTCCACCAAGGGAGAAGACTAGAGCAGTTTTTGGAGATGGTGCTGAGTCTCGATTTGTGTTATCTTCCAACAAAGAAGGATGATTTTAGAGAGAAGGCAATGACCCCACATGCACAGTACACAGGAAACAAATGGCCAATAAAAGGGTTGCCTACAGATTCTCTGCTACCATCTCCAGGCCACTAAGTGTCCAACTGACTTCAGTGTAAACCTGGTTCCCAGAAGAGAAGGCCGGATGCAGAGGCAGAGCAGAGCTGTGTCTGTACCGGGGCTGCCTTCAGCCCAGCAGCCTTGGCAGAGGCATGCTCTGGGTGGGATTTTGTGAGCCCTCATACTTTTCTGTCTCTCCCTCTTCATGTAAATCTCCTGCCTCTGTAAGGCTCCCCGTGCCCACTCTAGAATGGTCTCTCACCTTACCCAGGTCTCTGGAGATGCCAACTGCTGTTACAGCCCTCCTGGGCACCTGGTAGGGGCCCCTGATGCAGTAAAAAAAAAAAAAAAAAAAAAAAAAACTCATAACCAAGTAAAACAGAACACCAGAGAAGAGATACGAGGCTCTCCTCACCTCTGACACCCAGCATGGCATGACAGCATGGTTTGCTTTTGGTTTTTTCCAGATCCCTAAATGCTTCCTGCCAAGGGCACTGACCCTTCAGCACCTCTGTGTAGCCTCCTCTTCTGCTTTGGAGCCAAAGAGCAGAGAACCACACCCTACCTCACCCCAACCTCATCCTTGGAAAGTGTAGAAACAAGTCAGTTTTACCCTCTGATGAGTTGCCCACTCTAGTGGTGAGGATTAAATGTTTTACAACTTAACGGGAAACAAAATAAGTCCCTTCAGAGGTGTTCCTGAACACTAGAAGCAATGAGTCTGAAGTATTTCCACAGGGGGCTCCAATGGACCAGAAGTGACAGGAGCCTGGCAGAAACCAACCAGCGCCTCCCCAGTTTCCCTTTTACACTTCATCCTAGACTCAAACTGTGGCTCGGAGGTACAGCACTTGCCTAATACATTCAGTGTGCCTGGATTCCACCCACAGCTCCACGAGAAATGTAGGCACTAATGTAGGAAATATTAAACTCCTGGCAGTTTAATATTGAAGGAATCTTCAATATAATATTAACAATGAAGGAATCTCATAAGGTAATGTTGTGTATGAAGTGGCTTGTTTGATACACATACATTAAAATACTGAGCCTTCTTTTATGTGAGCAGGTCAGCCGCCCCACCATAGTCCCTTGGTACCTTCTACATATGGACATGTGCACCTGTGGCAGGACAGGTGTGCTTTTGTCTGGCCTGACTAGACCTCAGTGTAGCCACAGCCCAGTGCTGTGGAGACAAGACACTCATGCCTCTTCTGTGCTACCCAGGGCTGTAAGCATGCCCACACAGCTCCAGATGCTCCCCTTTAGCCATTGCTCTTGTCATCGGCTGTCTTTCTCACCAAATCCCCCAAGAATCCTAAGCACTTCCTTTACTTAGAATACCAAGAACCTCAGAGAATTGCATTGTTTTCCTATCGAGACTCATCACATACCAGATACACTTAGGCTGAAATACTGACAAGACTTAAACAGGACAGAAGGCCCAGATCAGCATCTGCCTCAGACCTTCTACGGACGAGATGTTTTGAACAGTCTGTGGTTTTTTTTTTTTTTTTTTTTTTTTTCTTTCCCTGACCAGCCTAGTCTGATAAGTCTAGGCAGGTCTTAGTGGTAGAATCTGAATTCCCCCAAAGCCAAGTCCTTTCCTAAGCCCCCATCTTGCCTTCCTTCCTAGCTGGTCCAGGGTCAATACTATTTGGAGTCCCAGCTCTTCACAGGAGGAAGTGTCAAAGACACCAGCTGTGTTTGAATTGAGCAATACCTAGCATTTTAGGAGGGTACCTGAGGAAATGGACAACACAACTGCCATACCTGATTCCCAATTCCCAAAGGCAGGTCATCCTCTGCGTGCCATTTCCTCACCTAAAATGTGACTTGTTCACCCAGCAGCAGCAAGCACCCAGTACTAACTTTTAGACTTTGCTGTGTGTGAACTTTCTTGCCCTTTCAAAGTTTGGTCGCTTCACCTCTGTTCAGCATTGTGTATTTCTGAGGGGCAAAACCTGTAAGTAATGCCATCAACCAATCTGAGTGACTCATAGCAGCTCTTCCTGCCTTATCATTTTATTACCTACACATGAGTAACTAGCTGGAAGAAAGCTTTTCAGGACTCCGGAGCTGTGGCTGGAGATGGCATAGGACCTGAGTTAAGTTCCTGGCACGCACGTCAGCAGCTCCCAAGTACCTGGAACTCCATGTGGCATACACAAATGCACATGCAAGAAAAACAAAACTGGGACTGCAGATTGCTCTGTGAGAGTGTATTTGCTGAGCATGCCTTTGTGGCTAGATCTCAGCACCCAACTGCACACAAACAGCCAGGAAATTTGCTGGGTGCTACCTGAGCCCCAGGCTGAGAACTTGTCTAAGGGATCAAGGCAGAGAATGATAATGCAGAGTTGTTATAGACCTCCTCTGCACATGTCCCTTCTCTCACAGACTGAACAATTGTCAAGCTTTTCCCACTGGAAGCTGGTCAATCCCAGCAGCTGGGGGCTAGCCTGGGTTCTTTGGCCATCCTGAGAAACAACATGCTTCCAGTGATGTAGCTGCCTTCATTCTTCCTGGAACAAAGCTGGAGGGTCTTTTTGTTATTGTTTTGTTTTTCAGAAAAAGGCTGAAACTGCTGAACTGTTTGGGTTCACAGGGCCAGGCTTTAAATGTCTGGCTTCACCTCTTCCCTGGCATAAGTAGGTATAAAAACCAAAGCCAGGGGGTCTGGAGAGATGGCTCAGCGGTTAAGAGCACCGTCTGCTCTTCCAGAGGACCCGGGTTCGATTCCCAGCACCCACATGGCAGCTAACAACTGTCTGTAGTTCCAGTTCCAGGCAAACACCAAGGCAAATAAATAAATAAAGTAAGTTAAAAAAAAAAAAAAAAACAAAAACACCAAAGCCAGGATGGAGTTATCTCAGCTAGTATGGCTGCAGTTACTCTGCCTTTCTGCTTCTTCTGCCTAGCATTTGATTTCTTCTCCTTTAACAAGGTATGGGTAGTGAGCATAGGTGTGTGTGTCTGTCTGTCTGTCTGTGTGTGTGTGTGTGTGACCATTGTGCTGGCTGGTTTTATGTCAGCTTGACACAGGCTATTGTCACCTGAGAAGGAGTCAACCTCCACTGAGAAAATGCCTCCCTAAGATCTGGCTGTCTGCCAGCTGTAGGACATTTTCTTAAGTGGTTGATGGCAGAGGGCTCAGCCCATTGTGGGTGCCATCACCCTTGGGCTGGTAGTCCTGGGTCCTATAAGCAAGCAGACTGAGCAAGCCATTGGGGAGCAAGCCAGTAAGCAGCACCCCTCCACGGTCTATGCATCAGCCCCTGCCTCCAGGTTCCTGCCCTGTTTTGAGGTCCTGCCCTGTTTTTGATGATGAGCTGTGAGTAAAATAAACCCTTTTCTCCCCAGCTTGCTTTCAGTCATGGGTTAATCACAGCGATAGTGACCCTAAGACACCTATCTTCCAAGGCCCGTAGAAACAGACATGAAATGTCAGTGCTCCTTCATTCACAGAAAGTGCTTACTGGAGACCCCTCAGCTGATAAACGGGGTATGAGCAAGCAGACAAGACATACTCCTAGCATTTGAGCCAGAGTACAGCTTCAGACTCAGGAGCCTTTTCAGGTTTTCTGGGTAGCACTAGGGATTAAAGTGAGAATTCCCTGCATGCCACACAAGTACTTTATCACTGCCCCACAGCCCCATCCCTGGGAGTCTTTCTCATACATTGTTATGCCTTCCCTGCCCCACAGATACCACAGCTTGTCTTAGCTAGGGCAACTATGCTATGAGGGAACACCATGACCGAAAGCAACCTGCGGAGGAAACAGTTTCCATTTTTATTACTAATTATATGTGTGCAAGTGGGCCTGTGTTTACATGCAGCTAAGTGCAAGTTTCTGCTGGGGCCAGAGGAGGGTATGTGCTGACCCTGGAACTGGACTTTGGGGCAGTTGTAAGCAGCCCCCACGTGGCTTCTGGAGCATTCTGCTAATCTGAACATCCAAATTCTTATCATCTGTTGCTAAGAAACCAACCAGCATTTTGTCAGTCATAAGACTGACTATATATTCTAAATTTCAAAAGCATGCTGTTTGCAATGCATGCAGTACATCAGTAAAGGCAGTGCCCACATGCTCTTTGCTGAAGTGGGGTTGTTAGGTTCCAGGTAAGGTGTAGCAGGAATTTACTACAGATGTCTGACCATAAAACATTTGAGTTTCCAAATAAAAACCTTACACATCTTATATTCAATCTGCCCTAACCTGTTTTTTTGTTGTGTTCTCTGGGAAGATTATTTTGTTGGCCATTCTGAAACATTCATAGGATTTCCAATTAACTCTCTTCCAAGTAGCAAACTTCAGTATCTGAGAATCGAGGCTACAATACACCATTAGTTTCCTCACACAGACTAGTGTTTGCAGCCCAGGCCTAAGAGGCCTGTGTGAAGGCCACCCTCCCTAGAGATTCCATCCAGTAGCTCCTCTGCTGGAATCTGACCCATGCCAAGGTCTGCACAGTGTAACAAGACATTCTGTGACTCCTCCTCATAGGTCATATTTCTCTTCTCCACAGAATGTGAATGGCATAAAGTACCACGCTAAGAATGGCCACCGAACGCAGATCCGCGTGCGAAAACCATTCAAATGTCGGTGTGGGAAGAGTTACAAGACCGCTCAGGGTCTGCGGCACCACACAATCAACTTCCACCCGCCGGTGTCAGCAGAGATGATCAGGAAAATGCAGCAGTGACGCTGGTCAGAACTGTGCCAAGAAATCCTCACCAGCAGTTGCTGATTTTGACAACAGCCACCTTTTTCAGGGGAAGCACTCAGCAACCCTTTAATGAGAAATAATTAAATGCATGCTTTAAACTTTTCTGTAATTTTGGAATGATGTATCTTTGTAGAGTTGATGATTTTGTACATTTGCACATGTAATCATCACACCCATTTCCATTACTTTGATATAAGGTGCTAAATGAAAAAGCTCTAGGTTCTTCAGCACATTTTCCCCAAAACAAAATAAAATTAAGGGCATGTTGCATACCGTTTAATCACTCTGCAGTGATGTTAACTGGGAGCGGAGGGGCTGCCACTGAGATGCTTTGCAAGATTGTAATGTGATTGAAGCTTTTCAACACATCAACTCACATAAGACCAAAATAATACCTTCATTATCAAACTGGTTACCATGCCTTACATAATGGAGTTAGTATTTGTGAGTAGAATGACTTTAGGTAATGGAGATATAAATAAGAATGTTTAACATAATATGCTAAAAATATTTTCATATTTAAATAACATGCATAAAAAGGTGTGCTTTGTTTTGTTTAATTATCTTGCCCTTTTAAAAGCTGAAACTCTTGCCCTTGAACTTACCAATCACTTTAGTGTTCTAAATGGCATCTTTGTGCAAAAGACTTGGTTCACTCATTAATAACATACTCACTGAGTGCCTGCTGGGTGCAAGAGACTGAATTTATACCTGATTTTAATGTGGACCAAGATACCAGTGTCTGAAATAATTTCCCCTGAAATCTGTTAAACACTTTGAAATACTTAAGTGCAAATTGTGTGTGTGTGAAACTTAGTTATAGCTTCATCAACAGATGAGGTTTTAAAAGCACTTTGTAGTTCTCTATTGCCAACGATTTTTATGTTTATGTGTTGCCAATTCTTGCAACTACTGCCCTAAGAGATCTGTGGGGCACAATCTGAACTAAAGCTGAAACAAGTATGAAAGAGGAACATCGGCCTTTAGACCCCAGGGCCCCCTTTTTGTGCTCAGTTTTGATTTCCTTTAAAGGCACTTTCCCGTCACACTGTAGATGTCTGCATTTTCACGTCTGTTTAGCTTTAGAAAACATTTTGCCAGAATATGAAATAAGCCTTACTGACAATGAAGTGCTTCTTGCAGCAGGTGGTCACCGGAGAGTGACTGGTGTGACCCACTCAGAGTGACCTACATCTGGACCATTCCTCAACTTTCTCTCACCGACAGTACCATCATGTGTTGAGTGTTCGTTTCTCCCAAGTGCTATTCTTTAAACACAAGAGTTTACCAGTTGCCTAATACGCAATACAAGTTGCTTTGACACAGCCAACTACACACAGTACAAACTGGTGAAAAGCAAACTCAGACTCCCTCGGAAAGAACTTTTTCTCATCTGATGAAATCTTACACGTAGCTAGAACATAGTGCTCCTTCTCAGTTTTTCACATTGTGAAGATAATTCTGTTAAGCAGATGGGTACACTTCTGCATTCCTAAGATGTAAATCCCTCATGGTGAGGGATTTTAAAGTATTTATAAAGATGCTGCCCACTAAAAATGTCCTCAGCTCTGAAAAGTGGTCTTGGTCTTGACTACACAGTGTTAGCCCGAGTGATATTAAAAGATGATCCAGAACTGAGAACCAACTAGCTGGTGCAGGAGGCCCTACTCACTCCATACCTACCTACAGTTGACCAAAAAGTTTTAGGCCAGCAATTATTAGTTAGCTTTGCTCTTTCTAGTGTGAGAAACTGCAGGCTGGATCAGTAGTTCAGCAGCCACAGTCATAAAAACAGTTGTTGTGCATGTTAATTCTCTTTCAGTGATAAAAACCAAACTGTTTCTACTTCTTCATTGTGACAGTATTACTAAGCAGGTAAGGATGGGGGTATTTTGTTACACCGTGTATAGTGAATGTATTGTACCGTGTCTGTGAAAACTGTGCTTTAAATTATATTTTCATATGTTTTGTTGGGGACAGAGCACATTAAGTTTGAAAGAAACAAAAGTATTAGAACCGAAGGCAATTTACTCAAAATTTCTGTCAAAAAAGCTGCTTAATAAATGTACATGAAATCACATTTAAAATAAACTGCCTCTGACCCAAAATAAACATGGCTCCTTATTTTAATTAGCTCCTCTGTGAGAACCTGCATCTAGTTTACTGTGGGAATTAAAACATCTGTCCAGTGCATGGTCTCTCAGGCTCCTAATTATTGTGCAAAGCTACATGATATGTAAAGACTTTGGTCCCTTACACTTTGCTTACTTTTCTGTAAAGGAGAATTTATCGTAAGCCTGGGCTTCAAACTCTTTTCCAGACAGCACTTTAATATTCAGACTACTTTAAGGTCAGATGGGCCACACTTACTAATTGCAAGAGAAACCTCCAGTGTGTGTGTGTTCACATGGAGGCCAGAAGTCAAGGTCACGCATCATTCCTCAAGCACTTCTCCACCTTGAGACATGGTCTCTTACTGAACCTGAAGCTTAAAGATTTGTCTAGACTGGCTGACCGGCAAGCCCAAGGTCCTCTAGTTGCTGCCTCCCCAGCAGAGGGTTCACAGGCACACGTCTGGTTTATTAAGGAAGCCACCCCTATGGCCCCTTGCTGAGCATATTCTGACCAAGTATATTCTATGTAGAACTTACCAGGATGCTAGAAGAATGAATGCATTGCTGTTGCTGCCTCCCAGGACTGCCTAAAAGCTAGCATCTGAATGCCACATACTAGTTTGCCCCAGATTCTAATTCAAATAGCTTTTTCAAAAAAAAAAAAAAAAATAAATGTAAAAAATAAAAATATTTTAAGACATTGAATGATTCAAATAATACAGAAATTCTGCTCCTACAAACACCAGCAACATGGTATATAGCAGTTCACATATAGTCCGGAAGACTACCAACTCCGAATATTTACTTAACATCTTAAACACCCAGTTTTATCAGAATGGATCTCAATATTTTGGTAACTACTAAATTAGCAGTAGATGAAAAGTACTTTATTAATATTCTCATCATAAAAGAGAAAGAAGTACAGTTTAGAAGTTAAGGCCCCAGCCAAAAACTCCAAGGCCCCAGGTTAGTGAAACCTAATGCAAATGTGAAATGACAGCCTCCAAAATGTATCTTCTTCATGTTAATGGACGACAAAGTACAGAGCTGTAACTAAGAAACACATCAGCTGGATTTGGGTTATAAGTTCTATTTAATCACTGAGGAATGTTATTTCCAACTTGTATTCTCATTAGAAGAATGTGAGAAAGACACTTACATAGTCATTTTATGCCACAAACCACTGATGAGGTCACTTAATGAGAACAAATGATGCCTGGCTTATCTTGGTTCATTTCATCACTAGTTATAAATACAAATTCAGTAGCTTAAAAATAATCATCCAGATTATACTAAAATTTTATCACAAAACTAGAAAAATATGCCTTATATTATTCCTAGAGCCAGTGTTTCTCATATTAAAAAGGGTATCTTCAAGTCTGTGATAGTATTTCTACATGCAGCTCCATATCTAAATAGAACTTATTGACTAAATTATGAGTTTTTCTATAGTCAAAGAATTATTTCACAGAACTGTTATGATTGATACTTTTTATTACACAGTATAGGTCATGCTCAATCACCAAGGTGAACAGAAACTTGTAAATCATCTGATTGTGCTAAATAATCTACAACTATTACACATTTCTATTTTCAGTTCAGTAACATTAAAATAATTCCTATGTCCTTCTTCATACACTTTTTCTAGCTGGGGGACAAATAGAGATTTAAACACATAAGAATTTTTCTTACAGTAGACAAGATTAACAGATTAAAACTGTATTTATTTGTAGTCAAAGCTGCAGCCAGGCCCTAGCAACAGCACTCCAGAGTAGTTCTCAACCAGAGAAGTGTAGAGGAGAGGACATGAAAGTGATGCCTTGACGTCTCCTCACTCTCTACTAGAGGGGTTTGTAACTGCTAACCTGTACTAACTCCTAATAAAAGCTAGTCAAAGTTTAGAACATTCTGATCAAAATGGGTCTGAACATGCCTTTCAAAACCCTGCTGGTCGTAGTCAGGAGGGAACTGCTCGCTGCACATCGGGCAAACCTTCCAGTGACTTTCGACATGTTCTTCAAATTTGCTCTGATCATAGTTGGGAGGGAACATTAATTCACAGAGGGGGCACTTCTTGTGAACATCAAAGCTTTTAAAGAAAGAAGAAAAGGAAAGAATTAGGTATTTTCTAGTTGTAACAGCGCCTGTCAGTGTACAAGTTTTTTAGCTAGTTGACAGTTGTACCAAACAACTAACTTATCCTCAAAATCTTGACAAGTTTAGTTAACCATTTTTTTGCTTCCAGAGTTTTAGTACTGTGTACAGCATCTGTCTTTTGACAAAGCAACCACTAAACCTGGTTTTACAATTGAATTGAGAACCCTCAAATCTATTAAAATCAGACATTATGTAAAATGAGGTTTACTATAAAAAGCTTTCTCACTTTTTAACTAGAGTATTTTTGTTTTGTTTTGTTAACTCTAAGAATTTTCCATCAGTGTCTATTGATTTAATAGCCAAAGAATTTGAGGGTCCTGAGTGAATAAGAGTGTGTGTTGCTCTTGTACAGGAGCAGAGATCAGCACCCTTTTTGGATAGCTCTAGCTCTCTGGAACTAGATGTCCTTTTCTGGCCTCTGTAAGTACCTGAACTCAAGTGAACAAACTCACACACAGAATGTAAGTGTCTATTTCAAAGTTTCTAGGCCACTGGCTCTTCAAAGGATGACACGTGTCTCAGACGTCTAGGAGGCAAGGTAAAATGAATGGCCAACCCTTTACCTGGGATTTGCTTTCTGCATGCTATGGTCTCAGCACTGTATTTTTAACAAGTTCCCAGAAACTACTTTTTAGAATCGTTTATCTTCATAATTCTATGTATTTTACAAAGGAAAACACTTGCCTGGAATCAAAGCAAAAGCCTGCTCCATGGCCCCGTAAATGCTGATTGGCCGGATCAGGAGGGACAGCCACATTTTCATCTTCCTGCCACAAAACAAAGCAGGGCAATTTTTTTGAGAAAAGTAAAGCCAAATGTAAATTCTTTAAACCAAGTAACCTCATAATGACACTTAAGTTACCCAATTAAATTTTTAGCTCTATAAACTTTCACACATACTTATTTTACATATATTTAAATTAGAATACAACTTTTAGGGGCTAAAACCATAATAGACCAGACAATGCATTAACTTTCATTTCCTGAGTTTAAGAGCTCAAAACAGTTTTGTAAGCAACCATGAATCAGCCACCAGTGCCGTATATTGTAGGCTGAAACGCCACCAACCTATTATAACATATTAACTGCCTGCTGGCTAATGGTAAGAGGGAAACGAGAAGAGGCAATCTGTACTCTCTAAGCCATCAATAAACTGGCACTAACACTACACATTATTGTCTTTTAAAGGCAGGATTCTAAGGATGGCCAGGGCAGCATATATATGCCTGCTCTCCTGGAACAAGGGGGCCGAGGAAAGAGATAAGGCCGATGCCAAGACTGTTCCAAAAGTCCCAGGGAGGCCAGGTGTGGCAGCGCAGCCTTTAATCCCCGCATTGAGGAGGCAGAGGCAGGTGGATCTCTAGGAGCTGAGGCTAGCCTGGTCTAAACAGTGAGTTCCAGGTCAGTCAAAACTACAAAGTGTGCTTCTTTGTAGTCTCAAATAATAAATAGAAATATTTAATTCTGGATGTCATAATAAAGAACAGCAATTAAGGAATCACCCATTTGGAGAGTAGCTTGAGCTATGAAGTATGCAAAGTCTTCAAAACAACCAACTCTTCTTCTGACTCATTAATAAACAAAATGATCAATGAGCTCTCCACTTCATTATTCCAGGACCACTTCCTGAATGAGCGGTTCACATACTGGGCCTTCTAGAAAGCACACTTCCCAAAGAAAGACCCTAAATTCCAGAAAAAAGATACTGTCTGTGTATCTGCCTTTCTGTTGAGATATATTAATTCAGAAATCGGGCTGTTTCTTTTTATTATATTCTATGGCAGACAAGACAGGAAGTGACTGGTATGGAAAGCAACTGGAGAATAGCCCTGTGGCTTTGCTTTGTGACAGGACATAAATATCTAGACAGTGGGGCTGGCCTCGAACTTCTTTCTTTTGTAGTGGCAAAAACAAAATGTTTCCAAATTGACTGTGTAACAACTGCACAACTCTGTGACTCTGCTGAGAACCAAAGAGCTACATCCTTCACATGGTGAAATGTGGAAGATGGATGGGGATTATATTTCAATAAAGCTATTATTCAGTACTACTGTTCTCAGGCAAACACTTTCATTGGGATGGCTGATTTAAAGTGACACCTGAAACAGTGTCCTGTGTCAAATGAAGAGCAGCTCTGATTCTTTCAAGTTGTGATTTTCAATAATTCTGGAGTCAAGAGACTCTTTAAGAACCACACTTCTAATAATAAAAGCTAAAATTTTGTTTTAGGAAATTTTGACAGAAAAATGTTTATCAATAGAAGCTATCTTCAGATGGGGGCTTCATTTAAATGAAGAAGAAAAAATGCATGGAAATGGGAAGTAAATATGTGTTAAGGCAGGGAAATATCTAGTCTTGAACAGCAGGATTAGAAGTTTGGATCAATGCACCTGAAACTCAGTGGAGAGCGCATCACCTCAGTCTCAGGCTGCTGGAAGGGAGGAAAGTCTACGCTTCCTCAGTCTTGGAAGAAGTATCACTGCTTACATCCAAGCCACATTTAGTAAGTAGCAAAGACTACGCAAAGTAGATCATGGTTCCAAAAACTGGGTATGCGGTGCCAAGAAAGTCATAACTCCATGAGATTTAGTTTTGAATTAGCCGGTATTTGTCAGATACCGTGTGAAAAAGCAATTCAATGCAGTGCTCAGTTTCAAGTCCGGATAGTGCCAACACTCCTTCCACACACTCTAGCGGTGAGAAGCTGAATCTCTGGCATTGCTGTGACATAAAGTGAGTGCCGTGTAAAAGCTAATACAAAGTGAGAAATTAGCTTGTCCAATGCAACCCCAAAGCTCAAGAAGCTGTGCAGTGGCCAGCAGTCATTCATCCTGTAGGTAACTGAAGTACTTGAAAATAAACATGCCATTTTAACTATGTTTAATGGCTACTAAACATATTAGGACATAAATACGTAGTAGATAGATACTTTGGCCTAAGAAATGATACAAAGGAAAATGATCAGGGAGCTATAACCCAGGAAACACAGCATCTCTGGGGTAGCCACAGCTTTCTTTCATGTCAACTGTTTTCCTGGTGGTGTGTGTTGGAACTATCGGCAGCTCAGCTTCTTCCGTGACTGACTAGCCGTGCTGACAACCCACTCTTGTTGTTATATCACATCCACAGGGTTCAGCAGATAAAAGCCAGAGCAACAGTCACTGCCACTACTAGTATCATTACAACTGCTGCCACAAACCTTAGTAAGGGCTCTGAAAGGCACCAGTTTCTAGTATAAGACAGGAAATGGCAGCTAGTGAGGCAGCAGGATATTCCAATCCTGACTCCAAGGTATGCACTGGGACACTGTAGCTATTAGCCACTCCTATAGAAAACTTTGCTTTCTATATTCTTACTAAAACTACATAATAAAAGGCCTCACTTAGAAGTGGCTTTACTGTTAAAAAATGACAAGAATTTAAAAATTTTTAGATGTTTATAAAAAGTCCTTTCTAATACAGAAAATCTTTACAAAACACAAATACTCCAGACCTGCATAGTAAGAACCTTCTATGGCATTACCCTCAGCAAGGAACCCAAGATGCTAACACTGCTTCTCACGATTTGCAGGAGGGCAAAGCACACAGATCAGAAAGAACATCCTGCTAATTAAACCAAGCCGATGATTACAGAAGAGAAAGGCTTGTCATATGTAACACCTGTGCCAAGAATGATCAGATTAAATATGCAGAATGGAAAGCAAAGTTGTAAAAAAGCAGTAAGATGGTTCTCAAGACCTTAAAACAGGCTACAAAAGTTCTGACAGTTTTCCTAATTATTCCCAGTAATGGACACAGAAGGCCAAAAGGCAGGAGGAAGAGATACATTTTTCTCCATTATGAGTGTTGAACACTAGGTCTAAAATCATGCCTGTCTGAACACTGATCAGTTTCTGCAAAGGTTAATAGCAATTAAATGCAGCAAACTATATTAAATGAGAAACAGGTCATGATACCACTGTACTTGCAAAGAGCACAATTTCCTTGAAATTTATCTTAATGCACAGGAAAGAGCTGTTATGGAAAAAAGGAGCTCCCCCACCCACCCCAAAGAGGTGCTCTAAGGAATCTATTCATTAAATGGTGAAAAAAAAATCTCTTAAAAATCATCTTTTAGCCAGATAGGATGAAAAACACCTTTAATTCCAGCACTCGGAGGCAATAGCAGGAGGATCTCTGAGTTCAAGGCTAGCCTGGTCTACAAATTGAATTCCAAGACAGCCAGAAGGCTACACCTTGAAACACTATCTCAAAACCCCTCAATCCACGACCCCCCAAATAATCTTTTAGCCAGGCAAAGTGGCACATACATTTAGGCCTAGAACTGGGAAGAGACAGGTGGATTTCTGTGAATTTGAGGCCAGCCTAGTCTACATAGTGAGTTCCAGAACAATTAGAGCTATGTAGAGAAATTCTATCTCAAAAAAAAAACAAAACAAAATAATATTTTAAAAAATGATATGCCATATAATCTATAATTATCATCATCTGTAAGTTTCTGCCAGAAGAAGAAACATCATAAATTAAGAATGTCTAAAAAGGAAATTTCTCAAAATAAAGAAAACTACTATAACCATCTTAAAATTTACAGGATATAAATATTAAACTGAAAAGGCAGTACTACACTTTACATAATATCTTTGCATCATTAACACTTTGTTTCTTCTAGGCCAGCAGAGCCACAATCAAAAGACTGTAGAAAGTTACTTAGGAAGTAATAATTAGAATTAAACTAATTGATAACACACACTGGTGGGGTTTTCAAAGCAGGCAGGCATCAGCTGCAAATGCACACTCAGTCTGTCCACACACACACCCTAAATTCTACCTAAGGCAGAAGCTCAAGAGCAGACAGCTCAAACAATGAAAACTCAGTTTACTCTGCTGTCCTCGGGGTCTTCTAAACCATCTGGCCGGCTAAGGTTTCGGGCAGGCTGGCTGCAGACAACATTGTCTTCCCAAGAAAGGACTCGCACAGGTGGCCTTTGGATTTCATCTGGATAAAAAGCACCATCTGCTCCATCTGTGGTAAGAATTAGGAAGAAACATTTAGGGAAAACAAGCAGATGAAACGGAGTCTATGATAAGCAATGAGCACTACTCACTTACAACATATCACCTATAGATGATATGAGTAGCAGTACTAAACATTAAAATGACAAACTACACTACACAAAGAAAAATTATTAGCATTCATTATACCCTCAGCTCTCTAATTCTGTAAAAATAAAAGCCAAAACTCTTACGAGTCAGCTAACCCCAAGTCAAAAAATACTCAAATAACCTCGTGTTTCCTGTGCTGCGTAAGGATTACCATACTGCAGAACTGGCTGTGTATTTGGCAGTGTCGGAAGAAGCCCATTTTGCTCAGAGCCCCGCAAGACCTGCTGGGAACTCTGACTTTCCATCTTCCTTCCTTCCTGGTCTTCCAATCTCCTTTTACGTTCCTAAAATTAACAAAAAGATTTATAAGCAAAGCAAGCAGCCAAATATTCTGTGAAGGCAGCGCTGAACATTCACAGCCAAAATCTCTCTAGGATGTTCTGAGTGTGCTTGTTGGGGTGTGGGATGGCTTTATCCATCCACCTCTTAAATGCCCCTCTTACAGTCAACAAAATCAGAAATCAGAATAAAGGCCAATGTATGCCCAAATTTACTTGGATATATTTAATAGTATTTGTTATTCAACTACTTTAGGAAAAACTATGAACCTCTTACTACTTAACTATCAACAAAATTTTTAGCATAGAAAAGGAAAAGCCAGCCCCTTTATTAAAGAATTCTATCAAACATTTAAAATGTATTTTAAAACACTAAGCCTGTGACAAACAGGCTAGCTTACACCTATCCTGCCACTTTAGAGGTGGAGACTGAGGATCAGGAGTTTGAGATGATCCTAAGCTACATAAGTTGGAGGCTAGCTGGGATTACTTAAGACTGTCTCTAAATAAAACCTTACATACACATTAATCCTCATAGCCTTTTTTTAAATATAAAGGAAAAAACACTTCCCAACTTAGTTAGTAGGCCAGTGTTCTGCTATCCAATCAAGCAAGGGACTAGGAAGAGAGCTCAGAAGTTTAAGTTTGTCACCAACCATGAGGGATGGATGGAGTTCCACAGAACCACATGCAGGTGGATGAGGCATGATGACTAGCTGCAGGAGGCAGGGGATTCCCCAGAGCAAGGGTAGTTAGGGAAGCTAGCCCTATGTATTCTAGGACCACCCAGGATTCCTGCTATCTACCTTGGGCCTCCACATGCACATGCATGTGCACTTGGGGAGATATACATTTGTATGTGCATGTGCATGCACACAAGGATAGCACAGAATAAAACTTCAGACCACAGCCTTCATAAACACTGGCGCAAAAATCCTTATTAGCAAATCAAATCTAGTATTAAAAAAACCCCACAACCTAAAAAGCTTAACCACAAGATTGTGACAAACGTCTCTTAAAAAAAATAACAATTTCATATTTCAATAAATGCAGAAGATTTGTTCAGGGTTTCAAAAAAATCTACCAAAGAAGAATAAAAATAATTTCTTTAACTTGAAATTTTTTCATAAAACTATGAAAAGTATAAGGTAAAAATCAAATGATTCCACTGCAGACGAAATATAAGTAAAGGATTCTGCAGTTCTCCCTAATTTGCTTCAACATAACTAGTGACTAAGACAACATTAAGGCACAGATTAGAAAGGAAATAAATCTGCCTGTCTTTATTAGATGATACAGCTGAGCATGTAGGAAAAACCTAGGGCAGAGAAGCTAGGAGAATGAGTGAATTTAGGCAGATTACAAGACAAAAAGTCAACACATAAATTAATTATATCCTATATATAAGCAACAAGGAAGCAAGTGAGTATTTTGATTCTTAGAGTGAAATCAATGAGAAAATGAATAGGAAGGAAGTCAGCAAAAGATATTCTCATTAAGAACGTGAGTGTGATTAACAAACAAAGAGATGAGCACCAAGTACACACAGAACAACAGCAGATGTAATAAAATTCTAATTAAAAAATCCCAGCAGGCTTCTGCATAAATTGACAAAATGATTATAAAGTGGAAGTATAAACACCTTAAACTGCTAATATTTAAAAATGACATCCCAGTACTTAGAAGGTAGGGGAAGGAGAACCCCAAAGTTTGAGGCTAGCCTAGATACAAAGTGAATTCAAGGCTCCCTCAGTTATAACGCACATCTCTGTTGAAATCTCAAAACTGAAGACACAACTTGTCAAGCCTGAAAGGCTCTAGGCTTGATTCCCCAGCGCCATCCATAAATCCCTGCGGAAGGAGGGAGAG
>PVIH01001136.1:198267-258872 GCA_004025045.1 Sigmodon hispidus | reverse complement strand
TTGCTACACATATATTTACTTTGTGTTCAGCTTTCCCTCTGAATTTTTTTTTCCATCCCTGTATATCCTTATTGAAGGTCCCTTCCCCCTCCCAACACATCAGGTCATTTTTTTTCTTCTCCACAACTCCCCATCCCCTCCCTGGGCAGGCAGCAGACAGTCCTATGGTCCCACTGACCCAATAATGCTTAGATCAGTCTCCACTCTTGGCAAATCCAGTTTTGTCCCTCCTCCCTCAAGAGTGACTCAGGTGTTTCTATAGTTGGAGTGGGATCCGAAGGGTCAGTCCAGGGTGTTTCTGATCCCAAGCTGTTCAGTGGTCGTGGTTTGCAGCTTGGGCATGCTTGGCTTTTTTTCTTGTTTGTTTGTTTAGAGACCACTAATGAGTGAGTACATCCCCTGCTTATCTTTCTGAGTTTGTGATACCTCGCTCAGGAGGATATTCTCCAAATCCATCTATTTGCCAGCGAATTTTAGGATATGATTTTTTTCTTACTGCTGAGTTACAGTAACTACTGAGTTACTGCTGAGTTTAGATGTACCACAGTTTGTTCATCCATTCTTCAGTTGAGTAACATCTAGGTTGTTTCTAGGTTCTTGCTATTATAAATAATGCTGCTATGAAGATAGTTGAGCTAATACCTTTGGAGTGTGAATGTGCCTCTTTAGGGTACACACCCAGAAGTGGTATTGCTGGGTCCTTGGGGAGATTGATTCTCAATTTTCTGAGAAACCGCCATATTGTATTCCAAAGTGGTTGAACAAGATTACACTCCCACCAACAATGGAGGAGTGTTCCCTTTGCTCCGAATCCTCTCCAACATAAGCTGTCATCTGTGCCTTTTATCTTAGCCAATCTAACAGGTGTCAGGTGGTATCTGAAAGTTGTTTTGATTTGCATTTCTCTGATGGCTAAAGATGATGAGCACTTTTTCAGGTGCCTTTCAGCCATTCATAGTTCCTCTGCTGAGAATTCCCTTTTTAGATCTGTACCCCATTTTTTGATTGGGTTATTCAAGGTTTTGTGCTCTAGATTCTTGAGCTCTTTATATATCTTAGAGATCAGTCCTCTGTCACTTGTAGGGTTGCTGAATATCTTTTCCCATTCTGTAGGCTGTCGTTTTCTCCTATTGACAGTCAGTCTCCTTGGCTTTGCAGAAGCTTCCTAGCTTCAGGAGATCCTACTTATTGATTGTTGGTCTTAGTGTCTATGCCACTGGTGTTATATTTAGGAAGTGGTCGCCTGTGCCAATTCGTAGAAGTGTATTTCCCACTTTCTTTTCTATCAAGTTCAAAGTGGCTGGGTTTAAGTTGAGGTTTTTGATCCACTTGGGTTTGAGTTTTGTGCAGGGTGACAGGCTCGGATCTATTTGCATTTTTCTACACATTTCCATTCAGCTATGCCAATACCATTTGTTAAATATACTATCCTTTTTCCATTGAATATTTTGGGACTCTTTGTCAAAGATCAGGTGTTCATAGGTTTTTGGGTTAATGTCTGGATCCTCAATTCTATTCCATTGGTCCACAAGTCTGTTTTTATGCCAGTACCAGGCTGTTTTTATTACTGTAGCTCTATAGTATAGCTTGAAGTCAGGGATGGTGATGCCTCCTGAGGTTCTTTTGCTGAGTAAAATTGTTTTGGCAATCCTGACTTTCCTGTTACTCCAAGTGAAATTGAGTATTGTTCTTTCAAGGTCCAAAAAATATTGTGTTGGGATTTTGATGGGTAGTGCATTGAATCTGTAGATTGCCTTTGGTAGAATTGACATTTTTACTATGTTGATCCTACCAATCCAGGAACATGGGAGAGCTTTCCATTTTCTGATATCCTCTTCAATTTCTTTCTTTAATGATTTAAAATTTTTGTCAAATAGGTCTGCTACTTCTTTAGTTATAGTTACTCCAAGGTATTTAATACAATTTGCAGCTATTATGAAGGGTAATGTTTCCCTTATTTCTTTTTTCAGCTCTTCTATCTTTAGTGTATAGAAGAGCTACTGATTTCTTTGAGTTAATCTTGTATCCTGCTACATTGCTGAAGGTGTTTATCAGCTGTAGCAGTTCCTTGGAAGAATTTTGTGGTTCACTTATGTATACAATCATATCATCTGCAAATAGAGATAGTTTCACTTCTTCTTTTCCAATTTGTATCCCCTTAATCTCTTTTCATTCCCTTATTGCTTTAGCTAAAACTTCAAGAACTATATTGAATAGATAAGGGGAGAGAGGACATCCTTGTCTAGTTCCTGACTTTAGTGGGATTGCTTTGAGTTTTTCTCCATTAAGTTTGATACTGGCTGTCAGCTTCTTGTAAATCGCCTTTATTATATTTAGGTATTCTCCCTATATTCCTGATCTCTCCAGGGCTTTAATCATAAAGGACTGTTGGATTTTGTCAAAGGTTTTTTCCGCATCTAAGAATATGATCATGTGGTTTTGTTCCTTTAGTTTGTTTATATGATGGATAACGTTTACAGTTTTTCGTATGTTAAACCAGCCCTGCATTTCTGGGATGAAGCCTACTTGGTCATGGTGGATGATATCTTTTATACATTGTTGTATACGGTTTGCCAAAATTTTGTTGAGAATTTTCGCATCAATATTCATGAGGGAAATTGGTCTGTAATTCTCCTTCTTTGTTGTGTCTTTGAGTGGCTTGGGTATTAGGGTGATTGTGGCCTCATAAAAGAAATTTAGCAATATTCCTTCAGTTTCTACTGTGTGAAATAATTTGAGGAGTAACAGTAGTAATTCTTCTTTGAATGTCTGGTAGAATTCGGCACTAAAACCATATGGACCAGGGCTTTTATTTTTGGGGAGGTTTTTAATGACAGCTTCAATTTCCTTAAGGGTTATAGGCCTGTTTAGGGAATTAATCTGATCTTCATTTAATTTTGGTAGATGGTACCTGTCCAGAAAGCTGTCCATTTCATCTAGGTTTTCCATTTTTGTGGAATACAGATTTTCAAAATATGATCTGATAATTCTCTGTATTTCCTGGGGGTCTGTTGTTATGTCCCCCTTTTCATTTCTGATTTTGTTGATTTGAACACTCTCTCTCTGTTTTTTGACTAGTTTGGATAAGGGCTTATCTATCTTGTTGACTTTCTCAAAGAACCAACACTTAGATTCATTGATTCTTTGTATTGTTCTTTTTGTTTCAATTGTATTGATTTCAGCTCTAAGTTTGATTATTTCCTGCCGTCTACTCCTTCTAGGTGAGTTTGCTTCTAATTGTTCTAAGGCTTTCAGCTGAGCTGTTAGGTCTTTAGTGTGGTATTTCTCTAGGTTTTTCATATAGGCATCTAACGCTATGAATTTTCCTCTTAAGACTGCTTTCATTGTGTCCCACAAGTTTGGATACGTTGTGGATTCATTTACATTAAATTCTAGGAAGACTTTGATTTCTTTCTTAATTTCTTCCTTGACCCAGAGATAGTTCAACTGAGTGATGTTTAGTTTCCATGAGTTGGTAGGCTTTCTTTGGGTTTTGATGTTGTTGAACTCTACCTTTAGGCCCTGGTGGTCTGATATCTTACAAGGGATTATTTCCATTTTTTTGTATCTCTTGATATTTGCTTTATGACCAATTATGTGGTCAATTTTGGAGAAAGTTCCATGAGGAGCTGAGAAATATGTATATTCCTTTGCGCTTGGGTGGAAGCTTCTGTAGATATCTATTAAATCCATTTGCATCATATCCTCTTTTAGACTCCTTATTTCTCTGTTGAGACTCTGTCTGGTTGATCTATCCAGGGTTGAAAGTGGGGTATTGAAGTCTCACACTATTAGGGTATAAGAATTGATGTGGGATTTGAGCTTTAGCAGTGTTTCCTTTACATAAGTAGGTGCCCTTATATTAGGGACATAAATATTTAAGATTGAAATCTCCTCTTGACCAATTTTTCCTGTGATGAATAAGTAGTGACCATCTTTGTCCCTTTTAATTGGCGCGCTGCCTTTTTTTGAGAGTCATATTTATTTGGTGTTCTGTAAACTTCTTGTATTTTTATAGGCATTTCCTTCTTCAAGTTAGGGAAGTTTTCTTTTATGATGTTATTGAAAACATTATCTCTGCCTTTGAACTGGTATTCTTCTCCTTCTTCTATTCCTATTATTCTCAAATTAGGTTTTTTTCATGGTGTCCCAGATTTCCTGAACATTTTGAGTTATGGCTTTTTTAGTTTTACTATTTTCTTTGACTTATATATCTATTTGAGCTACCGAGTCTTCTACTTCAGAGATTCTATCTTTCATCTCTTGAACTCTGTTATGCTTGTATCTGTGGTTCCAGCTTTTTTCTTCAGATTTTCTATTTCCATCTTTGCCTCATTTTGTGCCTTTTTTATTGCTTCTATTTTAGATTTTAGTTCCTGGCATGTTTCTTTCATAGATTTGTTCATCTCTTCCAATTTTTTGTTTATATCTTCTTCTATTTCTTTAAGGCTATTTTTCATATCTTCTTTGAGAGCTTCGATGATGATCATAAAGGAATTTTTGGTGTTGCTTCCTTCTGTTTCCTCTTCATTGCTCAGTTCAGGTTTTGTATTTGTAAGATCACCACTTTCTTCTGGAGTTACCTTGTTGTTCTTTTTATTATTATGTAAGTTTTTGCACTGACATTTGCCCATGGCTTCAGTGGTTCACGATTAGGTGGCTCCTGGTCAGTTGTGGCACTCGAGCTTGTGTGCCTTCTGTCACCTCTCTGGGTGGGGTCTGAGTCTGTCCTTCAGGGACCCCAGTCCTTATCTGTTTTCTCAGTTGGAGGTGGAAGTGGGTAACTGTGCAAATTCCCTCAGCAGCAGCTGGGGGGAAGTTCACAGGCAGACTTTATCTGCACCTGCTACAGAGTATGCTGGGACTTGCTCTACAGAGAGTACCTGGTCCTAGAAGCAGAACCGGAACCGATGGGAGCTCAACTCTCCCTCCCTGGCTGGGATATAGGGGCTTGGGCCTGGTGACCCCTCCTCACCTCTGGGCGGGGTCTGAGTCTGTCCTTCAGGGACCCCAGTCATTATCTGTTCACTCTGTGGGAGGTGGAGTTGGGTAGCTGTGTCAATTCCTTCAGCAGCAGCTGGGGGGAAGGTCACAGGCAGACTTTATCTGCACCTGCTACAGAGTATGCTGGGACTTGCTCTGCCGACAGCACCCGGTCCCCCTCTATTTTTTTTTTAACGTGACAGTATTTTGAAAATTTTTATAAAAGCGTTCAATGATATAGATGAGAACTTTGCTTTTAGTGTGTCAGTGCACTCAAAAAATTTCATAGATTGAAACCAATTACTTTAAATAATCAACATAAGTAGTATTGGCCAAAATTGTCCATGATAAAACTGTCACATTTTGGACATTTCTAAGTGGTATGAACAGGGCTGCATCAATGTAGAGGCCTTAATTTTATGCAGAGCTCTGACAGCAGTGTCTCTCATTTTCCTTCACAGTCCTTCTCAGAGCAACGCCAGTTTGTACTCCTCGTTTCTCCTCTCATCACTGACGATCATTGTCATCTCAGACTTCCTTTTACTCACATCTGCTGACCCCTTTTGGTCCCACAAAAGGCACCCTCAACCTACAGTTACCTTGGATTTGGTACAGAGAGATGCCCATGATGAATTTTAGCACATCCTCAGATGGCAAAACTTTCCCTCCATTCATTTCCCCCGCATCTGCTGAAGTGAAACCTAGGGTGGTTTTTTACCTGGCCTTTTTTTTCTGCATACACAGTTACTTCTCTTCAGATGGTGGCCGCCTCAGTCAAATCTCTGTGCTCACAATTATCTAACTACAGGCTCAAACAAACTTTGTGTTTCTGCAAAGTTGGCTATTAGAGTCCTGAGATTAGGCAAAAAAAAAAAAAAGCTACTCTATCTTTGGGTATTGAGTTTCTCACAGTGGGTACAAATCAGTCTTAACTTTATTTTCTTTTCAAACAAGAAACTCTTGCATGTTCCCAAAAATTTATGTCAGCTAACATTTAGAGGCTGCAAGCAAAGAAATACAATGTCTTCTGAGTCATGGCTTAAAGGCTACATCATCAATGATTTTTCCTTCTACAACTGATAAGGGTTTTTTTTTTTTTCTTAATTTCTGGGTTGGTTTAATCCAAGTTTTGTTGTTGTTGTGTGTGTTTTATAAGACCAACACTTATAAAACACAAAATATGCACTCAGTTTTCAAGGAATCATTTTCCACTAACATTCCTCCAATCTACAAGAGGAAAAGCAACCAAAGTAAGAAGTTTCCAATTATGAGGCAGTTAGTATTAATAAGGATTAGATGTATTTGCTGGAGAATAACTCAGATGCTTCCCTTTCTAGTTAAACAAGCACACATCTAAACGGCTCTTCTCACAGGATGCATTTTATTACTGGACTCTCCAGTTTACAGTCACCTTGTTTCCTGATTATCTTAAGTAGAGACAATTGAGTGTGAAAAGACTCCTGGGCTCTCCAGAACTGCTTGCACACCAATGGGTTCTTATCTCTCTTTAGTTTGTACCATACCTCAAAGGCTTCTGGCATTTTCTTGCAATTAATTACCGGGTAAAAAGACAAGAAAAGGATAAGGGAAATCAGGGTTAAAGGTAAAAGAAAAGAGACACTGAAGAAATGGAAAACATTTCTGACAATGCTCCAAAAAGAGTCATAGCCTTCCAGAAGCAAGACAGGATAAATACAGCTCCTGCTTAGAATGAAAATATCCTACAACAGGCTTGTCTTTGCACAAAAGATGAGGACCATGTATGCAGTCTGCAGTCACGCAGGAAGAAGGAAAGAAAATGCAAGCAGCCTGAGATGGAAACATCAGCCCTGGTTTTGACTTACCCAGCACCAGCAGTTCCACAGAGCCCTCATTTTTGCCCTCCAGGTCATCCGGGGTGGTGATAATGCAGTAATACAGTCCGCTGTCTCCCCACATGAGCTTTCCGATCTGAAGATCTGCATCTGTTATCACAAAAACAAGGACCCTCCCCTGAACCTCTGTCCTCCAGAAGGAAGGCACTGAGCAATGGGACCTGAGATAGGGCCCTTCTGGGACATCTATACAATTCTGTTTCTTTGTCTGGATAATGGTTGGGAAAATTCTTGCTTTATTTCAAACAAAATAATACAAACTTGCATCTTTAAGGCAAGAGGATTAGTGAATAGCCACAGACCCAGTTCTGGTCCACTTTTAGGAGTTGTTGGAGGTTTTGATTAAGGCCTACAATGGCACCTAAGAATCTGGTAATATCCCAAATAATTCTGGGTTTCTAGAAATAAACTGATTTTTTTCAAATAATTTAATGATCAAATAGGTCATAGAGAGATTTCTGACAATTTCTTATCTAAAGCTTTCAGGAACTGGAGGGAGGGCAGAATTGATTCACCTACCCAGCTCTGCAGTTTCTATGCACACATCTCTTCTCCAGGAAAAGGAATTTTTTAGGAAAGTCCACTTTTCAGCGTCAGTAAAGGGCAGAACCAGGTACAAAATGTCTGCCTCAAGTTCTTCCACTAGAGCTCATTTCAAATGACTCTGAAAACAATCTCTGAGATCAGAAGTCAGGCTCTGAAAGGCTACTCCAGAGCTTATTTATTGTTCCCTACACACTCCATTGTCTATACTCCCCTTCCTGCCATTCAGAGCAATATGCCGGGGTTGTCAATGCTCCTCACCTCCCCAAAATCAGACCCTGGAGGAATTGAAAGGGTAAGAAAGAGGTTCACTTCTTCTGTCTGGGAAAATAACCCAATCTCCCTCCCCTCCCTAGATCCAGAACAAGGACATCAGTACCATGGATGATGGTGATCTCTCTGCCCCTGTAGAAATCTCCCAAGGTAACAGTGGAGCCCTGTTTGGAAGCTACCACTCTTACAGTCCTTCTGCTGTCTAAACAATCCAAGTACGGGTCCCATTCCAGGTTCCTCTTGCTGAGCGCTTGGGCCCTGGGGGAGGGCATGCCCAAGGATTCCCCCATTCGATCCTGACAGTAGGATTTGAACTTCCACTGCACCACCGCAGGCTGATGGGAAGATGTGGAGAAATGACATCGAAGGACAGTGGGCTGGAAGAGCATAGCCACCTTCTTCTTGTCAGGCACTGTGACCTGAAGGCCTTCCACCATGGCTGCAAAACAGAACGAACAGGTCCAAGCTGTATCCATATCATGGGCCCTCCCTCTCACCATGTGATCACATCATCCCTCCTCACACCCTTATTCTGCATTTATTTGGGTTCACATTTCCAGGCTACCGTCTATTTATTATGGTAAGGAGTCAGGAGGCAGCCAGTCAATCACACTGCATCCACAGTCAAGAAACAGTTATGAATGTGTGTGTTTAACTGGTGTTCTTTTTATACAGTCCATGTTCCTACTCCAGGGAATGATGCCACCCACAATGAGTAGGTCTTCCCACTACAACCTAACCCAGATAACCCTACAGGTATTCCCATTGGCTTTATCCCAGGTCCTTCTAGATCTCATCAAGTTCATAACCAAAACAACCACCCATTTTGTAAGACATTCTACTATCCATTCATCAGCTACCTTTCTGCCTACAACTTCACCTCCCTTTGACAAAACTCTATTCGAGCACCAAGCTTTGCAAATACCAACAACTTATGTGAGTTATGTTGTTCCAACATCTCTAGGTCTTGGCACATGATAATCCTTGTTTCTGTAATGCTTTGCTTAAAATACTTGTCTTGGAAATTCGTTTTCCACCATTCAAAACCCAATCTAAAGGCCTCTTAGATGCATTCTTTGACTAACCTGTCCCTTCTTCCTTCATACCAGCAATGCATAGTGTTCTCATGTACACACTTACTGTACAATTCTGTATTTCTTTTCCAGAAAGGATAGTATATTGTCTTGCCATCTGGATTATGAAGCCCAGGAGTGCTGAAAAAATACTTGATAAATAACATTGAAATCAGGAAGTCTGACTTCAAGAGAAATTGACTTCCCTTCCAGACAGTAACCCAAGCAAAGGGGAAGAAACAAAGGAGAGAAGGAGTCCTTTCACGAAAAGGAGACCTCTGATCAAAAGCAGTAGGCTAGGTTGAACAGCTTTGAAGAGTAATCAAAAGCAGAAAAGACACAAAAGTCAAATGAGAAGAGATGACAAGAGAACAAGGTAATTACAGTGAAGGAGAGACCAAGGAAGTTGGGAGTCAGAGAGCCTATGTAAACTCATTGACAGAATCCAGAAGATCTAAGCAATGAGAACACGACATAAATGGGAGAGTCTAGAGAAAAAGAGTATAAAGATATATGGAAGAGGTTCCAAGCTGAATACAAGAATTGCTAAGTTGACTTCAGGTCATGTTGTTCTGAAGGCTTTTTGGTTTGGTTTAGTTTGGTTTGGTTTTCGTTTTTTGAGCCCTGGCTACCCTGGAACTGCCTCTGTAGACTAGAGTAGTTCTCAAACTTAGAGATCCATCTGCCCCTGTCTCCAGAGTGTTGTGATTAAAAGCATGCACCACCATGCCCAACATGGGGCAGAATGGCAGAATGGACTTGAGACAGGCAAGAAAGGATACGTTTTCATTGATAATTTTCTCTTATGTGTCCACAGTACAAAGCACTCACCCTCACAGCTCAAATACACTTCTTAGGAACATGCCTCCTTACTGAAGCAGGCCTTGACGAGGATAAGGTGTACTCATGTCTTTTGATTTCCAGGCCAGTATCCCTCCTTCATAAAAGGCAAAATGGGAAATACAGGCCCTCATTCATGTTATGAGAAAATGATTTCTTCATTCCATGAAAGTTGGTAGTGAACACAGAGAGTGTTTTGGACCAGCCATGTGCTTGGAGGTTACCCATGAATAAATAAAAGAATGGATGAGCAAATATATGACTATTAGTATGAGAATTTCAAGAGCTTTGCAGAGAAAAGTAGTAAGTGAGTCATAGATTGCATAGTATATTAAAATAGTGTTGGCACCAAACAGGAAGGACTTGGAATATCATCTGGCAACATACTAGTGGCAAGGCCTTAAAATCTGTGTAACATTCTGAGATTTGTTTTTCTCACCTACCCAGTATCACACTGCTTTTTCCTGGGACACAACAGGAACATGATATCTCTTTGGGCTCCTTCAAGGAACAGACATAATAAAGGTTCACTGAGAAGTAAATCCCACATGACAATCCCCACCACCACCATTTTCACTTTTTTCTTCATTTTCTCTTCTGATGCAACCACATCTCAGTATCTCAGTGACCATCTCCTACCATCAGGTTTGGTCATACCCATATTATATAGGCCAGCCCCACCAAGGGGTAAATAACAATTCCATGTGGAAGCTCAGTTGCAACCTCCCACCCCAAAGGTTGATGTAGCTAATTCCACTCTCTCAGACTCACATCACTGCATCAGGAACATACATTACTTTATGTATGTTCCTTAGAGTATACAGCACCAATTTTTGGCCCTGTAATACTTCAAATCTTTATTCATATCCCAGTTTTCCAGAAGACATAAATGGAATAGAGCGGTGATATGGATTCAATTAACAATTGCTGTGTTTAGATGAGACACAGGCACTATTGCCAGAACACACCATGCACTTGATCATGCCAGTTTTCTGATCTATGCCCTGCTGAGACTCTACTTGATAAAATCACAGCTCCTAGCCTCTCTAGGGTAAATAAAATCAGCAAGAGGGAAGAGTGCAACATAAAAGCATTGTTGAGGTTTTAAATGTTAGTTACTCTTTATATTTTTTAAGAGAGAGTCAAGTTTGGGGTGTTGTTCATTAGATGGTTGCTGAGAAAAACCTGCTCAGCAGCTCTATTCTCTGTTAATGAGATTACCCATTTGAGCAAGCCAGGCCATTGAAGTCTCTTAATCAATTATTAATAGAGGTTGGTCAGTCCTCAGCTTCTTCTGTAGACACACAAACTTATGCTCCAAGAACAGGAAGTGCATTCCCAGAAACATTGCCTTTTACAGCATGGCAGTCTAAAAGTGTGGATTTGGAAGTCAGTCCTAAATTAGAATCCAGCTATGTAGCCTTAGGCAAGTTACTCAATTTATGAGCTTCAGATTTCTCAGGAGTAAAACCATAATAATAGTAACAGTCTTATGGGATTGTTTAAAGAGTAAATGACATTTTATCCCAAATATTGATGATATTAGGTGAAACACAGGCTGAGGCACAGGCTGACTGGCTCCACCGTTCTTAATCATCAGTTTATATAGATAGATAGCATTACTACCTACCTGTGTGTGTACAGTATCCTAAGTATCCTCCCTACTTCTAATCCAATCTACACTCCATATTTTTTTCTAGGGCATTCTTTTTAAACACATTATCATCCATATCAGCTTCATTATCATTCCTCATTCCAGATAAAATCCACAAATTCCAATGCCTTGGTAGGATTTAAGATGTTATTCATGAGTCTCAAGAGATAGCTCAACAGTTAAGAGCACTTGCTGTTTTGCCAAATGACCTGAGTTCAGTTACTAACACCTATATTGGGCAGCTCACAACCACCAGCTCCAGTGCCATTTTCTGGCCTCTATGAGCACCTGCATACAGATGGCAGATACACACATGTACAAAATAAAATTTAAAGACAGATCTTATCTATGATTGACCAATGTACACTCCAGCCGTACATTTTTTTTCATCCTTTGTCTATAAGAACACATAGATGAAAGGTGATCCTGGAGCCAGAGAGAAGCATTGAATGGGAAAGCAGGTATTCTGAGCTCGGGCTCTGACACACAGTGGGAAGGCTGATGTTCTGAGCTTGTGCACTGGCAGTAGGAAAGCTCAGGGACTCGTATCAACTTAGGAAACTTTAGTTTTGAAGTTTTCTTAATCATTTTAGAGGTGCAAAAAGAATCTGTCCCACCCTCCAAATTAAGGTAGGTATTCCAGAAAACTGAAGAAAGGCAGAGGAAAGTGAGGAAAAGGCAAAGAAATAAAGAAGAGCAGAGGAGCATGTGTGGTGCAGAGCACACCTCTAAAATTCAGACTGTAAAACACTGACGGAAAGTACTACATGGCTATAAAGATCACAGGTAGTACATTTGCAGAGGAAAAAGCCATGATTCTTAGACTGTCTATTCTTGCATGTGCTTTGTCTCCAGAAAAAAAAAATTGGCTGTGAGTATTTTAATTCTGTCAAACATATTTAAAATACTTGGTTAAGCTTCAGCAACACCAAGAAAAAAAAATTCCAGATCTTGGTCCATTTACTCTAACCTTGCTTATTTTATTACTCTACAGTCCCCAAGGTTAGTTGTCAGAGTTTAGTTGAGTCAGTATCCCCAACACAAAACAAAGCCATTGGACTACAGCTGAGGTCTAAAAACACATGGAATGAATGAACAAAAAAATTTACACATGAACCTGTGAGCCTGAATAGCTTTCTTAGCAGGAGGGTCTCAGTGAAGAGCATGGATTCTGGTCAACACCTAGGAAGCTGCCTGGAAGTAGAAATGAATGATGACGGCTCTGAACAGTGGCTACCCTCTTGGCTTATTTTCAGACTGGGGAAAGTCAGCTCCAAGTACAGACAGTGTCTGCAAAATAGAGGCTTACCCCAATTCTCATGTGAAGAATAGGATTCTATAGATGACAAACTATGTTCTTATGGAAACAAAAGCCAATTTTAAAGCAAAGCTGTTCATATTTTAGCATCCCCATTTTTTTCAAGTTCCTTTTCCCCACTTGTTAGCTATTCCTCCAGCATCCTTGAGAGGCAGTTCTATATGCATACCTCATTTTTGAGAAGCAAAAAAAAAAAAAAAATGCTGCTAAAGGTCTCTGAGAAGTATCCTTGGAGATAAGCATCTTTAGGAGTTTTGTATAAAGCTTACCCATCACTTAACTTCAAGTCTCCAAAGCATATTTGACAAATTTCTCATTCCCTAGAATATCCCACAGAGCACTAAGGTGTGTTTTTATTCAGTATGACATTTCAGATCTCCTGTCACCTGCCCTCAAGTTGTCCTAAGAAATTTATTATTTGTTTTTACATTTCAAACATGTTGTTTCAATCTCCCAAGACAGTTTTTAAAGAGACAATTATGGGGCAGGATTTCTAAATGTAGGCAATGACTAGGAGGTATGCACATATTTTCAATGAGGTTTAGACCATATTCCAGCCAAGTAAAGAATGACAATGCATCCCTGGGAATTCAGGATGGGAGCAGTTGCCTAGTGTCCACCTGTAGGTTAGAAGTTTAAAGACAAAGAAACTGCAGCTTGACATTCTCCTTCTAGAAATAGAAGCCATCTTCTTGACCCACTACAGGTAAAAATGAAAAGCCTTTACTGATAGCAGTGGGCATCACCTTTGTGCCTGTCTGCTTCTGGGCGTTACCCTCTAAGTTTCCAATTGACTCCCCAAGTTAATAAGATTCTTTCCAGAAGAAAAACTCTTCCCTGATTAAACTGGCTACAACCAGTGTCTCTTCTTTGCCTACCTCAATATCTGAGTCCTTCATCTACATTAGTTATGGGAAATAGACCACTTGAAGTTTTTTTGTTTTGTTTTGTTTGTTTGTTTAATGCTAGCATTCTAGTATGTTTTCATTCTAGGAATCTCAAAGGTCAACACCATGTTCCTATTTCAGACAAGATTGTGGTTCATGCTACCCAGATTGCCTTTGCTCATGGCCCAGTTATCACTTGCTGTCAATAGCCCTATGCCTGTACACAGAGCACCTGCCACTCATTAAGCATACTTCCTACATTTCCAGCTGGGCATGCTATCCCATTCTGCCACCGACATGTAGATAAAAACCAGACCCATATCTCCTTTCTCTCTGATCAGATCTGAAATGTACTATGAGTAATATATAGCTGGTTTATGTGCTGTTCCAACAGGACCAAAGCAGTGCTGAAAGGGTCAGTCTTTATCCTGCAGTGCAAAGGGACCTTAGGAACCATGCTGGTTCTTTCAGATGGGTCAGACTAAGCCAATTAGAAAGGGCAGAGAACATATACGACAGTTCCTTTCAACCTTTGTCAACTCGTTATTCTTCTTTCCTATCTAGATCTTCCCTGAGCTCCAGACACAAATACACAGCTTTAGTCGCTATTTTAGTGTTACATAAGCACATTCACATTCATTCTGTTAAAGAGGGAGATGTACTGGAGAGCAAGTGCATCACCTTGACCTAGAGGTGTGGCCTCTTGGCCAGCATTGGTCTAGGGTTCACCTATGACCATTGAGGCTGCAGCATTGAGGTATGTCTAAATGCAATTTAAGATGGGATGCAGGTAGGCCCTCGCCCCTCTTCTGCTTCCTGTTCACTCTTGGAAGGAGGACCCATTCTGCTGAGTTTCAACAGGAGGATTGGCCCAGCCTTCCTGTTTAATCCTTTGATTTGTGTTTCCCTATAACCTCTTAATAAATATTAACTTTTAAACCAATTGCCAGTGGTTATTTGCTGGCTGCAGGGAGACACAACCATTTCCTCCTTTTTAGTAACAGAGCATTCAAGGTCTTCATTTGGCCAGACAAACCACCAAGAGCTACATGTTTCCTAGACTCTCTTGCAGCTAGCTGTAGCCATGACACTAGGTCTAAGAAGAGAGAAGTAAACTGTACAACTTCTAGGTAATTTCTCTGCTAGCAAAACTGTTTGACTTCAACTCTACTTTTACCAGAAATTTTGGTTCAGCATTGTATCAAGAAGCTACTGTACTGTGTTTCAGGGTACCTTATTTATAGCAGCCTAGGCTATAATATAATTAGGAGAAAGAGATGGAGAGATTTCCATGCCTCTCCTTCATGTGTTACCCCTTTTCTATTAATTCATGTCCAGGATGGTAACCCTAGAAATTCCAAGACAGAAGTCTGGAGGCATCTTCCCTTGAACCTCTGCATCCGACCAGCCTTTCTCCCACCATTCTGCCAGTCTGTCCATGCCTGTCCCTAATTTCACTATACCATGTAGGTTCAGATCCAACCACACCTTCTCCTATAAGCTTTCTTACTCACATCTAATATATTTCCCCATCCAAGAACAAAAGTTCTCTCTAAAATGCACAATCGACCATTGCACTCCTCTGCCTCTGACTCTTTTTTCAAAATTCTCTCTAGCCTTCTGGAGGACAAAGAATCTTCTCTTTTATTTGCTTCTACAGCACTAAATGCTTCAACCATAGATAAATATTTGTAGTTCTCAGAAAATATCATGTCTTTCCTTGATTCTCAGTCCTTACGTGGCCTGTTGCCTCCCCACATTTCTGTCTTCCCCCATGGCACCCTCTTCCTTCTAACCCCTATCTATTAAGTATTAGGGACTTCCTTAAGTATTACTGTCTCTAGACACTGCTTCCTGCACTTACTGCAATAACTCTAAACCGCAGAACCACATTTCATTGCCTGAGAATTTCCTTTTCAGTCATCTGGGGCTTCTGTTAACAACAATTCCATTCTGCAGGTTTCTAGTGAGTCTGCTATACAGTAACACTCTAGTCCCTCTAATAGACTACACTATTTGTTCCGGCCACAATGTTGCACTGGGGCTTGACAATGTTGCATTTGGGCTCTACAGGCAAGAGTGCAGTTCAAACTCCAGAACTACCTGCTGGGCCACAGGATTTCTACTGTCCACTGTAACAGAAGCAGGTAAGTCATAAGACACATCTAGGTAGAAGTTTTGAAGGCACTTGGGTGGTTTGGCTGTACACATTGCTTCCCACCCAATGCCCTAAGCATTTGCCCTCCACTGTGAGAACAAATAACCAGTTGATGTCTGTTCTTTTATACTGGGTATTGGAATTAAAAAACAACTGGTACTGAGTCAAGTCCACCAAGCCTAGCCAACAGCCAGCTCCTTCCAGCTGACTGCAGCTGCCATGTGACATGATTAAGAAAAAGTTAACAATTACAGGGAACTATTGAGATTTATTTCTTGATGTTGCATCAAAACGCTAACTCACCTAGTTGGGTTCGTGAGAAGTATCATCATCATCATCATCATTATTATTATTATTATTATGAGAGTTTTTACATGGTTTAATTTTAATTATCTGACTAGCACTGTGAGATGAGTTAGCTCTGCATGTCAAAGCCAATAAAAATAAAATACTAATCTAGAATTCAAATCTAAGTCACAGAGAGAGAGAGAGAGAGAGCAGAGAAAGGCCTGTGACCTGCTTCCTTTGGCAACTCCAGTCCAGAAGGAGTAATAATGTGAGAGCCCTGCTCCTAAGGCAGAGCACAGCATCCTGGAAGCTGCGGACATGGAAGGAGAACAGAAGAAGTAGCATGTCCCTCTGACTTCTTTCTTGTTTCTTGGCCCATAAAGAACTCCCTTCATCCAAAATGCTTTCTTTCATTTTCAGAGAGCCAAAAACCTATCTCAACCACCATGATCTGAAACGTGCATATAGCACAGCCACTTCTTGCATGGTTGCTGGGTGCATAGCACCAGTGCCTAGTCCCAATGCTCGGCAGTGTCTGTGGTCCCTGAGACACAGCCTCTGCCTTTGCAGAGTATCCCCCTCTCACCCCTACACCTAGAGTTCAGTTTAGGGAAAACCACCAGCTAATCTTTCCTACTTCTCCCTCCACTATTTTCCTCAATCCCATAAACTCTACGATGCCACAATAGTTATCGTGTATACTCACCTAAGTAGAGAGTTACAGCTTGATCCTCCTTAGCCAAAATAGCCCTTGGATTCTGGCACTTGAAATAGCCAACTTATGCTAAAGAGGTGACACACTGTATCTCATGCATTTTTCAATAAATAAAACCCCATGCACAGATAAGTAAGACCCTTATTTCCTCTGAGACTTGGCCTTCTTGAGCATAAGAGTCACTGGGATAATGTATATGAAAGCCACCCAACACAGAGAAAAATATCATAGAACAAAATAAGAACAATCACTACAAGCCATTGCTTCTCTGTATATTTCTGACTAAAGGAGAGGGAAAAAAGGATAAATGCCAAAAGGAATGAAAAGAGAGGTGAGACCTACAAAATGAAAAGATATTCCAGGCCTTGCTGACTGTAGGGATTCAGTCACTTAGTCTAGTTAGTGCTTTCATTCACTCTACCAGTCCTCAAGGTGACCACCCAAATCTGTCTTCCCAAAACAGTGCTAATCCATTTGTTCTCCTGAAAATCTAAACAACAGATCTCCCATCCTAGCAGGTATTTTTCATTCTAATTACTGAAGAATGGAGATTGCCTCAGTTTCCCTCATTGGGTGAATTAGACCAGTTACTCTTGAGTTTTGAAATCAACATCATCAAAATTAAATAGAGAAAAAGTTCAGACTCAGAGTCACATAGCCAAAAGAATCCCTAGAAACCACTCCATCTAACAGACTATAAGATCAAGATATAAACCTGCCCACGGTTATACAGCTATTTATGGAAGAGCTAGGTCTTAAATTCAACCTTCAACTCCCAGGTCAGGGAGCTTTCCATCCACCAAGTTCCAGTACTAAGGCAGCTAACATTGGACCAGGCATTGAGTACTCGGAGTAAAGCTCCCAGCACACGGTGCACAGAGCTTAGAGTAACACAAGTAATACCAGTACTCAAATCTTTGCAAATCAGCTACTCAACAGACTCATATGTCAGAACTGTAGACAGTGATAAGGATACAAAAACAGTCACCTTCCTCTAATCTATCAAGAAGCCTCCAGGCTGGGGGATGGTGAGCATTGAGACAGCTATGAAAACATAGTGAAAAAAAAAAAGTTTGACAGAAATAATATTGCTTCTGTGGAAGAAGGTAGAATAGAAGGGAAAGAGCTTAGGAGCTATACAGAACATAAAAGAGCATGATAGAAGTTGAGGTACCAGTAATCTCTAATAGAGACTTCTTCTTTTCCAGGATTAATAACACTCTAAGTCTTCGTACCCACTATCCTTCCAGGGTCATCCATCAGATAGCCAAATGACCTGGAAGCAGCCATGACTCAGTACCTCCCTGTCTCCTCCAGGCTGGGTTAGGAGGGTATCTGACGCACCCTGCGATAAGTAGGGGAGATTTCTCTTACTGCTTTTACACAATGCTAGTACTGTTGTCCACAGTCACACAGCCCGTGTCTCTGCCTCAAGACTGAACTCCTTGAAGACAGAGACTGTATCCAATGTCAAGGACATGGCAGTAACTCATTGCCCACATTAAAAAAAAAAGTCTAAAATCAGCTAGCACTTCATCAGAAAGTTCCATTCAGAGTCAGACTGAGTTGGAATTCACTGGTTTGGATTGAGTATGTCTATTCCATGTGTCATAGCACCATGGTAGCTTTTACAGCCTAACACATGACCTGTGTGCTTGTTGAAATCCCCACCTAGCCCGAGCCCTGTCTGAGGCTAAGAATCCTTTCTTTTGGCACTTTATTCCCAGTACTTAGCATCACTTAGACACCACAGGAATGGAGTACTTGCCTTCAGAATGGGTTAAGTGAAGGAAAGCATGCTGACATGCTGAGGGAGCAGTCTCCATCGCAGAGCCACTCAGAGTCTCTTTGACAACCTATAGCTAGCTCATGGCCTGGACTCCCTCAGAGCAGAGTCACCATGGCATTTCTTTTCCGTCTCTGTTGCCAGCGTAGACAAGTAAACATCACCAGGACTGGGAAACTAAGACTGAATGAGCCCTCCTTCATGTCTTGGTGGCTTGAAGGCACCTGTTGCTAAAATAGCAGCTGGGAAGCATTTTGTTTTGTTTCAAACAACAATAACAGAACCAATCCCATTGCAGGAAGCAGCACCGCACTGACAATGAGAAATCATGAGGCTAAATATATAGCAAAAAGAAGTACAGAGTTTTAGCAATGAAAGACAAGGAAGGAGCTGTTAGCGCCCGAGGTAAAGAACCCAAGTGTTGATTAGAAATTGCTCAGCCTGCCTTTAAGCGAAGCAGGGGAGTAGAATGGTGGTGAAAGCATGGGGGAGGGGAGAGCGGGAGAGAATGAATGTGGTTTGTTCTTGGCTCTCTGTCTCATTTTTAATCTGCTCCCTCCTCTCCTTTTTACCATGTCTCAAGAGAGAAATCATTGATTGAGCTTAGCTGGGAATTTCTTACCTTTACTCTATGGTTCCTGTGTGAGGGAATGAATGTAAACCCTCTCATCCTTGACTACTCCTGTCTCTTCAGGCCCCCTCTCTGGCAGCCATTGTTAGCTTCTAAGGGGAAGGGGGCTGAGAGGCGCCTTGTCCATCAGCACCTCTGACAACAGGAAAGGGGGGGGTGTCAGGGGATGTCAGGGGTAGTTAATGGTATCACAGGAATCAGCCTCATGTACAAATCACCCCTGCTATCTGACAGCCGAGATATCCTGATACCTGTTGCCTGTTTCTAGGAGGAGTCAACTCTCCAGGTGTAGACAGCAGAAGGCATAGACAATGTAGCACCTCCCTCCAAACAAAAATAAGATCACAGAGCCTCCTCCCAAGAGAAAATCAGGGAAGCAGGTGGGGTTGGTACAAATCAAACTGGCTAGGGTAGGGAAGGACCGACAGCTAGCCCAGCCACAAATATGCATGTTGTTTCTCTGTACCTCTGTTTCTATAGGCTTGATCCAGAGGTCCAGAGTTCCTGTGGTCCCTCCACTAATAGGATCCATTTCATAAGAAACTGTTAGCCATCTAGAGAGACTGTATGTTCTCCCACTCTCTGAGTCCCCAAAGTACTTCTTTGGCAGACCCAGTAGTGGGAAGTGGGGACAGAAAATCACCTCTGCCTCACAGACCCCTCCTAAGACATCTGGCTGACTTCAGAAAAGCCTGATGACGAAGCCTGCAGGCCTAAGGCCCCCCCCTCAATGATGGCAACTGAGCAATACAGACAAGTCAAAGAGTCAGAATCTGTGAGGACGGCAGAGGAGGGAGAAGCGTGGGTCAGACAAACCCTGGAATTAGATGATTCATATCTGAATAATGTGGGAGGGATGAACTTAGAGCAGCCAAGATAAGAGGCTAACTCTGCTGAGGGTGCTCCCCCACCTCATCCCAGCTGGGGGCAAGAACAGTGAGCGTTAAGGCCTATCATTTGCAATAGGAAAAGAACTTAGACAACTGATGATTTCATTCTGAAGCTAAAGAAGATGGGGGCATTTTTCTTTCTTCCTCCTCAACTGTATTTTCTCCTGTTTCAGTGATTTGTTTCGGGTGTTTAAAGCCGGCTTCCATTTTCCTAGTGTCTTGATTCTTGTGCACCCCCACCGCCCTAGCACCTAGTGGATGCCCTAGAGGATACAAACTTTTTCCTTCTTGCTGCTATTTGCTCTTTTCTCTTCCGATCACTGCTGCCCCATTCTAACAAAATGACCTTTGACACCTTATTCTGTTTCCTTACCTCCATCTCTTTGGTTGCCTCTGACCCACCCTAAGCCATCCAAGCCCTCATTGCTCGTTCCATCTATTTTTCAGCATGGCTGCTCTGTGAATCTGTCTGGCGTGGCCACCGCAGGGCCACCTTGTTCCTTAACCCAGAATTGCCTCATTGGGCATAGAGTTACAAACAAGGGGCTCTCCTAGCACAAGAAGATAGGGGGAGGAAGTTCACAAAGCGGGAGGGGTACACCAGAGGTACCACCAAAGTTCAGTGGCGCTGAACCTCTGTACAAATTAACCTTATTGAGGGGAGGGAAGTTGATCTATTATTTTCTCCAAATGGACCCACGGAGACTGACCAGGCCTTAAATTCCAGGACCAATCAAGCCTGTTTTCATCTTCCCAAGCTCCTTCCCCTGTAACTAGAGAGATTGCCACTGGGTCTCCTTCCTTCTCTAGGGAAATGCCAGGAAACACTCCCCTGCCCCCACCTCTAGAAAATGAGTCCCTTTCATGAATCAACCCCTTCAGAGGTTTCCTGAGGCATTGCCCAGGACTCACAGCTTTAGCAAACTCAGGGAAAGAAGGAGGAAGAACCATTGTCTGGAGGGGAAATGCATATCCTAAGAACAACCTCATAGCGCTAGTGAGTCTAACACCTGCATCTCCATCCAGCTCCTTTGCAATCTGGCTTCTCCCCTGCCTCCCACACCACACCACACCACATTACCACCACCAGTAGCAGCAGCAGCAGCAGCTTTAACACAATCAAAAAGGAGGAGTGGGAATACATATAAAGTTATCCGTCACCATGGTAAATGACACTTACCTGTTAACCAGAAGACAGCGGTCCACCCCAACACGACCCTGTCCATCTTCCCCAACTTCCCATCCAGACCTGGATGGAGTGAGAAAAGTGGGCAGCGGCTGGCACGCGAGGATCCGGATGACCTCGCGGCAGCAGGCGGCGGCGGAGCGCGGGCCCCGCGCGTCCCTGGCGCCGCAGCCCTCGGGGCTGGCCGCGCAGCCCGGGCCCGGGCGCTGGACGCCGCCGCCTGCGAAACGCGCGCTGCCGCCCGCTCCAGAGTCCGCTTGGGCTGCGGGGGCCGATCCCGCACGTACAGGCAGCGTGGCGCGAGGCGAGCGCCTCCCCGCAGCAGAGCTCGCCACGCGGGGGAGCTCGGCTGCCGTGCCACCGCCAGCCAAAGTTTCTCGGTCACGTGCTGCCTCTTGAGGGGGTGGGGGGGCCGGAGGTCAGAGCGCAGCAGCGGACCATGTGGCAGGGGCTGCCATCCACGCTCTACCCAGGCCACTATGCAGGCTTGGGGCTCTACGTCTCCGGATGCAAGTGGCAGTTTGCACCTGAACTGATGACTGGGGCAGAGAGGCAGCAAGGACTTGGCATAACTTCTCATGGAGCTTAGACTAGCAAGTGCTGAAGGCAGAACTGTACTGGGGGTTTTGCTCTGCCCTGGCCGGAGTATCTGGTTCAAAGAACCCAGTCAAATTGGAATCCATAAGGGACAAATCCACCATACAACATTTTTTTTTCCTAAAACATGGTATGATTTAAGGCCTTTTTAATAGGAAAAAAATAAGTAAAAACAAGACTGAAATGACCTGTAATATACACTCTCCATTTGCAGAGCACATTTACACGGGTTGTGTCTACTTTGCAAATGGAGGCATTTAAAAGTTCAATAAACTCCTGTCTATTGAAAAGGAGTCTCAATATGTTGAGAAATGTGTGCTTGGATTAACAAATATATACTAAAGCTCTACGAAGTGCTATGAACTAAGGCTGCAGGAAATAAGTAATAGTATATAGCTTTCCTGTCTTTGAGGACCCTCATTGTGGGTCCAGGAGATGAAGAAGACCAGACTATTAGGGGCATAATGCATATTCACTGTAAAAATTGGGTCAAGGTCATGTGGGGAGACCTGGGGCAAGAGCCTGGTGGACAGAAAGAAGGAACAAGTTAGTCTGGGGGGAGGGGGTGAGAACCACAATAAAAGACAACTGGGGTAAGATTGGGGCTGTTTGGGGCTGGTGGTGGTAAAGAAGCATGCACCATATTCTGGCTAGAGGAAGAGAAGAAGAGCCTTGATGGTCCTAAAACAGCCCTTGAATTGCTGAAGCAGAAAACCCCTCACCCTAAGAATGGATGTATGTGAAAACAGGGGTGATGTGCAGCAAAGCACGTGTAGAGAAGGTCTGAATGGCAGTCTTTTGTCACAGTGTACCTTCTGAACAGTTTCTAATACAGAGACCAGAAGGTTTAGTCCTCCTAACCACCAAAGCTGGAGCTCAAGCCCTGTCCCTAGTATGGCCGGGGGACCTCTACCTCAGTTTTCTGAATGTGGATCAAGTATTACAAGCAGGGACACTGGAGAATCAGTTCTGCCATGAGTCAGCAGAGGCATCTGGGGGGCCAGGGCCAATGATGGTGGAAGTCAGGTGGCCACACTGCCCAGGGGTGTGACCTGAGCTGCAGATCCTGAGTGGCTTCTCTGGGTTCAGACCTGTCTCCTGCCTCTGATCTTCAACAGTCCTAGTAAATCTTAGAGCCATTCACTACATTTTCATAAATGGTCTTTTTACTTAATTTGGCCTGAATTATTTCTAATGCATGCTATTAAGATCCTGAATAAGCAGCTCCATTAGGGAAATTCAAGAACTATTCCCTTTTGCACCCAGAAAATTAAAAAATAAGGTGGTACTTAACATCTGTAGGCTTCTTAGTAGAGTCTAAGCATGGTTATAGATGTTTAGAAAATTTTTCATTTAATCCTAATGAGAAGCCTTGAACATAAAGATTGTAACTGATGCCTTTATGATCAAATAACCAGTAAATGGTAGGGCTAGGATTTGACCCCATCTTCTAACTCCAAAATCCTTTCCACTACAACAACCAAAGGGTTCTATTATATGAATGAAATATCAATGTACTTCTATTATGCTCTGCTATATACTGCATGTCTACTTATGTATATGAAGCATTTATGTTGAGCATTTTGGGCAACACTTAGACATATGTTTATACAAAGGGAAAACACAGGAGATGGGCTGCACTGAAAAGTGGATGCTCACAGAAGTGAGCCTTGAGTGTGTGCTTGGAGTCATGTGCATGTCAACAGGAATCAGGAGCCTTGCAGAAGGGCTGTAGTGAATCATAGAATGTAGGTGCTGTGTCTTACATCCTAGGAACTATTTTCAGTGTATCATACTGCATGTTTACTTTACAACTAGAGAAATACAGTGGCCTATCACAAATGTTTCTGAGTGGGTGAGGCCCTGAGCTACATTCTAAATTAAACTATGTGCCCCTCCCAAATGCACCTGGTTATCAAGGTGATAAATAGTCAATATAAAAATATGATGGTGACCCCTACTGATCCAAAACATGCAACCTAAAGGACAGAGCTGGAAGGAAGCTGTAACAATAACATTATTTTTGTCCTAATAGTGATGGATAGTAAAATATGGAACACCTGGAATTTCAATTAAAAATAATGAAATCAAAATCAATGTGCAGCCTAGAAATCTGCATTTTAACACCCTTTCTCAAGTACTTTCAATAAACTTTAGTTTTTAAGAAGTAATATTCTTTTTCCTAGGAAGGTATTCATCTGGAAATGAGCCCATGATGTGGCTAAAGTTTTCATTGTGTACTTACACTAGCCAAGCAGAACAAGGCTCTAGGTAGAGACTGGTTGATTACAAAAAAAGGGAAGGACTTGATCCCCAACATATCACACTTTCTCCTGCAAGAAGCCAACATGTCAAAACAAGATTCTTCGTTGGACCAAAGCAGGAGTCTCGGAAAGTCACGACTAGGATTAGATTTGGGGAGGAGAGGGAACCGGCAGTCTACTTCAAAGCTGCATACTTTAGAACAGAAATCAGGACACGGAGAAGAGAGATGGGAGCCAGCAGCAGGAGACATGCTGGGATCTGGGAGCTGGGAGCAACACATAGTTATAAATATAATGCAGCTGAATCCTCTTTAAAACATGATTTCATTGCAGACACAGGCATGCATGCACATGAATCCTGCTTAACGTGGGTCTTTTTAAAGCACACAGATAAAAATCGTATTTCTGCCTCTTTCTGCTCTTTGTTCCAGGAGGAATAAAAGAGACAGAACTTTAAAGCAAGCACCACATATATATTGTTTTAAACCTAAGTTTGGTTTATTCTTCTTTTCTTTATGCTACCTATTAAGTTTGTTATCCTCCCCAAACTCATACTGTAAAATCACCCAAGGACTCTACTGAAAATAGAAGCATTTTCAATCTGGAAGCTCTCTTATAAACAAGGGATACATTGTTTCATTTTTTAAGCTTTAAAGACTAGCTTTATATTTAATGTGAATATAAAGTGCATGATGCCCTCCATGACAACTGCCAAGAACAGTGCTAATTGTATCATAAGCAGAAGACTGGGAGAACATGCTATAGTTCATGTACCTGTGTTACAGTATCTCATCGTGGAGTCTGCTATCTCAGGGGATACAGGACACCAAATTAAGTGATGCTTCTGTGCTCTACCTGAGGTCAGAACTTGAGTTAGCTTTCTGAATACTTTTCCCAAAAGAGTCTATCCAAGGATAATGTGTAGAACAAAAGAACAGAGTGGTATGACCTCAAATATGGAAGGAAAAACAGACAGGAAACAACAAAAAGGTAAGATTTTCATTCACTTATACTTTATTTATAATTTTCTATACACTGTTATTTCTACAATACAGAAAATACTAAAAAAGACTAAAGGTATGCTCCTCCCCAAATGTATTCAGTGTCAGGCGCTTCCCTGGAGGAAGAAGAGGGGCAGAGAGGAGGGGGGGGTTGGTCAGGCCTGTGTTCTTAGCCAGACACAAAGCTCCCAAATGGACACCTGCTCTCATTATGTCTCAGTTGTGATCCACCAATCAAGATTCCTATGAGGAAGTGAAGTCCTGGGGACCCTTACCAACTGATACCTCATCCCCTAAACTGTTTGTAATTTACAGGGCTAGAGATGAAGTAAGGCTATTTCTCTGTTTGGAGCCCTGATTCTGATTTTGGCTTGTGTTTCTGTTTCTGTTTCTGTTTCTGTTTCTGTTTCTGTTTCTGTTTCAATATTAGCATCGTTTGGAAACCTGAGTAACACTGGCAATTCCCAAGATGGGGAACAGAGCGATTCTGATCCCAATGATCAAGCAGTATCTGGCAGACCAAAAGAGAAAAAAGGGGGTGGTGGCCAGTTGGCTTTCACAAGCCCCAAATGCTTGAGCATTAGACCTTGACAATTAAGATTCTTGCTTGGAGGTTTAAGCATTTTCTTCAGAGGCTTTCCCTGACCCTAGGAAGAGACAGAAAGAACCCAAGGGATATAAGTGAGCTACAAAAAAATATGTCATTTGATGACTTCACCTCCAGTATATAGGTAGGCAAGCTTCAAGGTCAGACCAACTGGGGCAGTGAGGGAATGGGAAAAACGAGATTCACAGAGACACATCTTGGATAGATTGGACTGGGTTCTCTGATGGAGAAACCTCAGCACACTAGGAGTTCAGTGTGTTTGTTATGCATATATGTGTGTTCATTATATATTTTATATATATGTCTATTTATATACATTTTCAACTGTGTAGTTGAACATAGAGGCTGGGTTCTTAAATTAGATAAACAGAAGGCAGGGTTTATGGCTTACTGCTGGATCAAGGAGACAGGGTTAGCTCAAACAAGTAAGATTAGGGCTTGATTCCCAGAGCATGTGCTCACATAGCAGAGGAGCAGCAATATAGCACTGAAAGTGAGCTGAAATCACACTAGAGAAATTGGGTTACAGGGTCTGGACTTGGTAGGAGTAGTCTCTGTAGGGAAGCAGTCTTTAGGCCATAAAATGTCCACATCCCTCAAGCCTCAGCTTAGGGTGTTGGGAGAAGGCTTTGCCATTTTTCCATGGGTCTGAGGCCCTGGTCCTTGATGTGGCTATGCCAATGGCAACAGCACACATGCACTCAGGACTTCATTCCTGTTCTTCACACACAGGGATGGAGAGATGGGACACAAAGGCAGAACACTGGGCATCCTGAAGTGAGCAAAGGGCAGGTGAACTGTCAAAGTCATTAATAGAGAGCATCCACTTGACCTTCATGTTGTAATTGTTGGAAGAGGGTGTTTGTTGTAAGCATTACCAAGGCCCGCAGTCACCTGAAATGTAACAAAGTTGCAACTATGCCCCTGGGTGTGGCTATGCAAACATGGCCTACCCACTCTCTTAAAGACAGTGCTCACACAAGCCCCCTCACTCTCTCTCTTCCCTCCCTTTTGTCCTCACATCTCTGCCTGCTGTCCTGCTAATAAACTCTAGTGTGGTATTGAGATTCCATTCAAGTGTCACGTGCAAAAAACCAACAGGTGTCTCATACAAGTCTTAGTGCACTGTACCCCCTTCCCCACTATGGATGCCTTACATAGAGAGAAGCACTATGTATTACTACCCACTCCAGGATATTTCCTTTACTTTCTTCTCTCTTCTGTGAAATCATTTCCATACTGAGTGCCTATCGTAACTAGAGATTCCGATGAATCAAAGATGAATGAGTCATATCCCACCAAAGAACATAGTTGCATGAGAGCCATGGTGGGGGCGAGGCAGTTACAGAAACGTGGCAGAGACTGGTAGGGTATATACCAGTGATGATGTGAGAGTAAAAACAGGAGGGTGAGCCATTGTGCTGCTCAGAAGTGGTTTATTGCACGGTGACCCCTGATCTAAGCATTACTGGGACATTATCTCTGGGGAGAAAGGCAGTTACAGGTACAGAAACATAATTAGCAAACAGAGGTGAGATGAGGGCTGGCTTCCCAGAGCCTGTGCTCACATGGGCAGAGGAGCAACAATGCTGCCATCACACACGGGAAACTGGGCTATCAGGTCTCATGAGTTCCTTTGAAATAAGCAGAACACCAGGTATGTGTTTCCGCAAATTCTGTTTCTGGTCACAGATAAAGGCCTTCTCCATGGGGAGAATTTATTTCAAGAGGCAAGGAAGGAACAAACCATCAAAGTAAGCCATGGCACACCATGAGCAGGAATTGAAATATTATAGGATAATGCAAGAAGCAAAAACCATGTGACCCAACAAAAAATTGTAGGTTTACAGACTTGGCAGGCAGAAGGAAATATACCTTAAACAAACAGTTGGGGTTGATTTACTCAAAATGTGAAAATACATCCAGGCATTAAGAAGAACTCAGAAATTCCTGGTTTGGCTTTGGTAAATTTTCAGACCATAAGAATTTTAGCACATCTCTGATAAGCATGTTGGTATGAGAGTGTTAAAGTGTCACAGATCTTAGAGTCACGGGCGTGTCAACTGGAGAAGTCAGTTTTCTATTCTAGGCTCCAATTTCCTGGTCTGCAAACAACTAATCAATGCATCTGTTTCTTACACTTGTGAGGGGCAAATGAAATACCTCTCACAGAGATTTTAGCACAGGCCAATATAGTACGTTTCCAAGAACATTAACTGTCATTACTTCATCGAAACAGGGTGGAGGCGAATACACAAACAACATCAGCAACATCAGGCAATTAACACAAACCAACAGTGGGAGCAAAAACTCAGCTACATTTTCAAAAACCCACTGTGGTGTTCTTGGGTGCTTTTCAGCACACCTAGCGGAAGATTACACCTTCTATGTTCATACTTGGGCAAGAGAGAGAGAATCCACCCAAATCTCTAGTGTATTTTCCTCACTTAAACTAAAATCTAAGTCTTTATGGCAGACTTGTAAGTCCTATGTGGCTTAGCCCCTAGTCACCATCTAATATGCTATTTCCATACCTTCCACCTTATTCTAGTTATAGAACTGGCTTTGCCGTTGTTCAACAGCCCAACACACTCCCATGTCACCTGCCTGCTGGCTCTTCTTCCTGCCTGAGTTGATATCTAGAACTGGCATGGTTTGACTTTTCAGTTGCTTCTAGTCTGTTCACACTTTGCTGTCTTACTCAGGGGCTTTTCTGACCACCTTAAATTTCAGGTTTTGTCCATTACAATTCCCTTATTCAGCTTTGCTTCATTGGACTTACGCAATACAATGTTCTAATATCTAATTAAACACACAACTGTTTATTTTTTATTGTTCCTTTTCCTCATTACAACCTTTGTTTTATCCAGTCTACTCCTTTGACTATAACAGAACTAGTACTCAGGGGGCTCTTATTAAACCTGTATTGAATAAATAAACCGCTGCCTGGTAGGTCTCTCATCCCTTGGTCTTCCTCATTTTCTTTCTAATTTTTCCTAAATTCCTTCTGAGTCACCTTTAGTTGATCTTCTTTCTATGACTTCTAAATACTTTTGTTCCTCAGAACTCCATCTTGGGTCCCTTTTTTCCCCTCTTTATTCCTCTCTGCCTCTGCTTTCTACTTAGGTTATCTCATCCATTTCCACAAAATTAAAGACCATCTTTATGTGGCTCACTTCCAAAATCTGTCTCAAGGCCAGAACTCCAAATGTATATGGCCTTTTGCCCACTTTATATCCTCACTTGAATACATAATAGGCATCTAGAAATTAACGTGTCCATAATGGATCCCTTAATCCCCAGACTACCCCAACCAAAGTCTGCCATCTTCTAAAATTTCTGAATAGCATAATTGGTGTGGCTGAAAAATAGATAAAGTTGGTGTGTTTATTTAGGATGTAAGAATGAAAAAAATGTATCAAGGAATGAAGTGAACAGATACTAGAAGTTCTGCAGTGCTTTGAACCCTCCCTGGCACCAACACTGTCTCCCTTCTACCCTATCCTCTAACACAGTAAAAGCACTACCTGTCGCTTGCTTCCTCAAGCACACACCACTATGTGGTGATATATTACATATTTAATAAAACCTGAAATATCAGAGACAGCACACAGTCAAACCCTAGGCAGACAGCTCAGGAAATTCTTGATCCTTGAGTACAAGGATAAACAGCTCAGGGAAAGCCAGGAGTGGTGACCTGTCACTCTTAATCCCATATCTCCAGAGAAAGAACTTCCTCTGTTTCTGTGAGTTCAAGGCTAGCTATGAATAGAGTAGTTCACACCTTTAATCCTAACCCGGGTGGGATACAGCTGACAAGAAGGGTATATAAGGCCTCTTAGGTATGCAGCAGAAGCAGAGGCGACTGGCAGAAGAGACCAGGAGCGAGGCTGAGGAAATTGTAAAACAACTGGGTTAGAATGGACTATGGTGCTTCCTCTCTCTGATATTTCAGCCTTCCTCCGATATTTGGTTTGGAGTCTCATTCCTTAAAATCTGAACTGGTGCAATAATGGGCTAACAGGCTAAGAAAACTGAGTACAGAGAGAACAGTGACAGATGCCACAGAATCGCCAGTGAGGACAGACACCAAGAGAGCCGCCAGAGAGAGCTGCCACAGGCACAGTGAGGAGACGGCAGCAGAAACAGAGGAAAGAAGCTGAAATGCTGCTCTGAGAAAAGGTACCGAGCCACATGGCTGAACAAGGTGGGTTGAGTTCAGATGAAGGAGCTAGCAAATCATATGCCTTAGGCAATTCAGCATAAAAACAATATAAGCATTTGTGTGTTTCTGTGGGACTGTGGATCCGAACCTCCAGACTAGGCCGGAAAGGCGGGCCAGAAACCAATTACAACACCTCTAGGTTACTCTATTTCTCTTGTTTTTGCATGCAACCTATAAGTTCAATTTTTCCCTGAAATACAATTCTAGCCCTTCTTTGCTTCCCATGTCTATAAGTGATCTCTGTTCTAGGCCACCATCTAGGTTCACTTGCACCTAGACTGTCTTATGTCTACCAGGTCCTGGGGGTTGATGCCCAAGGATCCTAAAGTCTTGTGCATGCTAGGCAAGAACTTGGCTATGAAGCTATATCTCCAGTCATTTTCAATTAGTGTTGAGTCTAGGTGTTAATAAGTTGTTTAGGTTGGCCTTGAGCTTAAGATGCTCTTGCCTCATGTAGTATTCATCTAGACTCTCTTTCCTCCCTAGGTAATCCTAGGGACCTCGGGGATGCTGGCAAGCACTCTACCACTCAGGCACACCCATATCTTTTATTACCTCGACTCTTGGATGAGCAGATCTTAGCCTACCAATTCTTACTGCTTTTTAAAAAGATGTATGGGGGTGTGATAGTGCACTTGTGGAGGGGAGAGGACAGCTTAAAGGTCAATTCTTTTCTATCATTATGTAGGTTCTGAGAGATGAACTCTGGTTGTCGTTTCTCAGCATTTTTAACTGAGGGACCATCCCAACAGCCCCCATTCTTGTCACTCTGAGCCATTTTCCAAATAGCAGTAACACTGACCTTAAACTGTAAATCACATCATGACATGTTTTTATATTTATGGCTGTGAGCCAAGCCTTTAACAGCTGAGCTATCCCTCCAGTCCAGTGTTTTTAAAAGCATTTAAATAATAATAGATTTCTGGTCCAGAGAGATGGCTCACAGGTAAAGATGTTAGCCACTAAGCCTGAAGACCTGCATTTTACCCTCAGAACCCACTTACTTTTAAAAGGAAAGAATGGGTTCTCACAGTGGTCCTCTGACTTCCCTTACATGCTATGGTGCATCACATCTCCCTAAACAAATAAATGCAATTTTAAAGAGACTTAAGGTGTTCTCATCACAAAAATAGTACAAAAGGTATTACATATACTAATTAGCTCAATTTATCCATTTCATGGTGTGTGCATATATAAAAATGGCATGTATATACAATAAATGTGGTCTGTCAATTAAAATAATATAAAACCCTTAAGTGACCATTTTATTAAGATTGCAATTTTAATTTTTCATAATGGTTACACCCAAGTCCCAATCTCAACACACCCCATTCTCTATCTGAACAGAATCATGACATCAATGCCAAGCAGACTTTCATCTGTATTGAGGACATGCCTAGATCTTTATGGTCTGAGTCTTCGTGTAAACCGTTCCCTTTGTCTGGAAATTTTTTCTCTCTCTTTCTAATATATTTTCATATCTTAAAAGCTACCTACACTTCATAGTGATGATATATCCTGACCATTTATCTAAAAATTTACTAGTTGAGTATACTGCTTTTTAAAATAAAGTCATCTGGATCAAGGCAGAATAACAGAGGACACAGATTCATCCAACAGCTTGAAGCAACTAAAGACCTGACCAAATACATGGGATAATGACTTCAGACACTGGACATCAGGGAAGCAAGGTAACTAATTATCCCCGAAAGAACAGAAATAAGGCCAAGCTCTTCTGTAAGCACACTATTTGTTGCAGGACAGGGGATCCTGAATACAGCGGCAAGCACCCAGAGTCCTGGAGTCTCCTTGGGTTGAGCAAATGGAGCCAAGTGTCCAGATTGCCCAGAGTGAGAAGAACTTGTAGGCAGAGTACCAGGAAAGAGGAAGCAGCATGAAAAACAGAAAGCCAAAAGCACCCTGGAGCTCCGGTAAGGATCTCCCTTGAAGCTTTTGCTGCGTACTGATCAGTGAGTGTGTGGGAGGAAACTACACCGTGCCAGGGAAAGAACAACTTGAAAGTATTGAAAGAAGGAACAATCCTTGGAATTCACACAGGGCTAGAAATAGTTTGTGTTCTTGTCAGCCAAAATGGAAAAGCCTCCAAATTCATGGGCTGTGAGGTAGAGTGCTCAGAAGGGTGTCACATCAGTAGGGGATAAAGTTAGGCCAACCAGCAGCTCTGCTCTCAAATAATAAAGCCTAAGAGAAAGGAGCAAAAAGAGGAAAAGCAAGCATTTATCTGTTTCTAAGTGATAAAACACACATCCTAATGCAAAGCACAAGAATATAGGAATATACAGTACTTAAGAAAGCACAGTGACTACCATGCAATCAAATGTTACCATGCAAAGATTTAGAATATTAACTCATAAAAAAAATCAACCTATTGAAACAGACCCAGAAGTGACTCAGATGACAAAATGAGTAAGACAATGACACTTAGTTGTTACTACAACTTTTATATATTAACACTCAATTCTGTGTGTTGGAAAGAAAAGAAAGGCTATGTTGAGTAGAGAAACAGAAGATATTTTTAAGAGTCAATTAACTTCTGCTGATAGAAATGGAATAAGCTGGTATGAAAATATACTGGAAGGATTAACACCAGATATAGAAGAAAATATGAGTGAACATGAGGACATAGAAATGGAAGAAAAGTATGCACAAGGAGACACAGAAAAAAACTGAAGGAAAAGTGCACAGTGAACTGTGGGAACTTCATGCAATATGGAGGGAGTGTGATGGGGATGGATGTGTACTTGTTTACAGGCTTAGTTTTACAGAGGTACAAATTTCAAAACTCACCAAAGGTTATATTTAAGATATGTTCAGCTTGTTGTATGTTGATTCTTTATCAACACTGATTTAAAATTAAAAAAAAAAAAACACAAAGCCCTGAAACTTTCACAATAGATTGGTAAGAGTTCTTTTTGCTTTATCCAAACACAACTGTAGGTAGTAGGGAGCTGCTCTCTTAATATTGCTGGCCCTGAGTTCTGGAAGCTTACAGATGAGGTTTCTAATGCAGATCTAATGCAGAGACGGATAGCTCTAAGTCTTGAGCCAGGGGTTATGACTCCAAGCTTTTAAAGACAAAGGCTTATTGTTTGATGTGCTCAAGATGAGCACTTTTCTGGCCTAGAGAACCAACATCCAGAGGCTGGAGTCACAGTTTGCCTCTTTAGTTTTTAATGGGTGTTTCAGACTCTTCTAGTCTGTTCTAGTCTAGACTCTTGTGTTGCTGTTTCAATAGCCTTCCTCGGCTTACAATAATCTCATCATTCAGAGACTTTACCACAATATTTATTTTATTTTATTTTAAAAAGATTTATTTATTTTTTATAATGTATACAGTATACAGAAGAGTGTATCAGATCTCATTATAGATGTTTGTGAGCCACCATATGGTTGCTGGGAATTGAACTCAGGTCCTCTGGAAGAGCTCTTAACCTCTGAGCCATCTCTCCAGCCCCTGGACTTTACTTTTAAAGTCCATTTCCTCCTCTATACAAAATTAACTTTTCTTTTTTTTTTTTTTTAGTTTTTTTCTTTTTTTTGGTTTTCTTTTTTTGTTTGTTTGTTTGTTTTTATTAAGAAAAAAAAGTCATTTTTTTAATCCATATATGTATGCCCTTGTTCAGGCTCCCTTCCCCCTCCTGCCCCTCCCAGTCACTCTCTCTTCTCCCCATCTCCTTATCTCCTCCACAGCAAGGGCAGTAGGTCCCAAGGTCACAAGGTGGCTTAGTTCAGCATCCACTCCAGGCAGATCTGCTTTCCTCACCCCAACATCAAGACTGAGTCAGGTGTTTCTCTGGAGGGAATGGGCTCCAAGGTGCCAGTCCAAGGTGTTTCATATCAAGCTGTTCAGTGGTTGTGGTTTGTAGCTTGGACATGCTTAGCTTTTTTTAAGTCCATCAATGAGTGAGTACACCTCCCTTTTATCTTTCTAAGTTTGTGAGATCTTGCTCTGAAGGATATTCTCCAAATTCATCCATTTGCCTGCAAATTTTAGAGTATCATTTTTTTCTCACTGCTAAGTAGTACTCCATTGTGTAAATGTACCATAGTTTGTTAATCCATTCTTCAGTTGAGGGGCATCTAGGTTTTTTTCCTACCACAATATTTCTAACATTGTTCCTAGTATTAGCTTATTGTAACTTTGGCCCTTGGTGATTGTCTGGAACACTCAGCTGCCTCTTGATAACATATCTCAGAGCTGAGATGCCAGGACTCTCAGATCACAGAGACTTGACTGGACCTCTTAACTGCCTCTTTCCTGCTGTTGCTATTGTTGAGATTGCTCTTCATGAAACCTGTTCAGCCCATGATACCAATGATCAAGACAACATTGCAGCCAAAGGTCATTCAGAGAAGCCTTTATTGGGCTCAGTGCTGCAGCCTAGGGACAGTATATGGAGAAAATCCTCCTAAATGAACTTCTAGGGCATAGATATCATCCTGCTTACATCACTAATGATACATGTAACACACCTATGCACAGATTGTGATTCTACCAATCACAGCCTCACACGTACACAGCTTCTAATCCCACCAAAGCTTAACCTAAGGGCCAATCACTAGCCTTACATAAGCACCAAATCACAACTTATTCATTCTCCCTGAGTCACTCTGAGTAACTTTTCCATCATGAGTGAGAACAGCTGCAGGAAGAGAAGCTGTGTCGTGGCTGATCGATGTTCCTGTTACTGCTATAAGCTGGTGCAGCTGTACTGGAGCAAGACATCCTGAAGGAGAGAGTGTGGCTTCAGCAGCAGCCATAGTTACAGCTGGAAGCTAGTCTCCTCAAGGCATCTGTGAAGCATTCTCCATTGGGAGTGCCATAATGGTAGTCCATCCGGTCACCAAATATGAAGCTGCTTCATTAACAGTTCTTCCCCCAACAACTGGGCAAAAGAAAAGGGTCTTTTAGCAAAAGAGATTCAGCAGGTAGAGATGTTTGTACAGGCCTGATGACCTGAGACCAAGCTCCAGATCTCACATGGTGTACCAACTCCTGAAAGTTGTCTTCTGGTCCCCACACCCTATCGATGGAATGAAGAAAAACAAAATGGGTACTTTGAAGTCAGCAGAAAAGTAAGAGCAGAAATACTGATCAATCCAAGTAAAGCAAACATGAGAGAAGTAAACCTATAAAAATAGACATTGAAAAGAACAAAATTTTATTCCAGAAACTAGAAAGAGAAACACAAAACAGGCTGAAATAGAAAGGATGAATACATTTCAAGCAGAAAGGAGTTGAAAGAAAAACAAAGTTTCTCAATAGAACAAAAATTCAGATTATTTAAATGACCAAAAAAACACTTTAACAAATATTAAGAAAAGGCCTGGAAGCTTTAAATAATATTAGGAAGAAAAGGAAGGTGATGGTATGTAATTTTTAAAGTGATAAACAAGTGCTACATTCATTTTTATGCCAATTTTGCCTTGAAAATCAATTTTATTAAACTGTAGTTTATACAGAATAAAATGCACACAATGGGGGGTGGGGTGGGGGGTGGAGAATGATTCAAGGGCTAGGAGTACTGCTCTTCCAGAAGAGGTAAGTTCAATTGTCAGCACTGGCAGGACAGTTCACAAACCATCTGTATCTCCAGTTCCAGAGGATCCATTGCCCTCTAAGGGTACCAGGCATGCAAGTAGTGCAGAGACACATATGCAGGAAATATGCCCATACATATAAAATAACTTTTGAAAATGCATATATCTCAAAATATAATTCTTGTCCTGCTTGTCACCATTAACATTACAAAGCACAAAATACTGTGCCACCTCCAAGGTTTTCTATGTTAGTTCTATTCTTTCCCTACCTCCAGGCCTTAGGCTACTGCTGATCTGATTTCTCTTTCTGTGGATGGTCTTACTTTTCTCAAGGGTTGTAGTCATTGTCTCATAGAAAATGTCCATTTGTATGTATGCTTTGTTTCACACAGTGACATTACAGAATCCATGTTGAGTGTCAAGACTACCTCATTTTCGGTTTTCCCCAGGGGTCTACAGTATTATACACCACAACCTACCACTTCAGCTGTTGATGACTTTGAGTTATTCACAATGGGGCTTTTTAAGAACAGAGGTGATATAAAGTCCTTCCATAAACCTTTGTAAGTCTCTTCTTCCTGAAAAAGTGAATTTGCTGAGTCATTTGTCTAAGTATGAGAAGAACTGGTAAAGCCGTCTTATCAATATTTACAGAAGTTTCAGTAGCCTCATCTCCCCACCAAATTTTATGCCGATGTACTTGTAATCCCCACCATAACATGGGTTTAGCCTCCTGCTGCCTTCTGAGGGTTGACAGTATGAGAGCTTAAACAAGAAAATCTACCAAATTTCCAAAGAATCAGTAATTCTCATCTTGTATGCAATTGTAAAAAAAAGAAAGAAAGAAAGAAAGACAGAGAGAAAGAAAAAAAGAACAGGCATTCATTTTATGAAGCAATAATAACCCTGACACAAATATTTAGTAAAGAAAGCTGCCAAGTCATGCCTGGCTTGGGTCCTGAAACCTTCCCTAACTAGGGGCACAAAGGGAATGAAGAAAGGGCAGACACACGCTGACACACAGTGAAGTTGGGATAAGGGGAGAGTTTTCTTACCTACTGAAACCTGGAACCTGGGCAACTGGAGCCTTAGTGTGTTTATTAGATATAGAGTGGGGGAGAAGTTAGTGAGTCTTCATGGGAGGTCTCTGTAGGTGAGCAGTCTCCTCAGGCAACATCCGGGAGGAGAGAAGCACAGCACTTGCACACTGACCAGCCATTCATAAGCACTCATTCTGGTACACTCCAGGAAAGCCAAGACATTTCTCTTGAGCCTGCCTAACAGCTTTTCTGGTTTCTCACCAACTGGAGATCTTGGGACATGACCCTGTGCATATCAACAAAGCACATTCTCTCAGGACACCACTCACTCAGATCCCTACAGAAAGCACCACAAAATAATAATGTCCCATATCCTAAGGAAGCAAAACACTGTTCTGAAGTATCAGCAATGCCTTATGATCAAGAAGAGTGTGTATTTATAAATGTTAGGCTGGTTCAATACCATAGGAATCTAGCAACATTATTAGCAAACAATAAACAATGTGGTTTTCCACACTGGCACAGGAAACAACTTCCTGAACAGAACACCAATAGTGTAGACACTGAAACTGGCAATTAATAAATGTCCCATAAAACCTCACAATACCAAAAAGCTTCTGTAAGGCAAAGGACACCATCAATAGGACTAAATGGCAGCCAACAGAATGGGAAAAGATAGTCACCAACTCCACATCTGAACAAGGGCTGATTTCCAAAAATGTATAAAGAACTCAAGAAACCAGACATCAAAAACCAAATAATCTAATTAAAGATAGAGTGCAGCTCTAAGCAGAATTTTTAACAGAAGAATCTTAAATGGTGAGAAACACTTAAAGAAATGTTCAACACCAATCCTTAGCCATCAGGGAAATACAAATCAAAACATCTCTGAGATTCCATCTTATACCTGTCAGAATGGCTAAGACCAAAAAGAACTCATGTTGGAGAGGATGTGGAGCAAAGGGGATATTCTTCCACTGTTGGTGGCAGTGCAAACTTGTACAGATAATTTGGAAATCAATATGCAGTTTCTCAGAAAATTGGTAATCAACCTACCTCAAGACCCAACTATTAGCATTCTTGGGCATACCCAAAGGATGCTCAATCATACCAAAAGAACGCTTACTCAACTATGTTCATAGCAGCTTTATTCATAACAGCCAGAAACTAGAAACAACCTAGATGCCCCTCAACTGATTAATGGATAAAGAAAATATGGCATGTTTATAGAAGGAAGTATTACTCAGCTGTTAAAAAATAAATGACATCATGAAATTAGCAGGCAAATGGATGGAATTAGAAAAAAAAAATCCCAAGTGTGGTAACCCAGATTCAGAAAGACAAACATGGTATATACTCACTTATGTGGATATTAGCCATAAAGTAAAGGATACCCATGCTGTAATCCATAAACCCAAAGAAGCCAAATAATGAGGGCCCAAGGGCACTTGGATCTCCCTGGAAAGGGGATACAGAAGAGACCTTGTGGATGGACTGGGGAAGGGTGGGAATGGGACCATGAGGGATCAGGTGGGAGGATTGGGGGAGATAGTGAAAGGGAGGACTGGAAAAGGGGAGGGGCATTTCCAGGTCAAGTAGAAACCTAGTGCTAGGGAAACTCCCAGGGATCTATAAGGATGAGGTCAGCTGAGATTCCTAGCAATAGGGGCTATGTAAGCTGAATTAACTATCTCCTGTAACCAAGCAAGGTTTCCAATGGAGAGGCTGGAACATCAATCCAGTCATAAAATCTTTGACCTACAATCCTCCTGACTACAAGGTGTACTGGACTAAAGGGAGTACAGAAATTGAGACAAGTGTGGCCAGCGAATGACTGGACCAGCCTCAGACCCATGCTACAAAAGTGACCCCCGCACCCTACACTGTCAATGCCTGGAGTACGAGGACCCAGAGGCTGAACAGCACTGAGACCCAGGATAGAACTAAACTCAATTGGCAAAAAAGAAGTCAATGTAAAGATACTTAATGATATTCAGTTATACATATAGACTGGTGCCTGGTCCATTTGTCACAGAGAGGTTTCATTCAGCCAGAAACAGATGCAAAGACCCACAGCCAAACATTAGGAGGGGCTCAGGGAATCCTGCTGAAGAGGGGGAAGAATTGTAGGAGCCAGAGAGGTCAAGGTCATCACAAGAAAACCCACAGTAACAACTAACCTGAGCTCACAGAGACTGAACTGACAGCCAGGGGGCCTATAAGGGACTGACCTAGGTCTTCTGCTTATGTTACTGTTGTGTGTCTTGGTCCTCTTGTGGGAGTCCTAACAGTGGGAGCAGGGGCTGCCTCTGACTCTGTTGCTGGCTTTGGGGACCCTCTTCCTCATACTGAGTTGCCTTGCCCAGCCTTAATATGAGGAGGTGCCTAGTCTTACTTAAATTTGACATGCCAAAACAGAAAAATGAGTGGATGGAGGTGGGGTTAGGGAGGGACTGGAAGGAGAGGAGAGGGGGAAATAGCCTGCAGTCAGGATGTTAGAATAAGTAAATAAGTGAATAAATAAATAAATAAATAAATAAATAAATGTGGTTCTCTGAAAATGAAGTAATTTTTAAAATAAAATCTCAACTGCCTTTTAAAAACACCTACTCTACTTATACACAAACTTAGAAAACTGAATCGACATAAGAATTTCATTGAGAAATACAAAAAGAACCCAAATGAATCAACAAGCCCTAACTTGAACCAGTATGAGAACTCAGTATTACTAAATAAACAGGCTCGATCTTGATGAGAAGTAACTCGGGGTACTCAAGGCGAGAAAGACATTTCATAATAACCCCTCCCCCCAATTTTTTTTTTTTTACGCAGACCTTATGGAAAAATTATAAAACTTTGTTCGAAGACATTATTTGAAATCTCAGCCTTTTGTGTTTCTTGGGGAAAGGCTGAGAACAGTTCAGTGGCAGAGGACTCACCTAGCATTTTGGAGGCTCTGGTTCAATCCTCAGCTCTCCAAATGCTATGCTAACAAATACCATTAGTTTTAAAATATGTTGGTTTTGTTGTTGTTGGCTTGCTTTGCACACACACTCGCTATTTCTAGCTGCACAACAACTGGGAACCGAAAGCACCTGTGAGTCCTCTGCTTACTAACTGCACATTACGCAACAATATACAGACAAGGACCAGGCCTTCCCGCGCAATCCCTGATTACTAGACAGGCCAGACAGGCAATCGCAACGCTCCTCACCTGCGCCTCGCTCCTGCTTCCTTCCCGCCCCCTCGGCCTCTGCACGAGGTGGAATCTTCCAGTTTCGGGCTGTTTTTTCCCCCCCAACGGGGACCAATGCGGCTGCGCGCTGCGCCCTGATTGGTCAAGTGCAGGGCATGAGCGCGCGCAGGCGCCAAGCTCGGTTACTAAGGGCGGGAGCCCGGCGAGGGCGCCGGGCGCTTGCTGTGTCTCTGGAGGACGTCGAGGCCCGACGACGCCATGCCCAACCGCAGGGCCAGCCGCAATGCCTATTATTTCTTTGTGCAGGAGAAGATTCCCGAACTGCGCAGGCGAGGCCTGCCAGTGGCCCGCGTGGCTGATGCCATCCCCTACTGTTCGGCTGACTGGGCGGTGAGGTTGCGGGCAGTTGGGGCTGCAGGGAGGGCATGGAGGGGACCTGGCCTGCGGGTGTCTGTGGAGGAGATGGGGGCTCTTCCCCTGGGCCGGACCAACCGACAGAACTTTCCAGAACCGTGGCATGGAACGGACGCCTCACCGCTTCCCTCTCTCGTTTCCCTCTTTTCTCAAAGCTCCTGAGGGAGGATGAGAAGGAGAGATACTCAGAAATGGCTCGAGAATGGAGAGCTGCCCAGGGAAAGGATTCTGGGCCTTCAGAGAAGCAGGTAAGCCTCCCGTGGGTCCCAGCCAAGGTGGAGCCCGAGAACCGTCGGGAAACTTCCAGACAGTGCAGAAAGCCCGGGTGATGGGAGGGGTTGGTGTTCAGGGCTTACATTAATGATTCCACAGAGTCCCTTTTTAACGGTTTAGATGGCTTTGAAAACATATTTGTTTACTTAGGAGTTGAACTTTATTTTTAAATGGTTCTTAGAAGCAACCTTGTTACTTACTATACTTTAATTGGAATAACAAGATTTGAAGACCAGGGGCAACGTTTGTAGACCCTTTGGACAAAAATGTTAAGCAAATTCTCATGTAGTGGGGGGTAACAAAAGTACTAAATAGAGAATGTTTTCATGCACATTCTGTGCAGAAAGTACAAGGTAATTAATGGGCATTGCTTTTCTTCTCACGTTTTTTTCTATCTGTACATAATGAAATTTCATTCATCTGTTGGCATTGGATTGAAATTCAAAAGTTTAGCTCATTTTTCTTTAAATAGGGTAGATTTGTTTTAAGTTGATGCCTTAAATCAAGTGGATTTATGATATTCTGTGCTTGTGAACTTTGAGTTTTCTTGTCATTATAATTTATTATAAAACATTTCTCCTTAAGGGGCTACAAATGGCTCAGTAATTAGGGGCACTGCCTCACTCTTACAAAGGACCTAGGATCGAGTCCCAGCACCCACATGGTGATTTATAATCGTCTGTAACTTGAGTTCCGAGGGATTCTGAAGTCCTCTTCTGGCCTCCACTGATACTGCCCACATACATGCAGGCAAACACCTGTACTCATAAAGAAAATAAAAATAATTTTTAAAAATTTCTCCTCAGAACTTAAGTATGTTGTCTGTGTGTCTTGTAACAGTTGGAGGTACAGTGTGCTCTGGTTTTTCCTTTAAGTGAAAACCAAACAATATTACAGGATTAGGGGTTTGGTTTGGTTTTCTTTCAGAAATACTACTTTGACTACTAGCCTGGCATTTGATAGTACGTGACTCAGAAGTAAAATGGTCAGTAGTGAAGAAATGACTTTGAGCTATAGTTGTTTATTAACCTCTCACTTTTTCATTCATAATATTTATAGATTTGCTGTAGTCTGACATGACTATTGTTACTGATACATATTTTTGTTTTTATTGACCATGAGAGAATGCTTAGGTAATCCATGGGTTATTTTAAAGTTACTTTGTTAAATTTAAATATGTGAAGTAAAGTATCCAGCAGTGACTCTTTAAAAGTATTTGATAATTCTCTTTCAGAAATTCATATCTACACCACTGAGGAGGCCAGGCATGCTTGTACCAAAACCAAGTGTTTCTCCCCCTGACATGTCAAATTTATTTATAAAAAGTGATCAAGGTAGAGTATTCCTAAACTAATATGTTTGAATTTGGATGACATATTGGACAATAAAAAAGATTTTTGTATGGTGGGGGCAGATGGCTTACTCATCTGTCTGTTGTGCAAGTGTGAGGACCCGCGCCCATATGAAAAGTAAGGCACGGTGGTGCTGGGAGGTGGGCACAGTAGGATGGCTAAGCAGCCTAGCCTGATTGGCAAGCCTCAGGTCCCATTGCAAACAAACAGAAAGTTTATATAGAATGACAGAGTGAGTTCTGGGACAGTCAGGGCTACTCAGAGAAGCCTTGTCTAAAAAAGAGGAAAAGATAAAGAATGTTTAAGTATCTCAGGGTGAGCAGGCATGAAGTAGGGATGAATTATTGAAGAGAGCCTAGCTAATAGAGGGACTTTGCTGTTCCTTCTGGTGGTTCTTACTGTATTCTGCCATTAAGACAAACTTTTAACATTGGTCTTAAGTGGACACAGTACTAGGCCCACATAGTTCTCTTGTATTATAGGTGGTCTTCTGTATATTGGCAGAAAGTATAAAAGCAGAGAACTAAGTTTTCCATAGCTAATTTTACCTTCACTTGTTTTTTTGGATTTTATTTCCCAAACATTTCTATTTGTTGCATATATGTCACAACTTTTATTATGTCATTGCCAAAATTCAGTGCTACTTGATAGCTGAATTATGTAGAAGCAAGACTGAATAATTTTGTGGCTTTATATAAAGAATGGTTACTACTTAAATTCTTGGTAAATGTGATTGTAAAGATTTTACTTGGTATAATTGAGCCTTCTCTTTTATAATTCACTAAGAAATACAGAAACACATACCTGCACAAAAGTTCTAACAGTCTTGAGTTTTTGTTTTATTTTTCAGCTCTCCTTGGAGGCATTTTTTATTTTCTGAACATCTTTAGCCATGGTGAGCTACCTCCTCATTGTGAGCAGCGCTTCCTCCCTTGTGAAATTGGCTGTGTTAAATACTCCCTCCAGGAAGGTATTATGGCAGATTTCCACAGCTTTATCCATCCAGGTAAGTAGCCAGTACTTTATAGATGCTAAAAGTATATGTTTTTTTTTAATGACTTCATTTATTGGTAGTCATTATCTTAAAAAGCTAAAGTTCAGCTGAGTTCTTAAAATGCACGTATATGTAATACCTAAGTGTATTAGGAAATGGGTGTCGATGTGGCTAGTTGATTGAAGCTTCTCCTCTTCAGTTAACATTTAGAATTCAGGGGATAGAGGGCCTCAAAATTGCACAGCCTGTTATTAGTTTATCCATGGCCTTACTTTACAATCTTGGGACTTTTCTGTTTTGTGCCTTTTTCTTTCACTATCCCATCCTTCACCTTAGTAATCTTTAGTTTAAAGCTGATACTGCTTGGTAATCTTGAGAAAGCCTTTTCCGAACCAGTTAGGTCATTTGTAAAGAAACAGTATGGAGGTTGCCTAGCTCTCTAAACATTCTTAGCCATTTCCTTTCCACTATTCTACCCCCATTTAAAGCAAAACAATAGCCTAGGGGAGACTCAAGCCTGTAATTCCAGTACTCATTAAGGAAGAAGGATCAGGCAATAAAGTTAGGTTACATTGGTACCCTGTCTCAAAAAACAAATGAAAAGCAGATAGTTACAAAGAAGTCACATCTGTTCAATTCCCAACAGGATAGACAGCAGTGAAGGGAACCACCATATCCTTGAAGCAAAAGGGGAAATGTATCAAGATAGGGAAGAGCTTTAAAATGAATTTGGACATCTTCATTCTCAGAGGACAGTAAAGTTAATTATCTTATGCTTGTGGACATTGCTACTTAGGACAAGTCATAGAGTTTTTTTGTGGTATATAGATTGTGAAACACTGAAAAGATAAAAGTTTGAGTTTTTCTTCATTCTGAAAAATTGATATATGCTTGTGACATAGCAGGCTTCAACCACCCTCAAAGCCCTTCATGGGCCCCTAGCTAGAAGTCCTTTTGCATGAATTTTCTTTCCCTAGTTTTCCTGGAAGAAACAGCTTGCTGTGAAAAGTAATTTGGTAAGTACATAACAGTTGTTTTAGTCATCATACCTTTGATTTAAACAATAATCACTAACACAAAAGGAAATGACAAAAAGGATACTATGAAGTTTTAATCTTGTATTTCAAAATAATAAAAGTTACCACATTGAAACTTGACCATCATTTGAAATATTACTGTGGCCCAAGTAAGAGAACTTAAGGGTTTCTGCTTCTCAACAAAACACTTTGTATTACAGGTGAAATTCCACGTGGATTTCGATTCCATTGCCAGGCTGCAAGTAAGTGTAAGAAGCTGGCATAAGAGGTCTGTGTGTGTGTAGCCCTGTTAATACTCTTTTAACTTAGAAAATATAAGCGTCAGGGAATGGCAGGTGGGATGACCATTAAACTATTAGGGGCTGAACTGGGGCCTCACAGGTGCTAGGCAACCACCCTTCCACAGAGCTGGACCCCAGCCCCAAACTTAAAACTTCACTGACTTGTATGCATGGATTAACTCTACTCATTCTAAGGAAGTAAGATCTTCTTTTCCTTTTGCTGCATATCCATGGAGTTCCAAGGTCAGCTGTTGGTATAGTGGCCAGGCTCTTAGGAAAATGATGGGAAGTTTCAGAGTCTCTAAACTTAGACCCATTTAAATGTTTTTGAATTCATGCTTCACAAATAACAGTTCAGAGTGGAACAGTTTTGAGTTTGGGGTGAGGAAATCAGGCTTTTAAGTATTTTGTAATTAACAAACTTGACTTTGACTAAATTTACCAAAGTTTGGAGCTAAACTCTTAGTAGAGTGTTCACCAGTTTCTTACTTGATTAAAATGAAGTCATGGTAGTTTTATATTAAATTGAGATTAATTCAGTATATTGTTTGAGACCATTTAATTTCTAAATGTACAATTTAACTTTAAAATGTGTCACCTAGTCTATTAGATGTATTAGAAACAGAAATGTTTGTCAGGCCCTACTATAACAGGCATATTATAACTTCTGTAATGCTAGTCATGTGTGTATATGCATGCAGGTCAAGATAAACCTTTCTTTAAAATCCAGAAATGGATCTCCAGGTACAGTAGCTCATGCTTCTAATCCCAGAGCCAAGAGTACTTAAGGCAGGAGGATCACCCATAATTTGAGGCTCACCTGGGCTATACCTAGTTTATTGCCAACCTGTGCCACAGGGCAAGACTTTCTCAAAACTCAACAAAAATCAGAAACAAAAATTTTTTGAAACCTTGTTTATGATTTAATTTTCATGTTTGTGCTTGAAAACATGATTTTGATTGATTCATCATTTGAACACATTGCCTTTTTGCTGTGTTGTTACTCATTTTTCTGCTGTGTGCTTACTATTTGTTATCTTGATGTTAATAAAACCTTTAAATATTTTATTGCATTTTTGCAGTGCTTTCACATTAAACAAATAAACATAAAGTATCATTCCTTTCTTAAAAACTGTCTCTGTTTTGTGGATATCTTACTAAAGGCCAGAAACATCTCTTATCTCATGGTGAGGATCAAACCTAGGCAGGTCCTTGTTCAGCTAGGCAAAGGCCCGACTGCTGAGCTGCATCCACAGCTGGAAATGATTCTTGGTTTATTATTCCAGCTAATTTAAACAAGGTAGTGTTTCTCATTCAGACAAACTTAAAATGTTTGGAGCTTGCCAATTTAAGCATGTCTTAAGCTGCCAATTAAATAACCCTGGGAAATCTGCCAATTAAATAAGATAAATGATGGTTAGAGTGACAGCTGTGTTGACATAGTACCTAAAAATGCCTGATGTAATTTCACTGATCTGGAGAAGACCAGGGTTTGTGGAATAATATACTAAGCCAAATTTACACGTTGATGCGCTCTATGTAACTAGTAGCCAATGAACATGTACATAGATTTTTCAGAGCTAGTGAGATAGATGGCTTAGTGGGTATAAGTGTTTGCACGAAACCTCATGACCTGAGTGGATCTCCAAGACCCACATGTACCTTCTCAAAGGCATTTTGCTGCCTCGTGGTTCAGATCCTGTGAAATCAAGTGACTGCTTCATTGTGTGGGCATTATAGTTGATTATCATGTTAGAGTAGCAAAGTATTTCATGATTTAAGACATAGTGTGGAGTCCATTGATGAGTCCTTACCCACTTAAGTTCCTCAAAGAGAGGTACTTCAGCTTGTGTTTGTGTTTGTCTTGACTCTGCTTCCTCACTTGAGCCAGTAGAGCTTGACTTGTTCATTTCTTTTTTTTTTTTTATTTTTTATTCCTCTTTAATTTATTCTTTTGTTTATTTACATTCATTTAAAGGATTGGCATAAATCTCTGCTAAGCATATCTGCATATATTGTTTGTATGTATTTTTCTCATTTTTCTCATCAAATCTGGACATTTGCTTGTCATTACCTTGTTGCTTTTTCAACATTAATTGAAATTTAATTATTAAACTATTTTTTTTTATTTTGTATTTATCAAAAAAAAAACACAGTAAAAAGAATTTAAAATGTGGAAGAGTTAACAATAACTATACTGAGGATAATGATAAGCATGGCTTATCAAGGGTGGAAATACAAATAAGATTGCTACACATACATTTTTTTGTGTTCATCTTTCGCTCTGAATTTTTTTTTCCATCCCTGTATATCCTTATTCAAGGTCTCTTCCCCCTCCCAACACATCTGGTTTCACTGGTTAATGATTTTTGCTTAGTTTTTCGCAAAGCTTTGAATCCTGATTGCAGCGTTCTATATGAAAGGTTTATTGGCTTTCAGAGGCATTAAATACAAAGAGTATAACATTGACTTGCAGTGTAGAATATTAATGAACCTACCAGTCAGGTGAAAACAGCACATCACCAGTACCATTGGCAGTCTCTGTGTCTCTCTCTTCTTTCATTCGTTTGTATTTGTAATTAGAAATGTTTTGAATTTGTATCAGTCACTATCTTTTCTGAATGATCTTATGTATATGTATATATTTAAGTATGTTTTGTTTTATTCATATGTACTTATATTTTAAGTACATTATCTTTTACTCAGTTTTCTACTTATTTTTCACCCACAATTTGGAATCTGTTTTTCATGCTTTACCAAGAAAACATTGTTGATAAGTTGCACCTCTTGTAAATATATAGGTCATTTTAGAGAAAATAGATAACCTTCAAATGTTACCTTTCCATCTGTGAACATTGAATGACTTGTTTTTCAGGCCTATGCATAAATAAAATTATTGTTAGTGATCCTACTGGCTTTTTAAATTGTTTTTAGAACAGTTTAATCACATTTGGGGCAGTCCTCATGCCTCTGCCTCCTGAATGCCAGCATTACCATGCCACTTTTTTGTCATCTTGTAAATGTTATTTTTGTGATTGTGTCTTCTGGTTTTTTATTTGGTTTTGTGTTTATAAAGTCTAGGAACTCCGGTTTCCAGTTTTCCACCAACAGGTTATTTTCTGTAGTTATCTTTTCCCTGAGTGCCCTTATTTTTGCTGTGCATACTTTATCAGAGTGAAGAACTTCTGTTTCCAATTTGATTATGAATGACAGTTGAATATTTATTAAGGGATGCTCTTTTGAAATCTCCAATATTTTATTTGTATGGTGATTTACCAATGTTAAACTGTTTTTGCACTCTAGAACAAACCCAACATATAATTGTAGATCTCTTAATTGTTGGTTTTGGCTTGCTCATGATTGTCTTGGAGTGTGTATTTATGTTGCAATTGATGTCTGATTTGGTTGTCAAGGTTATGTGCTATGATGAAAGATGAGGAAAAATGGGTTAGGGTATATGTTTTGGTTTCTGGGTATGCAGAAAGTATAAGTAAGTTTAATTTTTAACAAAAGAGGACTAGTTATTTTACAGTCTAGTGTCAGTAATATGTTAAAAGTTATCTTTGTTGAACTATTTTTATAGTCTCTTGATTATTGTGCTTATCAGATATACCACTCCCAGGCATAAACTGTGTGTGTGTGTGTGTGTGTGTGTGTGTGTGTGTGTGTGAGAGAGAGAGAGAGAGAGAGAGACAGACAGACAGACAGACAGACAGACAGACAGAGAGGGTAAACCAGTTACTACCAATGGATTATACATAGATTTTGTAGCATAAGCAGTGGAATTCATAAAACAATACATTTTATTATTTATTTTTATATGGGGTCTCTTGACCTTGAGTTTGTGGTCTTCTTGCCCTAGTCTCCCAAGTGCTGAGACTACAAATATGCACCACTATGCTTAATTTTTTACTTATATAATAGTAATAGAAAATATCTTAAATTTTTATCAAGTCTACTAAAAGTTCTGTCCAGTGAGTGAGCCTTTAAATCTTTCTTTCTACTGCATGGAGCCTTGGTTGCAGGTTTCTGTTCCACAGGATGGGGTTTGTGAAAGTTGTCAAAAATAAGGCGTACTTTAAGAGATACCAAATGAGATTCAGAAGGCGGCAAGAGGGTAAAACTGACTATTATACTCGTAAACAATTGGTGATCCAAGACAAAAATAAGTACAACACACCCAAATACAGGATGATAGTTCATGTAACTAACAGAGATAACATCTGCCAGATTGCCTATGTCTGTATAGAAGAGGATATGATAGTCTGCGCAGCGTATGCCCATGAACTGCCAAAATACAGTGTGAAAGTCGGCCTGACAAATTATGCTGTAGCCTATTGTCCTGGCCTGCGGCTGGCTCACAGGCTTCTCAATAGGTTTGATATGGATAAGATCTATGAAGGCCAAGTGGAGGTGACTGGAGATGAATACAATGTGGAAAGCACTGATGTTCAACCTCGTGCCTTCACATGCTATTTGGATGCAGGTCTTGCCCGAACTACAACAGACAATAAAGTTTTTGGGACCCTGAAAGGAGCTGTGGATGGAGGCTTGTCTATTCCTCATAGTACCAAGTGATTCCCTGGCTATGATTCTGAAAGCAAGGAGTTCAATGCAGAAGTACATCGTAAGCATATCATGGGTCAGAATGTCGCAGACTACATGCGTTACTTGATGGAGGAAGATGAAGATGCTTATAAGAAACAGTTCTCTTCGTACATAAAGAACATTACTCCAGACATGATGGAGGAGACGTATAAGAAAGCTCATGCTGCTATCAGAGAGAATCCGGTCTATGAGAAGCCGCCAAAGAGAGAAGTGAAGAAGAAGAGGTGGAACCGTCCCAAAATGTCCCTTGCCCAGAAGAAAGATCCAGTTGCTCAAAAGAAGGCAAGCTTCCTTAGAGCTCAGGAACAGGCTGCTGAGAGCTAAAGCAATTTTCTATGAAGACTTTTTTTCATAAAGATAATAAACTTACTGACCAAACAGCCAAAAAAAATCTTTCCTTCCTCAGTTCTCCAGTATTTATTCCTTTCCAAGGTTCCTAACTCATTGCATTGTTCTCTGTAGTACTTTGAAGTAGACATTCCACTTCATGAAATTTTCCTCTTATCATTATGCAAAACTGAACTTCATCTTTTTTTATAGTTTTCAATTTTATGCCAAAATTCATAATTTGATATGAATTTTGTTCAAACGTGAACATAGTTTTTTCCTTTTTAATCATCAAAGAAACTTTGGGCACTTTTCCTGTGAATTTCATTTTGGTTCTCCTTCCTGTCTCTGTGTACATGCTTTTTCAAAGTGTTTGCAAAGAAGAAATTAAAGAGTAACTTCCTCAGAGAGGTAGATTTGCTTTTTGGGGGCACTTAGTGGACTTAGAAATTGTAATGATGTGTTAAAAGCACTTTGCTCAATCATTTATCTGTTTCTAGACTTGACACGTGATCTAAAGCTGGCCTTTAGACTTTGCTGACTTACTCCTTCATGAGTAAGTCTTCACTACTGGAAATGTTTGCACTGCTAATATCTCAAGTTTACTTATTTTTTGTGGGAGGGTACATCTGAATTACTTGGTCCTTTTTCCTAGTGGTATAGAGTTCTTCATCATCTTGTCTTTTAAAAAAGGATTATTATTTTTAATGTATATGAGTGTCCATTGAAGCCAGAAGTAGGGGACTGGGTCCCCTGGATCTGGATTTACAAATGGTTTAATTAGCCAATATATGGATGATGAGATTAGAGCCTGAGTCTTCTGGAAAAGAAGCCAATGCTTCTAACCACTGGACTATCTCTCCAGCCCCATACTCCTTTTTTAAAAGCAATCATGGGCCAGCAATATGGTTCAGGGGATAATGGCATTTATCACTAAGCCTGAATACTTGAGTTTAATCCTGAAACCCACATGGTAAAGAATCAATTCCTGTAGGTTATCCTCTGAACTCCACATGCTTTTACACACACACACACAATGTGAATTTTTTTTTATAATGAAGAGAGACTACAGTGATTTTGTTCACTGGTGAAAGTGCTGCACAAGTGTGGGGCTAGAGTTTAGATACCCAGAATCTACCTAAATGCCTGGTGTCTCTGTAATTCTAGCCTCAGGTAAAGACAGCAGATCTCCAGAAACTAGTCATATCAGCAATCTGAGTTTGAATGAAAGACCCTGCAGAAGTTAATAAGGTGGAAGAGATCAAGGATGATTCCTGAGAGCACTCTCAGGTCTCCATGTGTACGGATATGCATATGCTTTTGCACCCCCCCACTTCAGGCAAATATGTATACACACATACAAACACAAAACAAAATCATTACTACAATGAAGGCCTCCAGCCTTATTTAACAAAATATTTTTGAAAGGCTTTATGGGAACAATACAAACACTGTAGACTTGGTCATTATGGTAAATGGGTTCAATAATGACTTTATTGTTCATTAACTATTAATTTATGAAAGTCTCTATGGTCTCCTTAATTTATGTATTTTCTACCTCCATAAGATTCTAGGTTAAAATATATAAAGTACTTAATGAGAACCAGGCTTGGTTCAATTGTGTATGAATAAGTTACCCATCTCTCTCCTCTTTTCCTATTCCTGCCCTGATAATGCAGTGATTGAACTTCTACCTCTTTATTTCCCTCAGGTGATTCTAGTCACAAGATTCCTATTTCAAACTTCGAATTCGGGCATGACCAAGCAACTGTGTTACAAAACCTTTATAAATTTATTCATCCAAATCCAGGGAACTGGCCACCTATTTACTGCAAGGTAATATTCAGTAAGAAGTTTTTTAAGTTACTCATTTAGATACCAGAAGAATTGAAAAGGTACTAAAAGAATTTTCAGTTTTGTGTTAATTATATGTCTGAAGCATGTTCATTCTGAATTGATTTCTGTGCAATTAGTATGGCCTCTTAGTTCCTAATTTTGGAAGCAACAAAAGCTGAGTACAGTATTTTCTTCAAATTCCTCCTGAAATTCCTGCACTATCTCTTTAGTCCAACAAATGGATACTCATTCTCTTAACCCTTGTTTTGTGATCTTTAGAAAAGACTTTGCTTTATCTAAATAGAAATGCTAGTAGTGAAGAATTGGGTCCTAAACTTACTGCATATTATATTACCATGACCAGATCACATGATCATTGATCTACCCTAAGTCTCACTTGCTCTTCATTTAAACTCTATTAAAATTTATATGTATATATATGTGTGTGTATATATTGTGCCGTGCATGAAAGCAAATATATACTATCAAGGCCACACTAGAGTGTATTTAAGAGAGGGGGCAGGTGTAGAAGCAGAGGAGCAGGACAGAAGTCAGGGGACAGAGAAAAAAGGACCGGAACATGTGCTCGCAGTTTTAAGGGAAGGGCATGCACGAGTATGCGTCATGGGTTCAGGGAGGTGCTTCCCTACGCAGTGCTGCAGGGTTTACGCAGCCCAGGGGCGTGCCTCAGTACAAGGTGCATCCCACCTGGGCCAGAGTTGGCTCAGCTACATGGAATGCCAGGAATCCTTACATATATAACTAGTTAATCATAGCAGAAATGTTTTCTAATGTGTACTATTTTTATATAATTTCCAACTAGTGTCTGTCTTTTCTGTGCACGCCCACATTTGAAAGGACAGTGTTAATTAAAGTACTGATTTTCCTTCTGCAGTCTGATGATAGAGCCAGAGTCAACTGGTGTTTGAAGCGTATGGAGCGGGCATCAGGTGAGTAGAATCCGGATCATGCAGGAATAGTAGTAGACTATACTTTCATTTTTGACATATGTATTCTACATGCCCAAATTCACTAATTGTATTTTTCTATTTACCAATGGAAGATATCAAGCAAGATCTAGAACTTCTCACTGTAGAGGACCTTGTAGTGGGAATCTACCAGCAAAAATTTCTCAAGGAGCCCTCTAAGACCTGGGTTAGAAGTCTCCTAGATGTGGCCATGTGGGACTATTCTAGCAACACAAGGTATTGATAATGATCATGCAATTCATTGATGTTGGTTTCTTTTCTAAACTACATTCTGAGAAAGTAGGCTTGGGCTAGGTTTGGGGTTTGTGGGTTTTGGGGTGTTTTGTTTTGCTTTCTGTGACTCACTTTTTAATTAAACGTTGTAAACTTGTAAAAATACTTTTTACATGTATGAGTGTTTGTCTGTGTGCATACCACATGAGGTCCTAGTGATCCATCCTAGAGACCACACAAGGATGTCAGATCCTCTGTTGCTGGGAACCAAACCCAGACCCTCTGCAGGTGCTCTTTACCACGGAGCCAGCTCTCCAGCCTGGGGAAGCTTATTTTTAGATGTTGTCTTTAATGTTATATTTTTTTTATCACACAGTAATTGATGGAAAGACACATTTCTGCTTTATACTGAAAACAAGAAAAAACCCTGCCAAATTAGAATTTCTCTACTGATGAAAGAATGCTTTTTGATTATTTAGACTTTATTTTGAAGTTTTATTAAATTCTTTTCATTATACATATATAATTTATGGAAGGTGATACATAAATTTACAAAAGTTTATTTTGAAATAATCCTAGATTTGCTGAAAAATAAGATTAATAAACAGCGTAATACTCTTAGCTTCCTCAATTGTTGACATAGTAACACATGTTCCATTATAATTTGTCTTTAAATACATACGCTTTTTCTAAGCCATTTGAGAGTAAATTGAAGTCACTCTGCTCCTTTGTATCTAGGCAAACCAGTATTTCCTTAGAAAAACAATTCTTTTACAGCAGTATGATTACCAGAGTCAGAATATTATCATTGACACACAGTACTATTATGTAAACTGAAGTACATACATAGGCTGCCAGTTCTTTTGTGGTGTCTTTTATAGGTCAAACAGAGTTCAGTCCTGGATCATATTTTGTTAGTCATGTCTTGTGCTTACCTGGAATTTATGATACTTCTGCTTCAAGCTCCCAAGTTTTATTTCCTGGCATTACAGGCATGCACCACCACTTCTGGGAGCCTTACTCTCTTACAATCTATTTCTTTAAAGAACAAAGTCCAATTATTTTATAAAATGTTTATCAGTTTGAGTTGGCTTATATTTCCTGATGACTAGGTTAAGGTTACACATTTTAGGAAGAATACCAAAAATAAAAAATGCTGTGTCTTCTCAGTATATCATACTTGGAAGCATATTATATCAGATTGTCCCATTTCTGTTATTGGTTACTTGTCTCTCAGATTTGTTAGAGTCACCTTTGAATAGTTGTTACTGTGTTCCTACCTTACAATGGGCTGACATGTCATAGAGTGCTACCTAGATTAGCATAAAGCCCCTGGTTCAATTTCCCAAACAATAGAGTATTTTTGCAGAGAAATATAATTTCTAAATTGCCAAATACTAGTTCTGGCATTCAGTAATTTAGTTGGAATGGGAAGGTAGTGCCAAGCTTGGGAAAGTAGTGATTTTTATGTATTATTCCTTCAGTATTTATTAGAATTCTATAATAAAGTACCTTTCTCCTTCATAATTTCTATGTGAGTATAGATTTATGAGTTCTTGTTTTAGTGAATTATACTGTTACTACCAGTCTTGAGTGTTTTTTGCTTTCTGGTACATTGTAGCTTCATCTTCTAGGGTTCCACTCTACCCTTGGATTACAATTTCTCCAATAGGTCCTTGTTCCTCTCTAAGACAGATGTGCTGAATGCGAACCTGCTCAGTACATACATGTCTTACTGTTTGAGTTTGGGGATGAATGGAATAAAGTTTCAGTGTTAGTGGAACCATGACAGTTCAGGACTCATTTTGAGTTGACTTTAGTCTGAAGATAGAGTCACAGTAATTTTCTCAAAAGTTACTTATTTCTTTTTCACCCCTTCACAATAGTTACATTGCTGTTTGCTTGTTTATATTTCGTTAGCCCCTCCACTTTGTTGGTTTAGTCTTTGATGTATAAAGCACTAGCATTGTAAAACAGCATATATTCAAAAGTCACTCACTTCACTGAACCAGTATAAAAGCTTAAAAGTTAACTTGGGGAGAACTGAATATTTATAATGTTGAATTGTGTCCAAGGACAAAGGTTGTTTTTCTCATGTTCAGATGAACACTGTCTTAGGGATACTTTTGTTTTTCACACAGATTTGTAGGTCTATTATTGGTGTATTGTTGATGGGCAGTTCCTTAAAAAATTTTGTTCTTTTATGGAAATTTTTAATTAAGCTTAATAATTCTAATGGAGTAAATTTGGTGATTGGTATTTTTCTGAGAAACTATACATAGTAAAATAGATTTTTAAATGGATTTGGATGTCTGCAAGGAAGGTAGCCTCAAACAATTGTGTTTCTGAGATTTCATTGTTTTGTTACATGTTATATCATGTAGATTCTGAAATGTCATTTTAACAAGCATTGTTTAAGTCCTCCTCCAGCAAATGTAAATGCGTCTAAATGAGCAGGTGGAAAGGCCTTCATAGATTCTGTTTGGTTTGTTTTTAGTCAGTTATGGGTTTTTGCATTAAGACCAAATTAATGTTGATTGCTATATTAAAAACACTATGGAAGTTATTTATGTTTAGGGTATTTTTGATAACATAGTATATAATCAATTTTATGAACTGTCCTATGAGCACATAGAATATTCTGTACAAATCTGGGTTGTAGAATTTGACTCTGTCTACAAGATCTACACTGATTGAGTAGCCAGTTTTCTGTTACTATAGTCAGTATCCAAGATAATCAGCCTATAAAGAGAAAGGGATGATTTTGACCATGGAGGCACAAGTTCATGATCAATTAGCCTCTTTGCTATTTTGTGACTGTGTTCAGACCTCACAGTGCAGAGTATATGTGGTACAGAAAACTGCCCCACCTCATTACTGTGAAGATAAAGAAGAGAGAGGGGACTGGTATTCTACAGTTGTCTTCATGGACACATGATATGGCTACAGCATCCATCACTAGCCTCAACTACCTGAGGGCTTCTGACTCATATCCCACTCCTTTTTAAAATAAGGTCTCACTATGTGTAAACCAGACTGTCCTGGACCTCACTATGTTGATCAGACTAGCCTCAAACTTAAGAGATCTGCCTGCCTCTGCCTCCAGAGTGCTAAATTCAGAGGTGTGCACCACCACACCCTGATTTTAACATAAATTTCTGTCACCTCCCAATAACCTAAAACACACAGCAGTGAAGATAATGGTATGGTTGGAGTCACCACAGCATGAGGAATTCTTTTCCCCCAACATAGGTGCTTTCCTGTAGGCAAAGGCTTTGCTCTTCAAGTCTCTACTTGAGTTTTTATGTGGAGTAGGGATGAGTTACATTTAGTCTTAGACACTCCTGTTTCCTTTTTCCTTCATCTCTACAGTTTTCTAGATTCCACAGTTTACATAAGACTTAGAGAATGAGAAATTTCTCTATTACAACACAAAGCTTTCTCTTTATACTTGAGTTTTAGTGTTCTGTCCTCTGTAGAATCTTGTCTACTTTCTGTTGTCATTGTTGTGTTGATCTGTAAAGCAATGTGTTAGGATATTTAGACTCAATATAGTTAGTTTGATTACTGACCAAAGTATTTCTAAAACTTTATATTCAGAAGTATTTGATGTCTGTATTGATATTCAGTATTATCTCCTGTGCCATTGGCAATATTGGTAAAGCTGCACTTTGTTTTTAAAAGATCCCTAATGTTGTCTGGAATTTTCTTCCAAACAACTGACCTTTGGTGCACACTTTCTGTTTTGGCTTTTACTTCACCTTATCAGAAAATATCAATAAAATGTTTTCAGAGACAGAATATGTCCTAAAACTTTTAAATATTGCTCAAGGTGTTAAAAGGCTTCAACTGTATGGTAAATATAAATATAAATAAATATATATATATTTGTGCACATACACAGTGAAAACTTAGGCCATGGTAATTATTTCCATATGCTTTAATTGCACCTATATAACTTCTTTGTATAATATGGATTCTTAACAGAAGAAATACAATGTTAAGTTCACCAAATAAGGTTCAACAAGACTAGGCTAGCTTTCCTGTGAGGCAGTTTTTGAGGCCTGTGCCAGAGTTGGTACAGAGAGAGCTTAATGACAATGCTTCAGCCAGTGTGGTGAGGAAGCATTTGGACCAATTGCTGCTGCCTCTCACTGAGCACTTAAGATGTAGTAAGATTTTGAGAGAATTTGAGTTTAATTAACTATAGAAATTAATTAGTAATTGTCAACATGGATCAATAGAACTCATTTTAAACACAGTTCTGAAGTGCCTTCTAAAAGACTTAGCAAATGGCTGATAACATTATTATAAGGTCTTGGAGAAATGTTAAGATTTCTATTGATGCAGTTTTTAGTATTTAAGTAATAAGGTTGTAACTATATACTATTATGGAGACTCAAACATTTGAATTTAATAACTATCCTGTTCTCCTGGTGTTTTCTTTTTTTTTTATCAAGCTGTCTTTAGGTTAACTTATAATCCGACCTACTGACAAAAGCAGTAACATCCATTAATCCGCAAGTACTGACACAGCCATAGTGGCACACCTCTAACCCAAGCACTCAGAGTCAGAGGCAGGAGGACTATTACAAGCACAAAGCTGTCCTGATCTACATAGGAAGTTTCAGGCCAGCCAGGACCTTGTCAAAACAAAACAAAACTTAGTGCACATCTCTTCTATGCCAGGTATTTATAGTGCAGTCAGACAACAAATTAATGTTCCCCTGCCTATGACACTGTTATAGGAAAGGTAGCGTACAATAATTAAGAAAATTGGCATTTTAACTTGTAATAAGTGCTTTAAAAATAGTCAACCAAGAAGTACATGGAAGGGGACACTACAAAATGAACGGTCAAAGAGACTGTGTAAACTAATATGAAAGCTAATAACTGAAATAGAAGATAGAAAATAAAGAGAGCTTTGTTAGAAATAGGATTTTAACAAGTAGTAAAGAAAATAGATTAGATTTCTTAAAGGTCTTTGGGGTTCCTTTTACAGATGTATTGAAAGGAGATTTTTAAAAAGGAGGTATAAAACCATGGTTACTAAAGGAGCTGACAATAAATGATTTGGGACTAGGGTGGTGACAGTAAATTGGATTTTAGATTGATAAAAAGCAATAGACCTTCTTTAAGGACTAGAGCTGGAGGGAGAGAATGGAAACAGAGTAACAACTCATTATTAGCTAGTGGGGTGAAAGAGTCAAGTTTAGCATATTCTGAGAGACCCGTGATGAACCAACCGGCCATGTGTAGGTGAGATCACTACAGAGGTGGAGCAAGAAGATAACACAGAACCCTTTGTAGCAGACCTTGCCATTCTAAAGCTTGGGCAGCGGCTGTGTGTGGAGATGTCAGCACTCCAGCCTCCAGATGCTGTGTGACACGAATTATAGTCATTGTCAGTGTTGATAATGAAGGCTGTAAGATGAGACTGAAGCCATGCTGGGTGTAGCAAGTTCACACACTGCCATGTGCTACTTCCTGAGGTTGGGCTGTTTCTTCACTTTTGCTCCTTGATTTATCTCATTCTTTGGGGATATAAATTGTCTTTCTGTGGCCTTTCCATGTTGCAGATTTTCCTTAACGTTTGACCCTACGTGGTTAAGTTTATATGTAGAAATGAGGCTTCAAAACCAAATAACTGATCCATTGTATAGTCAGCTAATCAGGCTTTGCTGTGGAAAGCCATCCGAGTTTAGCAAGTTGGAGATAGAATCCTAAATTCAAGAACAGTTAGCTTATTCCCTTATGTGGTGGTAGAGAATTGACAGCTCTTTGAACAAAAATCCAGCTTCATAACGTGCAATCAGCCTTTCTTTAGTTTGTTTATGTGTGTGCATATATGGTATAGATGCCCATGTGCCTGTGTGTGTGGAGATGAGAGGACACTGGGAGTGACTTCTTCATTCCACTGAGGGATCCAGGGATTGAGCTCAGATTGTCAGATGTACATGGTACCCCGTGACTTGAGTCCAGCACCTTGATAAAGTTCTGATAGGCAGAACTTTTCTTTCATGCCTATTGTCTGATCCACAAAGGAAAATCACTATTTCTTAAGTCACTATGGATTCATTTATTTCTAAAATTTTGTTAAATTGTCTTTTATAGAGAAACCTGTTTGTATTTTCTTTTTTACTGTGTGCATCTAGTTATTTGACTGTGGTTTTCAAAAGACTTTAGGAACAAGAAATAAATATAGGCATGTATTTAATTTGCCATCTGAACTGAAACCTTGGCAATGGTAGTATTAAGATATGAGGTTTTATATTTTGATATCATTGTAGAATTCTTTTCTTTGTTCAATTAAATGAGCTTTTATATGTGACCAGAAAAATGAGCAAAACTTATATAATAATACATGAAGCACTAGAGCAGGTTCTGTAAGAGGTGTGGGAAAAACTGACATGATGGTTCTTACCTTAGTCTCCTGTCCCATAATACCAGTAAGTCATGTAAAAATACTAAGGTGACTGCTAAGAAGCCTTTAAAAAGTTTGTAATGTCTAATCAGAGTAGACACTTAAGTAAATCACTTCAGATTATTTCAGTGTGAGGGTTCTAAACTACGAAATACTTTATGGAGTAAATATTTTGTTTGTTCTTTGGAAAGATGGAATTTCCATGGGCAGAGAGAACATTGCCATTAGAAAGCAGTGGTTCAGGAATGTACATGAACTGGAACATACCAGTGAGTGAGTCTGACTACAGCTGTAAGATGATGGGCATTCTAAAGGTATTGGTGTGGTTTAGACAAATAAGAATAACCGAGTAGAAAAGCAGATGTAAACATTACCACTTTAAATAGGGTGACTATAGATTTAGAAGCATTTTAATAATGTGTGTGTGAACATGGTGTTCATGAATGGAGAGACTAGAAGAGGACATTTGAACTCCCTAGACATGGAGCTGAAGACAGTTGTAAGCTGACATGAGTTAGAAACTGAAAGTGAGTTCTTTGGAAGTACAGTTTGCACTATTAACCACTGAGGACTTTGTCACACTCCTTGAGTGTATCTTAAATCAGACCTATACTGGAAAGCATATATCTGGGTAGGTCTTCTTGACTTGAATTCTAGACAAGGAGCAGAACTAATAACCAAAACTAAAACTTAACTAGTTCTGTATGGTTGTCTACAAACTTAGTTCAGTTCTTCAGTCCTCAATTTAGAACTTTATGAATCACATTTATTGGATCACTAGTCTTTGGAAATACAGAGAGAGTTTTTAGATTGGTGTTAGATCAGTTAACTGTCACTTGGCACAAATAATTGTTACTGTATAGCATTTTTGTAGTTTTACATGATTCTTGCTAAGTTTCGGTAAGCTTTCTTGTTAGGAATACTGCTCTGAGTCTTAGTAGATGATGCTTAGTAGAAAGGCTCTCATGAAAGTATGCTGTTGTATTTGTAACTTTGGTGATTTCCTTTCCAACTTTTCCTCTTGTCTCCATTCAGACATCACTTGTCAGTGGTGCCTTGCTGGTCACTGCTTCTGCTTCACAGTGTTGTGATTGCTTTTTAAAGGTTAGGCATGCTAGTATGTCTTTTGGTCTGCCTTCCCCACTAGAAAGTAAGATTTGTGACATCATTTCATTCAGTAATGTGTCCTATATCTTTGCCTAGTAAAGTATGTGCAATTCATGTTTAATGGCTGAGTATATTTAAACATTAGTCACTACTGTACCTCTAAAATACTCATCTTAAGGTAAAAATTGTGTGATGTTAGATTTTTTCTGTATAGTGTGGATGTCACTATAAAGAGACTGTTTTGGCCTATGGCAGGGCAGCTTAGAAGGAGGCAGGAAATCTGAGCAAAGATAAAGGGAAAGGAGGGCAGAGTCAAAAAAGACGAGATCCAGCTGCCCAAAAAGCAAGATGTAAAGAAATAGGTAAGCTGCTGGCCACGTGGCAAGACAGATTAATAAAAATGGATTAAATTAAGATATAAGAGCCAACAATATGCCTGAGCCATAGGCCAAGCAACATATAATTAATATAAGCATCAGAGTCATTTTTAGGGGTCTAAGTAGTGGAGCACAGGTCTAGACCTCAAGGCTAAGTGGTTGTGTGTTGTTTGTATATTAAGAATTTTCTTTTTAAAAAATAATTATTTTATTTTATGTGAATTAGTATTTTTGCCTGCATGTATAACTGTGTAAGGGTGTCAGATCAGAGGAGTTAACGTACTACTCTTTTAAAATCTGCATTAAATTAATCTTTGAGGGCCAGTGAGATAGCTGCTTTACATAAAGGTGCTTGCCTATCAGAGTTTGATCCTAGAAACCCACATGGCAGAGGGAAAGACTTAACTCTGCAAGTTTCCCTCCAGCTACCACACACACACACACACACACACACACACACACACACACAAATAAGTGTAAAAGTTTAAGAAATTTTGAATAATGGTATTAGTTTTTATTAAATTATTTAAAAATCTAGGTAAGTTGGAAGACTGGCATATAAAAACCTCTAAAGAATTAATTTAGGGGGCTGGAGAGATGGCTCAGAGGTTAAGAGCACTGACTGTTCTTCCAGAGGTCCTGAGTTCAATTCCCAGCAAAACCACATGGTGGCTCACAACCATCTATGATGAGGTCTGGCGCCCTCTTCTGTAAAACTGTATGCATAATAAATAAATAAATCAAAAAAAAAAAAAAAAAAAAAAAAAAAAAAAAAAAAAAAA
>PVIH01001136.1:0-198167 GCA_004025045.1 Sigmodon hispidus | reverse complement strand
ACATTAAACTTCTCTTTCTTGTACAGGTGCAAATGGCATGAAGAAAATGATATTCTCTTCTGTGCTTTAGCTGTTTGCAAGAAAATCGCGTAAGTGTGGGGAGTAGTTCCCCTCAGTGCTGTGCTTTGTGACAGTTGTGCTTGTGTCTGTCTGTTCACCTTTCTTACCGAAGCCAGTAAAAACGGAGGGTTTTTTTCTCTTACTGTTCTGTTCACATCACTAAACAATTTATGTGACTCTTTGGAAGTATTTTTTGAGGTTTTTTTTCTCCTTGAGCTCCTTACAGAGAGACAATTTCCTGCCAGCATTAAGGGCATCACTTTCTTGTAATGGTGCCCTAACATTGTAAACCACTTTTTCTCATTTTGTAGGGAAAGCGCCTGCAGCCCTGCTGTAGTTTGCTTTCTGGTACATGACAAGCACCATGACCAAAAGCAGCTTAGAGGGAAAGGGTTTATTTGGCCTACACTTGCAGGTCATACACAGCCCATTGTTGAGGGATGTAAGGGCAGGAACTCAAGCAGGAAACAGGAACCCTGGAGGAATGCTGCTTGATGGCTCACCCTATGCTCATGTTTAACTAGGTTTTTTTATACAGCCTAGGGTTGGTGCTGCCAGTGGTAGGTGGCCCTCTGTGTTGATTAACAGAAAGACATTGAACAGATCTGTCTGAACTAGACAATCTCTCAGTATAGACTTTCTTCCCAGTTGACTCCAGGCTGTGTCAAGTTGACAGCTGAAGCCACTAAGACAAGCCCCACATCTCGGGGTGCTCTGGTAGAACCTTTTCATGCAAATGCTTCTTAGCTCTGAGGATTAACTGTTCATACTTATAGAATCCTACTGATCCTGACTCTCATTCCCATTCCCTTGCAGCAAGAATAAAATTTTATCTACTAATCAAGAGATTGCTTACCAGTAATAATGTTCATGGTTTGAATGCTGCCTGTTCTCTGAATCTTTAGATAAACTAGAATATAACCTCTGAGATGCTTTTTTCATTGAAAAACTTAACCTGAATACTTTTATTGTGAACTAGATGAAGTTGCTCTAGTGAGATGTCTTCTTTTTTAAGGTACTGCATCAGTAATTCTCTAGCCACTCTTTTTGGAATCCAGCTCACTGGAGCTCATGTACCACTACAAGACTATGAGGCCAGCAACAGTGTGACACCCAAAATGGTTGTATTGGATGCAGGGCGTTACCAGGTAAGAAAAACTCTGTTGTCAGCAGAATGTTGAATATATGTAACCTTTCTGAGGGCAGTCTGTTTCCTTTCTTGTTTCTAGTTTGATATAAGCACACTTTCTCTATTAGCATTTTCAAATGAAGATATATTTTCTTCTCATTTGAAGGTAGTGTCTTTTTTTTAACATCTAGACTTCCTTCAGACCTTCTTCTAAAATTCCTAAGTTTTCAAACATGCTATCCATGCTACAGTACCTGGTAACCTGACTGTGGAATCAGTAAGCACTGTAGTTGGGACTCCACATTAGAGGGATATGAAACCAAAGGAGCAGTTTCCCAGTATTCCTATTTTGACTTGCCCACTGAGGAATCCTTCCAGCTTCCAGTTCTGTTTCTTCACTTACTTTCTTCCCTTCACTTACTTTCTTCCCTTCTTCCATACTCAAGAGTCTCCACTCCCATGGTCATTTCCTGTACCCAGAGCTACTGCTTCCAATCTCAACTTCAGATAGTCTCATCTCCAACTCCCACCATCTTCCTCTAGCAACCCAGGACCAGCAGTTCTTTGACCTCTGCTGTGTCCTGTAGGTCACCCATAGCTCCACTTTCTTATGCTCTTTTATAGAGCTACTGCATTGAACAACCTCAGGACACTATTTGTGTATATAAAGTTGTGGCCTCTTATTTATATTTTCTTTTTTTAACATATCCACCACTGTTTCACTTCTCTCCCCTTTTCCCAGTCATCCTTCATCTTCCCCCACTATCCATTCCTCAGAGAGGGTAAAGACTCCCAGGGTGAGTCAGTGCTGTATGGCATATCCACTTGAAATAGGATAAAGCCCCTCCCCCCAGGATCAAGGCTGAGCAAGGTGTTCCTATGTAGGGAATGGGCACCAAGAAGCCAGTTCATGCACTAGAAATAAATTCTGTGGTCCCACTGCTAAAGGGCCCATAAACTGCCCAGGCCATTCAACTATCACCCACATTCAAAGAGCCTAATTCAGTCTCATGCAGGTTCCCCAGCTGTCCGTACAGAGTCAGTGAGCTCCTAATAGCTTGGGTCAACTGTCTCTGTAAGTTTCCCCATTGTGATATTGACTCCTTTGCTTATATAATCTCTCCGCCCTCTCTTCATCTACTGGGAGCTCTACCCAGTGTTTAGTTGTGGATTTCTGCATCTGCTTCCATCAGTTGCTGAATGAAGGTTCTATAATGACAATTAGGATGGTCATCAATTTGATTATAAGGGAAGGTCAGTTTAGGCACCCTCTCCTCTATTGCTTGGAGTCTTATCTGGGGTCATCTTGTAGGTTCTTTGGTATTTCCCTAGCACCAGGTTTCTCTCTAACCCCACAATGGCTCCCTCTATCACGGTAACTATTTTGTTGTTCTCTCTCTCTGTCCCTCTCTCAACTCAACCATCTCATTCACTTACATTCTCTTTCTAGCTCTCCTTACCCCTCATGCTCCCAATTTAATAGGAGATCTTATCTATTTCCTCTTTTCATGGCTCTATGGATATCTCTCTTAGGGTTCTTATTACCTAGCTTCTCTGGAGTTGTGAATTGTAGCTTGGTTATCCTTTGCTTTATGTCTAATATATACTTAGGAGTAAATACATACCATGTTTGCCTTTCTGGGTCTGGGTTACCTCACACAGTATGGGTTCTTTTTGTTTTGTTTTTTGTAGTTTGGGGCATCTAGGTTGTTTACAGGTTCTGGATATTATGAGTAATGTTGCCATGAACATAGTTGAGTAAATGTCCTTAGGTTAAGAATGTACCAAGAGTAGTATTGGGTAGATTGATCTCAGTTTTCTGAGAAGCTACCATACTGATTTCCAAAGTGGCTGTATGAGTTTATATTCCCACCAGCAATGGAGGAGTGTTCCCCTTACTCCACATCCCCTCCAGCATAGGCTATCATCATTGTTTTTGATCCGAGTCATTCTGACAGGTGTAAGATGGTATCTCAGAGTTTTATTTGATTTGCATTTCCCCAATGGCTAATTGACTCTTTGGTAATCCTGTTCAATAAAAGAACTTCTGGAGGCATCACTGTCCCTGGCTTCAAGTTATACTGTAGAGCCACAATAATAAAAACAGCCTGGTACTGGCATAAACACAGATGCATGGATCAATAAAATCAAATCAAAGACTGACATTACTCCACACACCTATGAACACCTGATTTTTGACAAAGAGGCCAAAAATATACACTGGAAAAAAGAAAACATTTTTCAACAAGTGGTGCTGGCATAATTGGATGGTGGTATGTAGTAAAATGCAAATATATCTGTGTCTATCATCCTGCACAAAATTCAAGTCCAAGTGAATCAAGGACCTCCATGAACCCAGTTACACGGAATCTGATAGAAAGGAAAGTAGGAAATACCCTCCAACGCATTGACACAGGAGACCACTTCCTAAATATAAAACCAGTACCACAGACACTAAGAACAACAATCAATAAGTGGGACCTCCTGAAACTGAGAAGCTTCTGTAAGGGAAAGGACAAGGTCAATAATACAAAGCAACAGCCTACAGAATGGGAAAAGATCTTCACCACCCTCACATCTGACAGAGGGCTGATCCCTTAAAGAACTCAAGAAACCAGAGATTGTATTTTCTTTTTACTACCTCCATTCCTACCCTTACTGCCTTCTATCACAACTTAGTTTTAGTCTATCTTTTCTACTGTGTTATATAAACTCCATTGGTCCTCTATCTTCCTCATGCTTGGTTTACAGACTAATCCTGATTAAATCTAACTCTTCACCTCTACTCCCCCTTATATTTGTAAATTGAAATGAATGAAACACTATGCTTCCAGGTAAGGCATCAAATAACTATAATCCCAGGCACTGTAGAGAGAGGTTCACAAGTTCAGACTCAGCCTGAGCTGCACAGCCAGTTTGAGGGCAGGCTCGGCAGATGAGTTGAGACTATATGGTCTCAAAAAAATGGAGAAGTGTACTTGCCTGCTAAGTACAAGTCACTAAATTTAGTCAACACACACCACTATGTTGACTATTTTGTCTTAACTAGATACCTTTTATGATCAGCTTCATCAATTCACTGACATTGCCTGCAGTCATTTCTCTAGTTAACTTCTCATTATCTTTCAATATTTATCACCTTTTTCTCCCACCTTTGCTGTAGACAGTACTGATGCTGTTGCTTCTCCAGTAAAGCAGAAGCATTTGAAGATTTTCTACATATCTCTACCAGCTCACTGCTTCTACTTTTGGCACAAGCCCTGTTCTGTTATCACTCTTAACAACAACAACAAAAAAAGTATGCCATAATCTGATCTTTAAAAAAAAAAAAAAAAAAAAAAAAAAAAAAAAACTCTTAAGCCTGTGACCCTAAAGTATCTCCAGAGTCACCTTATCTCTCTCTTTACAGAAAACATTACTAAACACTGGTAGAATTCTTATGCTAGTTTGCATTTTTAATTTGGAATTAAAGTAGGCCATTTAATAATTGATAAGTAGTAAACATTTTTTCTGACATTTTCCTGTTTATTTACAGAAGCTAAGAGTTGAGAGTCCAGGATTCTGTCATTTCAACTCTTATAATCAGGAACAAAAGTCAAACACATCCACTGGTAAGCACCTTTAGTTTTACAAGATTCGGATTACACCTGAAACTTACAGAGATCTTGGTGTGTTTCTGAGCCATCATGAGGGTATGAGGAACTTGTAATTGAGCATTTTGCTTGGAATTAGCAGTTAAAAGTTTTAATTTATGTATTTTTGTCACTGGCGGAATATAATATTCCTCAGACAAATGCAGGGCATTTCTTTTTTTTTTTTTCTTTTTTTTCTTCTTTATTTTGTATTTATCAAAAAAAAACAGTAAAATGAATTTAAAATGTGGAAGAGTTAACAATAACTATAAAGAGAATAAGAATCATCATAAGCATGGCTTATCAAGGGTGGTAATGCAAATAAGATTGCTACACATATATTTACTCTGAATTTATTTTTTCCATTCCTGTATATCCTTATTCAAGGTCCCTTCCCCCTCCCACCACATCTGGTCATTTTTCTTCTCTGCAACTCCCCATCCCCTCCCTGGGCAGGGAGCAGACAGTCCTATGGTCCCACTGACCCAATAATGTTTGGATCAGTCTCCACTCCTGGCCAAATCCAGTTTTGTCTCCCCTCCCTCAAGAGTGAGTCATGCAGGCATTTCTAAGAAACCCTGTTTTTCTTCTAACAACTACAGTTTTATGTTTTTCATATGATAGATAAATGATGTTTTCGGGAGATGAGAAATTTCAAAGCTAGTTACATGGAATTTTAAGTGATACCTTAAAAACTTGAGTTGGAGTTTCTTGCCCTAAAAACAATAGGAAACATTTTTCTTCATCCACTTGCCTTATTTTTTTATTTTAATTTTTAATTTTTAATTATGACTCAGAGTCCTACAGTGGGGTAAAGTGAAATGCCACTTTATAAATCAAATGTAAAGTTACTGTGCCTGTTTATCTTTTCAACGCTGTAGGTTATTACCCGTCTGGGGTGAAAATTTCTGGCCCCAACAGCAATGTTCGAGGAAGAGGGATTACCCGCTTATTAGAGAGCATCTCCAGCTCCTCCAATAGCATCCACAGATTCTCCAACTGTGAGACTTCTCTCTCATCTTACATGCCCCAAAAGGATGGGTACAAATCTTTCTCTTCCTTTTCTTAATGATGGTACTTTTTACAATTTCTGGAAAAATAATAAGCCCAACTTTCTTTCTGACTACAGTCATACTAAACAAACATCACATCAACAGTTAATGTTACTCCTGTAAAAAAATACATAATTTGTAAGGAAACTATCTCATAGATTAAAAATAAATGTGGTTGGAGAAGACGTTAGCATTCTTGCTTGTTTGTATGTGTGTGTGTTTACTTTATTTTCTTCTAAGCTTTATACTTCCTGGTAGTATTATAAGTATGTCTTGAAGGTTTTGAGTTCTAGAACAAAACTGGCTATTTCAGAGCATTAGAAAATGTTATACAGTTCTTTCTCCTGAAGTAAAGGTATTAAGATAATATTATCTTAACTCTTCTCATTATGAAATGTAAACCTAGACCAAAAGTTATTTGAATTGCATATAGCTAAGAAAATTAGCCTTCAAAAAAATAATGACTTGTTATTTTAAATAGTGTTTGAAGTAATTTGCCTTTGGCAAGAAGAAACCAGTTAACAAGATGAAGAACAAAATGGAAAATGAGAGTTATCATTCACTCCTGGTCACATGGAAACAGAAGTAACTGTAGGACGTATACTTTTATTTTCATACAATAGTTTGCTCTTTTTTTTTTTTAAGATTGCTACACATATATTTACTTTGTGTTCATCTTTCCCTCTGAATTTTCTTTTCCATCCCGGTATATCCTTATTCAAGGTCCCTTCCCCCTCCCACCACATCTGGTCATTTTTCTTCTCTGAAACTCCCCATCCCCTCCCTGGGCAGGGAGCAGACAGTCCTATGGTCCCACTGACCCAATAATGAATGCTTAGATCAGTCTCCACCTCTGGCCAAATCCAGTTCTTCCCCTCCCTCAAGAGTGAGTCAGGAGTTCCTATAGGGGGAGTTGGATCCGAAAGGTCAGTCCAGGGTGTTTCTGATCCCAAGATGTTCAGTGGTTGTGGTTTGCAGCTTGGGCATGCTTGGCTTTTTTTCTTCTTTGTTTATTTAGAGACCACTAATGAGTGAGTACATCCCCTGCTTATCTTTCTGGGTTTGTGATACCTCGTTCAGGAGGATATTCTCCAAATCCATCCATTTGCCAGCGAATTTTAGGATATCATTTTTTCTTACTGCTGAGTAGTATTCCATTGTGTAGATGTACCACAGTTTGTTAATCCATTCTTCAGTTGAGGGACATCTAGGTTGTTTCCAGGTTCTTGCTATTACAAATAACGCGGCTATGAACATAGTTGAGCTAACGCCTTTGGAGTGTGACTGTGCATCTTTAGGGTAACACCCAGAAGTGGTATTGCTAGGTCCTTGGAGAGATTGATTCTCAATTTTCTGAGAAACCACCATACTGCATTCCAAAGTGGCTGAACAAGCTTACACTCCCACCAACAATGGAGGAGTGTTCCCCTTGCTCAGCATCCTCTCCAACATAGGCTGTCATCTGTGCCTTTTATCTTAGCCAATCTAACAGGTGTTAGGTGGTATCTCAAAGTTGTTTTAATTTGCATTTCTCTGATGGCTAAAGATGAAGAGCACTTTTTCAGGTGACTTTCAGCCATTCCTAATTCTTCTACTGAGAATTCCCGTTTTAGATCTGAATCCCATTTTTTGATTGGGTTATTCAAGGTTTTTGGCTCTAGATTCTTGAGCTCTTTACATATCTTAGAGATCAGTCCTCTATCACTTGTAGAGTAGGTGAAAATCTTTTCCCATTCTGTAGGCTGTCGTTTTGTCTTATTGACAGTGTCCTTGGCTTTGCAGAAGCTTCCTAGCTTCAGGAGATCCCACTTATTGATTGTTGGTCTTAGTGTCTGTGCCACTGGTGTTACATTTAGGAAGTGGTCGCCTGTGCCAATTCGTAGAAGTGTATTTCCCACTTTCTTTTCTATCAAATTCAAAATGGCTGGGTTTAAGTTGAGGTCTTTGATCCACTTGAATTTGAGTTTTGTGCAGGGTGACAGGCTTGGATCTATTTGCATTTTTTTACACACTTCCATCCAACTATGCAACACCATTTGTTAAATATACTATCTTTTTTCCATTGAATGTTTTGGGCCTCTTTGTCGAAGATCAGGTGTTCATAGGTTTTTGGGTTAATGTCTGGATCCTCAATTCTATTTCATTGATCCATAGGTCTGTTTTTATGCCAGTACCAGGCTGTTTTTATTACTGTAGCTCTATAGTATAACTTGAAGTCAGGGATGGTGATACCTCCTGAGGTTCTTTTGTTGAGTAAAATTGTTCTGGCAATCCTGACTTTCCTGTTATTCCAAGTGAAATTGAGTATTGTTCTTGCAAGGTCCAAAAAATATTGTGTTGGGATTTTGATGGGCAGTGCATTGAATCTGTAGATTGCCTTTGGTAGAATTGACATTTTTACTATGTTGATCCTACCAATCCAGGAACATGGGAGAGCTTTCCATTGTCTGATATCCTCTTCAATTTCTTTCTTCAGTGATTTAAAATTTTTGTCAAATAGGTCTGTTACTTCTTTGGTTATAGTTACTCCAAGGTATTTAATACAATTGGCAGCTATTATGAAGGGTAATGTTTCCCTTATTTCTTTTTCAGCTCTTCTATCTTTAGTGTATAGAAGGGCTACTGATTTCTTTGAGTTAATCTTGTATCCTGCTACATTGCTGAAGGTGTTTATCAGCTGTAGCAGTTCCTTGGAAGAATTTTGTGGTTCACTTATGTATACAATCATATCATCTGCAAATAAAGATAGCTTCACTTCTTCTTTTCCAATTTGTATGCCCTTAATCTCTTTTCGTTCCCTTATTGCTTTAGCTAAAACTTCAAGAACTATATTGAATAGATAAGGGGAGAGAGGACATCCTTGTCTAGTTCCTGATTTTAGTGGGATTGCTTTGTGTTTTTCTCCATTAAGTTTGATACTGGCTGTTGGCTTCTTGTAAATCACCTTTATTATATTTAGGTATTCTCCCTGTATTCCTGATCACTCCAGGGCTTTAATCATAAAGGAGTGTTGGATTTTGTCAAAGCCTTTTTCTGCATCTAAGGATATGACCATGTGGTTTTGTTCCTTTAGTTTGTTTATATGATGGATATCGTTTACAGTTTTTCATATGTTAAACCAGCCCTGCATTTCTGGGATGAAGCCTACTTGGTTGTGGTGGATGATATCTTTTATACATTGTTGTATACGGTTTGCCAAAATTTTGTTGAGAATTTTAGCATCAATATTCATGAGGGAAATTGGTCTGTAATTATTCTTTGTTGTGTCTTTGAGTGGCTTGGGTATTAGGGTAATTGCAGCCTCATAAAAAGAATTTGGCAATATTCCTTGAGTTTCTACTGTATGAAATAGTTTAAGGAGTAACAGTAGTAATTTTTCTTTGAATGTCTGGTAGAATTCGGCACTAAAACCATATGGACCAGGGCTTTTATTTTTGAGGAGGTTTTTAATGACAGCTTCAATTTCCTTAAGGGTTATAGGCCTGTTTAGGGAATTAATCTGATCTTCATTTAATTTTGGTAGATGGTACCTGTCCAGAAAGCTGTCCATTTCTTCTAGGTTTTCCATTTTTGTGGAATACAGATTTTCAAAATATGATCTGATAATTCTCTGGATTTCCTGGAGGTCTGTTGTTATGTCCCCCTTTTCATTTCTGATTTTCTTGATTTGAACACTCTGTCTCTCTCTGTTTTTTGATTAGTTTAGCTAAGGGCTTATCTATCTTGTTGACTTTCTCAAAGAACCAACTCTTAGATTCATTGATTCTTTGTATTGTTCTTTTTGTTTCAATTGTATTGATTTCAGCTCTAAGTTTGATTATTTCCTGCTGTCCACTCCTTCTAGGTGAGTTCGCTTCTAATTGTTCTAAGGCTTTCAGCTGAGCTGTTAGGTCTCTAGTGTGGGATTTCTCTAGGTTTTTCATACAGACATCTAGTGCTATGAATTTTCCTCTTAAGACTGCTTTCATTATGTCCCACAAGTTTGGGTACGTTGTGGATTCATTTTCATTAAATTCCAGGAAGACTTTGATTTCTTTCTTAATTTCTTCCTTGACCCAGAGATGGTTCAGCCGAGTGATGTTTATTTTCCATGAATTGGTAGGCTTTCTTTGGGTTTTGATGTTGTTGAACTCTACCTTTAGGCCTTGGTGGTCCAATATGTTACAAGGGATTATTTCCATTTTTTTTTTGTATCTCTTGATATTTGCTTTATGACCAATTATGTGGTCAATTTTGGAGAAAGTTCCATGAGGAGCTGAGAAATATGTATATTCCTTTGCGTTTGGGTGGAAGCTTCTGTAGATATCTATTAAATCCATTTGCATCATAACCTCTTTTAGACTCCTTCTTTCTCTGTTGAGACTCTGTCTGGTTGATCTATCCAGGGTTGAAAGTGGGGTATTGAAGTCTCCCACTATTAGGGTGTAAGAATTGATGTGGGATTCGAGCTTTAGCAGTGTTTCTTTTACATAAGTAGGTGCCCTTATATTAGGGAAATAAATATTTAAGATTGAAATCTCCTCTTGACCAATTTTTCCTGTGATGAACAAGTAGTGACCATCTTGGTTCCTTTTAATTGCTTTTAGCTTAAAGTCTACTTTGTTAGATATTAGGATTGCAACCCCTGCTTGTTTCTTAGGACCATTTGACTGGAAAATCTTTTCCCAACCCTTTATTCTAAGCCTGTGTCTGTCTTTGTGCTTGAGGTGTGTTTCTTGTAGGCAACAGAAGGATGGCTTCTGTTGTTGTATCCATCTTGTTAGTGTGTGCCGTTTTATAGGAGAGTTGAAACCATTGGTATTAAGGGAAATTAGTGACCATTGATTCATATTTCCTGCCATTTTTGGTGTTAACTTGTTTGTATTTCCTTTCTCTGGGGTATTCTTCTGTGAAAGTATTGATTGATTGTGATTTCTTGGGTGTATCTGGGGTCCTTAGGTTGGAGTTTTCCCTCTAATACTCTCTGTAGTGCTGGATTGGTAGATAGATATTCTTTCAGTCTGACTTTGTCCTGAAATACCTTGTTTACTCCATCTATGGTGATTGATAATTTTATAGGATATAGTATTCTAGTTTGGCAGCCATGCTCTTTTAGCGTCTGTATAACTTCTGACCAAGCCCTTCTAGCTTTCATTGTTTCCATTGAATAGTCAGGCGTTATTCTGATGGGTCTGCCTTTATACGTGAGTTGGCCCTTTTCCTTTGCAGCTCTTAAAATTTTTTCTTTGTTCTGTATGTTTTGTGGCTTGATTATAATGTGGCACTCTGACTTTTTTTGGGATCATATCTATTTGGTGTTCTGTAAGCTTCTTGTATTTTTATAGGCATTTCCTTCTTCTTTTATTGAAAACATTATCTGTGCCTTTGAACTGGTATTCTTCTCCTTCTTCTATTCCTGTTATTCTCAAGTTAGGTCTTTTCAAGGTGTCCCAGATTTCCAGAACATTTTGAGTTATGGCTTTTTTAGTTTTACTATTTTCTTTGACTGATATATCTATTTGAGCTACTGAGTCTTCCACTTCAGAGATTCTATTTTCCATCTCTTGAACTCTGTTTGTTATGCTTGTATCTGTGGTTCCAGCTTTTTTCTTCAGATTTTCTATTTCCATCTTTGCCTCATTTTGTGCCTTTTTCATTCTTTTTATTTTAGCTTTCTAGTTCCTGGCATATTTCTTTCATATATTTGTTCATCTCTTCCAATTTTTTGTTTGTATTTTCTTCTATTTCTTTAAGGCTATTTTTCATATCTTCTTTGAGAGCTTCAATGATCATCATAAAGGAATTTTTGGTGTTGCTTCCTTCTGTTTCCTCTTCATTGCTCAGTTCAGGTCTTGTATTTGTAAGATTGCCACTTTCTTCTCGAGTTACCTTGTTTTTCTTTGTATTATTATGTAAGTTTTTGCACTGACGTTTGCCCATGGCTTCAGTGGTTCACGATTAGGTGGCTCCTGGTCAGTTGTGGCACTCAGGCTTGTGTGCCTCCTGTCACCTCTCTGGGTGGGGTCTGAGTCTGTCCTTCAGGGACCCCAGTCATTATCTGTTCGCTCAGTTGGAGGTGGAGGTGGGTAGCCATGCAGATTCCCTCAGCAGCAGCTGGGGGGAACGTGACAGGCAGACTTTATCTGCCTGCTACAGAGTGCACTGGGACTCACTCTGCAGACAGCACCTGGTCCCGGAAGCCAAATACTTTGGTCTTTCAGAGCAAATAAAAATACCATGTTATTAAATGTAAATCAAGCCCTTTTCCAAAGAATTTTTGGACACAAAAAATATTAATATCCTTTTAGAAAACTTAAGTATCAGCTGATAATTTCATTGGGCATCTGGCTGACAGGAATCTCCTCTGACTTCTACAGAGGCCGTAACCAAGGACTAACTGCTGTAATGTCACACAACAGTTACTGTTGTTGCTGTGAGACAAGTATTCTGGAACTTACATGTTCCATGGCTGCTTCAGACCCACATTCTTGCTTTTCCTTCCTGAGTACTGGAAATTGAAGCATATACCTATATGATACATGTGCCCAGATACACTTAATACTTTTGGTTGTAACTGTGATTTACACAGTCTACTTTAAGGTTCTGCTCCCTATGCAGTACATGTCAGAATTAAGTTACTATTGCTAGTAGAGAAGGCAATGCAGAATTTCAGAGCCACCTCAAAAGGTGAAGTATTTTGTAGATAAAAGGGCCAATCACCATTCTTGTGGATTTGATTCTAATCCTGAGTAGTTTTATTTGTGTGGTGACCATGCACTAAGAGTCTGCCTAATGTTGGGTTTAGAATACTAAGATGAAAAAAACAGCTCTTGGTGTTGTGTTCGCTGTGGAGGTAATAAACAATCGTATGAATTAGTAAAAATGCTTCTTAAGCATGAGGAGAGATGGACACACACTAGTGGGACTTCAGAGATGCATCCTTGGAGTGGATTTTCACAAGAACATCCATCTCACGGATTATAAAAAGGACTGTCTCTTCAAAAAACAGTTGTAGGACAGCCAGACATAAAATAGACTCTTGGTATCTCCTTCAAATTCATCCTGAAACTGAATCCTAGTCATTACATTAAATTATGGGCTAGGGAAGCCATCTGGTCAAAAGCGCTCTGACTTCCTCACACCTTTCTTGGACAGTTTGAGCAGGTTGTCCTCTGTATCCTGTCCCTTTGATCATTTGAAATCACAGCAGCCATTCCCGAAGACAGCATCCCTTACAAATAACAGATACCAGTCCTTCTGGCATCCTAACTGTGTGCTCCACAGCCTCCAGAGCCATGAAGAATAAATTTCTATTTTTAAGTCATTGAATCTTGCGTATTGTTTCATAACATCATAAATGCACTAAGACCTCCTTCTCATGTCTTTCACAAACAGATCAAAATGGATGAAAGACCTAAATGTAAATGCTAAAGCTATACAGTACTTAAATGTAAGTGTAAATATCATGCCTTGAGATGAGACAGCAGCCTTAACTGACCCAAAACCACAACAAAGGAAAAAAAATGGTTAAATTGTAATTTATCCTAGTTAAATCTAAAGAAAATCATCATTGTATTCATTGTATATTAAATGCTGAAAACACATAGAATGTGAAAAAAATATTCACAAGTCACCTATCTGATAAGAGTAGCATTCAGAATTATGTACAGAGTTCTCAAAACTTGACAAACAGGAATTGAAGGAAGCCAGGGATAGACATTTCTTCAGAAAACAATTACAAATGACGAAAGCACTTGAAAAGACACTCAGCGCATGAGCCATTATCAAGTAAAAGCAACAAAGATACACAAAACACTTAGAAGACGGTTGTTACCCACAAAAGGGGAAACGAGTAGGGGAGAAATCAGGACTCATGTATTGTTGGTAGAATCTAAAGTGGTACAGTTGCCATGGAAACCTATTTGACAGTTTCTTAAAAACTTATACAACTACCATATAATTCAGCAAGTCCATTCTTTTGGCAAATTAAGAGGATCAACTATAATTCCCCATAGACACTTGAATATGTGCTTATATTACACACCAAAATAGAAACAGGTATTTATCATTTCATAGATAAATATATATTCATATAATGCAATGTTATATCTATAACCTATAATGCTGATGTACACTGCAACATAGAACCCATATGTGGAATGATTTAACTTACCCAGAGAATTTCCAGCAAAGACATTCATATAGAAAGTAAATTAGTGGTTACCTGGGGCCCTAGGTGTAATGGGTCACTAGATACAATGTTTCTGTTGATGATGATAGAAACATTCTTCAATTAATAGTGATAGTTTTAAAGTCTATGTACTTTAAAAAACACTAAATTGTGCACTTAATGATACATACTACTAAAAGGTACATTTTATAGTATGTCAACTTTTTCCCAAAATGTGCTATAGGCAAAATTCATCTTTTGTGGAAAAAACAACAGGAAGTTTGAAATTTCTCTAAAGAGAGATTGCAACTGTAAAGAGTGTAAAAAAGAGGAAAACAAAGTGGGAAAATTCATGTAAACAGCATTTGTTAAAACATAGGTGTTTGGGAGGAACTGGTGTGTTTGAAGCAGTAATGTTTTGTGTTTGATTGAAACCAGGAGTATTTTGTCTTTTTATTTAATCAGAATATATCATTCTCCCTCATTCCTCTCATGTCCACACCTACACCCCTAAATTCAGGCTTTCTTTACCATTGTCACATATATGTGTGTGTGTGTGTGTGTGTGTGTGTGTGCGCACTTACATATATACATACATATAAGTGAATAAACAAACACAACCTGCTGGGTGTTTTCAGTGATGCCTGCGTGTATATGTTTCTAGGGCTAACCACTTGGTATTGGACAAGCTGGGACTCATCACCAAGACAAATTCTCCCTCTCTGAGCAGGTGTTAATTGCTTACAGCTGCCCACCTAGGCATGGGAACACTGTGAGATTTACCCCATCTATGCTGAAATTATTCAGGCCTTGTTAAGGCAGACTTTCGGTGAGATTTCAATGGATGTAGCTTCCCTGTCATAGCCAGGGAGACTTCCTGCTCCTCTGGCTATTAAAATTTATCTGAACCCTGTACCATGATGTTCCCACACCTTGGGTGAAGGGATTGTATTGTATTGTAGATGTGTTCATTGGACTGAGAACCCCTTGGCCAGTTGTCCTCTGCATTTTGACTAGCCATGACCTTCATAATAGTCCCTGCTTCAAAAGGAAGCTTCTTTGATGAGGAATGATATCTACATTTCTGTGAGTATAAGTGTTTAGAATGTACTTACAAATTATCTAGTAAAGTAGCAGTAATAGATTATCCCCTAAGATCCATGACCTCACTAGCCACAAGTACAATTATGATTTCTCATGCTAAAGGGGTCTTAAGTCCAATTAAATATTGCTTTGTTACTGCAGAGATGTGTGTGCTGTGTTTGCATGGATAGCTTGCCATGGGGGTCATGAACATGGCTGAGCAAGTATTTTGGAGTAGGCTTATGCCAAGAAGTGGAATAGCTATATTCATATGGTAGTTTAGTTTTAGCTTTTTGAGAAGTCTCCATAGTGATTTCTTGCAGTGCCACTCATAGAATGGGGCTGTTCAGCATTTGTTGTTGGTTTTCTTGATCTAAGTCATTTTGACTGGGGTGAGATGAGGTTTTAAAGTTGTTTTAATTTGCATTTCTCTAATGCTAAGAATGATGAACATTTTTAAAGATATTTCTTAACCATATTTATTTCTTTTGAGAGCCCACTGTTCAAATCCGCAGCCAATTTTTAAATTACTGGTTTTGATTCCTGAGCAAATTTAGTCCTTACCTATTTAGAAAAATCCCTTCTTACACCTATATTCTATAGGGTACTGTCTATGTTCTGCCAGTTTCCAGGTTTCATATTTAGGTCTTTGATAACACTTGCAGTTAATTTTTATGCAGAGTTATAGATACTGATCTAACTCTATTCTGCATGTGAGCATCCAGTTTTCCCAGTACCATATTTTGAAGTTGCTCTCTTTCCTCTATATTTTTGGTATCTTTTCCAATATTAAACAGCTATGGTTTAATACTTAGGTTTAGGTCTTTTATTCCATTGATCTACATGTACTTTTGTGGGGATACGATACTGTTTTTATGAGTCTGGCACATCTTGAGATCTGGAATGGTAATCTCCCCAATGCTATTATTTTTGCTCAGGATTACTTTGGCTATTAGGTCTTTTGTGATTTCATATGAATTTTAAGCTTATTTTTGTTGTGGGGATTTTGATTTGTATTGTAGTGAATTTGTAATTGCTTTTGGTAGAATAATCATTTTCATATTGATTCTATCAATCTGGGTCTTCAGATTTCCTAATATGTTTCTCTTTCTTCAAATTACAGAGTTTTTTTCACCTCCTAAGTTAGATTTACTTCTAGACTTATTTTCTTAGAAGCTGTTGTAAATGGGAGTATGTCCATGATCTCTTTCTCAGTGTGGTTGTTCATTTATAGAAAGTCTGCTAGCTTTTGTAAGTTGATTCTGTGTCCTATCATAAGGCTGAAATTGTTTTCAGAAGTCTTCTGGAGGAGTTTTTGAAATCTCTTATGTGCAAATAACATACATCTGAAAAGAGGGATTATTTTACTTCTCATTTTCTTATTTGTAGCCCTTTAATTTTATTTTCTTTCTTATTGCTCTAGCTGGTGCTTTGAGCACAATATTGGAAAGGGATGGGGATAGTGAACATCCCGCCTTGGTTTTGATTTTAATGAGATTCCTTTGCGTTTCCTCCACTCAGGGTTATGTCAGCTGTGGATTTGTCCTGGCCTTTACTGTACTGACGTTTGTTTTCTCTAGTCTTAGTCTCTCTCTAGGACTTTTATGAGGTCATGTTGGATTTTGTCCAAGGCTTTTCCCTACATTTATTAATGATCATATGATTTTTGTCCTAAAGCCCATTTATATCACTTACTACATGTATTGAACCATCCCTTGCATTTTTGAGATAAATCCAGCTTCATCATGGCAGATATTTTTTAGATAAGCCTTGGATTTTTGCATCTGTGTTCAGCAGGCCAATTGGCCTGTAGTTTTGGGATTTTGTTATGTCTTACTGGGCTTTGGTATAATAGTAATACAGTCTTCATGGAAGAAGTTTGGAAGAGTTCCTTCTGTTTTTTTCTTTGGAGGGGTGTAATTTAAGTATCAATTGGAGATCATCTTTGACAGTCTGGTAGAATTCTACTGTGACTCCGTATGGGCCTGGGCCTTTCTTGGGCTAAAAGGTTTTGTGTTACTGTTTTAATATCCTTATTTGTTATGATTCTGCTTAAGTTGTTGATCTTAGTTTAACTTTAGTGGTTTGGATGAATTTAGAAAATTACCCATTTTCTTTAGGATTGTTAGAATATTTTTAATATTATTTGTTGTGTGGTCTAGTTCCTCTCCTTTATCTTTGAGATCTGATACTCTGTCTTTTATTTGATCCATTCTCCTTGTGAGGCTTCCCCTGAATTTCCTAATTGGGTTATTGAGTTTTCAACTCCAACTTCACTTCAGCTTGAGTCCTTGTCAGTATTTCTATTCCTTTACTGAATTTTATTTTCAAATTCTGGATTGCCTTAGTCATTTTAGTCAGCCTTATGATTGTTTTCTTGGCCATTACCCATATGTTTGTTCTAATTGTGCTGTTTCTTTGTGCTTTTTTAAAAAGTTTCTTGAATTCTTTGATGAAGTTTATGATTGTTCTTTTAAGATTTGTGTCCTGGGCTTCAACTAAGTAATTCTCATTGGAAAACATTTCCATAGGACTGGCAGATTTGGGTGGGGGAGAGATACTCTCTGACCTTTTGTGTTTATTTTGCTATGAGACCTGAACATGTGGACTTAATTTGCTGGTTGTGTATCTAATATGGACACAGAAGGCTGGGCTGTATGTCCTGGCCTAAGGTCCTGAAGATGGTGTGAGTAGGCCTCCACAGACTGCACTGGATCACTAGTGTGGAATCAGGCTCCATCTGAATATTGGGGGAATGTAGGTGGATTGTGGTTAAGAGTGAGGACTCATTAGGTTTGTCTAGAGACAGTGTGGGCCATGCTAGGCCTGGGGAATAGATATGAGATGGGTTGCCACTGGATAGAGTCTAATGGTCAAGGTCTGAGCAGGTATAGGCTGTATGGATCATTTCGAAGAAAGGTTTAAAAAGAATGTAGTATGTCATGCTAAGTAATTTGTTTTTGTCATGAAAATTTAGGAATTCATGTTAGAGCACTAAGCACCTATCTACATCCCTTCCTCTAAAATAACAGGAAATAAAAACAATACAGTCTACCCTATAACAAAACAATGTAAATCAAGGAAGAGCTAATAAAAAAAAAAATCCTGAAGACCAAATGTCATAGGGAAAACTATACCAAAGAAATGTACTCTCTGATTTTATTTTACTAAAGATAAGACTATAAAGATTAAAAAGTATGGAACAGGCTGGAGAGACATAACTAGATGCTAGCCACTCCGTGAACAGAGATACAACTGAGACATTGCTAGCTATAAAGATTATGCTAGAGGTATGGCACAGGAACCTAAAGATTACATAGAAGACACCACCTTGATACCACTTAGGTGAGCAGCAACACAGGAGCATGAAAAACATGCTGAACTTGTCATCATCAATAGACACAAAAATTCTCAAGAACTCTAGCATTGAAGAAGTCAGGATCTACATAGAAAGAAAAAATGCAAAGTCGGTGATTTTTAAATAACAGTGGCACACACAGTCTTAAGAGAAGACTCATCAGGAAGACTCAGAAGAAATAAAAAACACACACGTTTGAGGCAGTTTATCAACTTGACAAAACTAGTTACCTTGAAAGAGGCAACTCAAAAAAGAAATGCTTTTACCAGATTGGCCTGTAGGCAAGTCTGTGGATCATTTTCTTGAGTGATCATTGATGTGGGAGGGCCAAGCCCACTGTGGGTAGTGCCACACCATGCATGTAGTCCTGAGTTACATAAGAAAGCAGGCTGAGAAAGCCAATAAGCAACCTCTCCTCTGGGGTTTCTCCTTCATCCAGGTTCCTGCCAGGAGCCTTTGCCCTGACTTCCCTGCATAATATACTGTAAGCTGTAATAATCTTTTACTCTCAAGTTGTTCCTAGTTACAGTATTTCTCACAGCAACAGAAAGTACACTAGCACACCAGTCCTCTGAACAGAGGCATAGGAAGAGACAAAAATGAGAGAGCAAGCCACTGTGCCCTTCTTCAGCACTGGAAAGGTTTCCTGCTCTTTACAATTGAGGACCACGTGCTGGACTCAAGCAGGTGAGTGAAGTAAGAAAATCAGTATGGCTCTTAGATAGAAACTAAACAGAGTGGGGGAAAGATCAACAGTAAGGAGAACAAACTCAGTGGAGAAACGGAGGTTCTGGGGGGACACTAACAGAAATAGTAGAAATTAATCATTCAACTGTAAAACAATGGAAATCACCAAGAAAACAAGAACAAGCAGAAGAAAGTATATTAAGGATAGGGGACCAAGTCAAAGGAATATACACTGAGGTATACAAAGAAAAGGAGCATAACCCATACTTCAAGAACACCAAGATTAAGTCAAAGGACCAAACATAAAAACCCATGAAATAGAAGAAGATAAAATCTAAGCACTTGGACAGTCTGCTCACTGAAATTACAGCAGGAAATTCCCCAAATCTAGAGAAGGAGAAACATTTAAAACTCTCAACAGACCAGGAAAGAACATTTCCATGGTTTGTCAAAGATGTGAAAAACACAAAGAGAAATAGTGTAAAAACTATAAGAGGAAGATGTCAACTCACAAAGGCAAACTGTAGCCATGAAATTGTGACATAGCATGTGTCAGTCTCTGAAAGTAAACTACATAATAAAAATTTTTATAAAAAACTGTCCTTTAAAATTGAAAAAGTCAACATTTCAATATAAGCACAAACTAAGGCAATTTATAACAACCAAGCTAACGCCACAGAAGATGTTCAAAGAAATATTCTACAGAAAGGAGGAACAATGGCATCCTAAACCATGAGAGCACAGTAAAAAATATATGAGAAGATTATAACATGTCCTACACATTAAACTAATGAATCCCTAATACTGATAAAGGAAGAAAAGAAATCCACCCAAACAAAAGAAACTAATAACACACAAATTAGAAAAGTCTCAATAGTAGCCAAAAATGCAAATTGCCCCAATCCACCATTTTAAAGTTGCTAACTGGAAGTCTGAATTCAAAAGATTCAACTATCCAGTTCCAGGACCAGGTTCTGTCTGTGGAGCGTGTCTCCACACACTCCGTAAGAGACAGAGATAGACTTTGGCTGTCAGGGTTCCCCCAGCTACTGCTAAGACAAGGGAACTTACGTGGCCACCCCGCCTCCAACTGCTTCAACACAGAAGGACTGGGGACTTGAATTTCAGACCCCTGCCCAGCGCAGAGTCAGACATTGAGCAGACCCCTTGCTCAGAGGTGACAAGAGACATACAAGCCCACTTGCCACAACTGAACAGGAGCCACCTAATCATGAACTACTGAAGCCATGGGCAAACGCCAGTGCAAAAATATATATAATAATATAAAGAACAACAAGGTAACTCCAGAAGAAAGTGGCGGTTCTACAACTAAAAGACCTGAACTGAGCAATGAAGAGGAAACAGAAGGAAGCAACACCAAAAATACCTTTATGATGATCATTGAAGCTCTCAAAGATATGAAAAATTCCCTTAGAGAAATAGAAGAAAATACAATCAAAAAATTGGAAGAGATGAACAAATCTATGAAAGAAACATGCCAGGAACTAAAATCTGAAATAGAAGCAATAAAAAAAGACACAAAATGAGGCAAAGATGGAAATAGAAAATCTGAAGAAAAAAGCTGGAACCGCAGATACAAGCATAACAAACAGAGTTCAAGAGATGGAAGATAGAATCTCTGAAGTGGAAGACTCAGTAGCTCAAATAGATGTATCAGTGAAAGAAAATACTAAAACCAAAAAAGCCATAACACAAAATGTTCAGGAAATCTGGGACACTATGAAAAGACCTAACTTGAGAATAATAGGAATAGAATAAGGAGAAGAATACCAGCTCAAAGACACAGATAATGTATTCAATAAAATCATAGAAGAAAACTTTCCTAACTTGAAGAAGGAAATGCCTATAAAGATTCAAGAAGCTTACAGAACATCAAATAGATATGACTCCCCAAAAAAGTCAGCACGCCACATAATAATCAAGCCACAAAACATACAGAACAAAAAAAAAAATTTAAGAGCTGCAAAAGAAAAGGGCCAACTCACATATAAAGGCAGACCCATCAGAATAATGCCTGATTATTCAATGGAAACAATGAAAGCTAGAAGGGCTTGGTCAGAAGTTATACAGACACTAAAAGAGCATGGCTGCCAAACTAGAATACTATATCCTGCAAAATTATCAATCACCATAGATGGAGTAAACAAGATATTTCATGACAAAGTCAGACTAAAACAATATCTATCTACCAATCCAGCACTACAGAAAGTATTAGAGGGAAAACTCCAACCAAAGGACCACAGATACACCCATGAAACCACAAACAATCAATAACCTCACAGAAGAATGCTCCAGAGAAAGGAAATACAAACAAGTTACCACCAAAAATGGCAGGAAATATGAATCAATGGTCACTAATATCCCTTAATACCAATGGACTGAACTCTCCTATAAAACGACACACACTAACAAGATGATACAACAACAGAAGCCATTCTTCTGTTGCCTACAAGAAACACACCTCAAGCACAAAAACAGACACAGGCTCAGAGTAAAGGGTTGGGAAAAGATTTTCCAGTCAAATGGTCCTAAGAAATAAGCAGGGGTTGCAATCCTAATATCTGACTAAGTAAACTTTAAGCTAAAAGCAATTAAAAGGGGCAAAGATGGTCATTCCTTATTCATCACAGGAAAAATTGGTCAAGAGGAGATTTCAATCCTGAATATTTATACCCCTAATATAAGGGCACCTACCTATGTAAAAGAAACATTGCTAAAGCTCGAATCCCACATCAATTCTTACACCCTAATAGTGGGAGACTTCAATACCCCACTTTCAACCCTGGATAGATCAACCAGACAGAGTCTCAACAGAGAAAGAAAGAGTCTAAAAGAGGTTATGATGCAAATGGATTTAATAGATATCTACAGAAGCTTCCACCCAAACGCAAAGGAATATACATATTTCTCAGCTCCTCATGGAACTTTCTCCAAAATTGACCACATAATTGGTCATAAAGCAAATATCAAGAGATACAAAAATGAAAATAATCCCTTGTAAGATATCGGACCACCAGGGCCTAAAGGTAGAGTTCAACAACATCAAAACCCAAAGAAAGCCTACCAACTCATGGAAAATAAACATCACTCAGCTGAACCATCTCTGGGTCAAGGAAGAAATTAAGAAAGAAATCAAAGTTTCCCTAGAATTTAATGAAAATGAATCCACAACATACCCAAACTTGTGGGACATAATGAAAGCAGTCTTAAGAGGAAAATTCATAGCGCTAGATGCCTATATGAAAAACCTAGAGAAATCACACACTAGAGACCTAACAGCTCAGCTGAAAGCCTTAGAACAATTAGAAGCGAACTCACCTAGAAGGGTGGACAGCAGGAAATAATCAAACTTAGAGCTGAAATCAATACAATTGAAACAAAAAGAACAATACAAAGAATCAATGAATCTAAGAGTTGGTTCTTTGAGAAAGTCAACAAGATAGATAAACCCTTAGCCAAACTAACCAAAAAACAGAGAGAGAGAGAGTGTTCAAATCAACAAAATCAGAAATGAAAAGGGGGACATAACAACAGACCTCCAGGAAATCCAGAGAATTATCAGATCATATTTTGAAAATCTGTATTCCACAAAAATGGAAAACCTAGAAGAAATGGACAGCTTTCTGGACAGGTATATTTACCAAAATTAAATGAAGATGAGATTAATTCCCTAAACAGGCCTATAACCCTTAAAGAAATTGAAGCTGTCATTAAAAGCCTCCCCAAAAATAAAAGCCCTGGTCCAGATGGTTTCAGTGCCAAATTCTACAAGACATTCAAAGAAGAATTATTACCATTACTCCTCAAACTATTTCACGCAGTAGAAACTGAAGGAATATTGCCAAATTCTTTTTATGAGGCCACAATTACCCTAATACCCAAGCCACTCAAACATACAACAAAGAAGAACTACAGACCAATTTCCCTCATGAATATTGATGCTAAAATTCTCAACAAAATTTTAGCAAACTATATACAACAATATATACAAAATATCATCCACCACGACCAAGTAGGCTTCATCCCAGAAATGCAGGGCTGGTTTAACATACGAAAAACTGTAAATGATATCCATCATATAAACAAACTAAAGGAACAAAACCACATGGTCATATCCTTAGATGCTGAAAAAAGCCTTTGACAAAATCCAACACTCGTTTATGATTAAAGCCCTGGAGAGATCAGGAATACAGGGAGAATACCTAAATATAATAAAGGTGATTTACAAGAAGCCGACAGCCAGTATCAAACTTAATGGAGAAAAACTCAAAACAATCTCACTAAAATCAGGAACTAGACAAGGATGTCCTCTCTCCCCTTATCTATTCAATATAGTTCTCAAAGTTTTAGCTAAAACAATAAGAGAATGAAAGGAGATTAAGGGGATACAAATTGGAAAAGAAGAAGTGAAACTATCTTTATTTGCAGATGATATGATTTTATACATAAGTGACTCACAAAATTCTTCCAAGGAACTGCTATGGCTGATTAACATCTTCAGCAATGTAGCAGGACACAAGATTAACTCAAAGAAATCAGTATTCCTTCTATACACTAAAGATAGAAGAGCTGAAAAAGAAATAAGGGAAACATTACCCTTCATAATAGCTGCAAATTCTATTAAATACCTTGGAGTAATTATAACCAAACTATTTGACAAAAATTTTAAATCACTGAAGAAAGAAATTGAAGAGGATATCAGAAAATGGAAAGCTCTCCCATGTTCCTGGATAGGTAGGATCAACATAGTAAAAATGGCAATTCTACCAAAGGCAATCTACAGATTCAATGTACTGCCCATCTAATTCCCAATACAATATTTTTTTGGACCTTGAAAGAACAATACTCGATTTCATTTGGAATAACTAAAAGTCAGGATTGCCAAAACAATTTTGCTCAACAAAACAATCTCAGGAGGTATCCCCATCCCTGACTTCAAGTTATACTATAGAGCTACAGTAATAAAGACAGCCCTGTAGTGGCATAAAAACAGACTTGGGGATCAATGGAATAGAATTGAGAATCCAAACATTAACCTATGAACACCTGATCTTCGACAAAGAGGCCCAAAATATTCAATGAAAAAAAGATAGTATATTTAACAAATGGTGTTGGCATAACTGGACAGTAGTGTGTAGAAAAATGCAAATAGATCCAAGCCTATCACCCTGCACAAAACTCAAATTCTAGTGGATCAAAGACCTCAACATAAACCCAGCCACTTTCAACTTGATAGAAAAGAAAGTGGGAAATAAATTTCTAGGTATTGACACAGGTGACCACTAACTAAATATAACACTAGTGGCACAGACACTAAGACCAACATCAGTAAGTGGGATCTCCTGAAGCTAAGAAGTCTCTGTAAATCCAAGGACACTGTCAATAAGACAAAACAACAGCCTCCATAATAGGAAAAGATTTTCACCAACCCTACAAGTGATAGAGGACTGATCTCTAAGATATATAAAGAACTCAAGAATCTAGAGCCCAAAACCTTGAATAACCCAATCAAAGAATGGGGTTCAGATCTAAAATGGGAATTCTCAGTAGAAAAGTTAGGAATGACTGAAAGTCACCTGAAAAAGTGCTCATCATCTTTAGCCATCAGAGAAATGCAAATCAAAACAACTTTGAGATACCACCTGACACCTGTTAGGTTGGCTAAGATAAAAGACACAGATGACAGCCTATGCTGGAGAGAATGTGAAGCAAGGGGAACACTCCTCCATTGTTGGTGGGAGTGTAAGCTTGTTCAGCCACACTATAATGCAGTATGGTGGTTTCTCAGAAAATTGAGAATCAATCTCTCCAAGGACCCAGCAATACCACTTCTGGGTGTATACCCTAAAGATGCACAGTCACACTCCAAAGGCATTAGCTCAACTATGTTCATAGCCACGTTATTTGTAATAGCAAGAACCTGGAAACAACCTAGATGCCCCTCAACTGAAGAATGGATTAACAAACTGTGGTACATCTACACAATGGAGTACTACTACTCAGCAGTAAGAAAAAATGATATCCTAAAATTCGCTGGCAAATGGATGGATTTGGAGAATATCCTCCTGAACGAGGTATCACAAACCCAGAAAGATAAGCAGGGATGTACTCACTCATTAGTGGACTCCAAACAAACAAACAAACCAAAAAAAAGCAAAGCATTTCCAAGCTGCAAACCACAGCCACTGAACAGCTTGGGTTCAGAAACACCTTGGACTAACTTTTTGGATCCCACTCCCTCTAGAGGAACAACCGACTCACTCTTGAGGGAGGGGTGACAAAACTGGATCTGCCAGGAGTGGAGACTGAACTAAGCAATATTGGGACAGTGAGACCTTGGGACCGCCTGCCGCCTGCCTGGGGTGGTGATGGGGAGTTGTAGAGAAGAGAGAATGACCTGATGTGGTGGGAGGGGGAGGAGACCTTGAATAAGGATATACAAGGATAAAAAGTGTGACTTCTTTGTTCATAATAATGAAATAAAAGAAAAAAGAAAAATAAATAAATAAATAAAAGATTCACTATCTGTTGTCTATAAGAAATATACCTTATTGTCAAAGATGCCTATGGAGTCAAATGATAAAGATCAACATATCAAAGAGAAGCTGAAAATAATCTAAATAAGATAGTCCAAAATAAGTGGATTTTAAATGGAAATGAGAAGGAAAAAGGCCACTGCATATTAACAGTCCAATTTGTCATTAAGAGTAAACATTTGTAAATATATGTGCACTGAATGTTAAGGGGCCTAATTTGATGTTTATAAAACACCAAATGACATGGGCAGGCAGATGGTTCTGTTCTGGTAATAGTGATCAGTATATCGCATCTTGACATATAGGTCATCCAAACTAAGTCAGCAAAGAATATGCAGTGATAAACTACCCCAGAGATAGTGAACTACATAGACATCTGTGGAATATTCTGTTCACAGAATACAGAATGTACATTCTTCTCAGCAGCCCATGATCCTTCTCTAATGAATCACATTGTCAGTCAAAGCCACAATAAGCAGCAAAGAAACAAAATAATTCTTTGTATTTACCATATCTTGATGTAATAAAGTAAAAATAAGTGAGAAAAATGGAAATACAGGCCACAAATATTTGGGACACTGGATAGTACACCCTTAAATTGGCAGTCATTGGGAACACCTGAAGAAATCTGAAGAGCCATACAATCAAATGAAAATGATAGTACAATTTATGAGAACCTTAGGGATGTATGTAGCTAAGTAGTTCTAAATGGAAAGTTTATTGCTTCTGACTTTAAAAAAATTCAGATCTTCAGTAACCTAATAATGCACCTGAACGTCTTAGAAAAATAAGGATAATCCAAACCCAAAATCAGAAGCTGGTGAGAAAGATCAGAGCTGTAAAGACTGTCACAACAATTTCCCTCACCGTTTTAGCTAGACTGGCTGTTCTCCTGGGCGGAAAGAACTAGGCATCCTCTAGTCTCTATCCTGTTGTGGAATATTGATTTAACTGCATTAGGTGTGTTACATTTGTTTTTGCTGTATTTGCTTAACTATGTAAAGATGTGTTACATTTGTTTCACCTTGCCTGTCTAAGGCACTGAATTGGTCTAATAAAGAACTGAATGGCCAATAACTAGGCAGAGTGAATAAGTGGGGCTGGCAGGCAGAGAGGATAAATAGGAGAAATCTAAGCTCAAAAAGAGCAAAGAAGAGAGGCAAGAATGAGGGTGACACCCAGGGCCAGAAGCCAGGCAGCCACCAGCCAGAGACAGGGAAGCAGTGAAAGTAAGATCTACAGAAGTAAGAAAGGTCATAAACCTGGTGCACCATCCCTACTCCGAGAGATGGAGTCACAGGTGAGCTACCACACTCATCTTCCAGATGTGGGTGTTCATGCTTACATAGCATATGTTTTATCCACTGGGTGATTCCTCAGCCCTGGCAAGATTTATTCTTAATAGGAAAACATTAAAGTCATTTTCTTTAAAATCAATAACAAGATTAGAAAACCTTTTATTACTGATTCTCAACAATGTACTTTAGTCTGGACTGAGTAAAATATGACAAGAAAGAAAATAAAAATAGTATTTAGTTTGGAGAGATGGCTCTGCAATTAAAAGAACTTGCTTCTCTTCAAGAGGACTTGAGTCTAATTCCTTACATGGATAGCTCACAACAACCTGTAACCTAGCTACAAGGTATATAACACTCTTTTCTGGCCTTCCTGAGTACTGCATGTATGATGCAGTATGAGGCACATACAGACACTCAAGCACACACACACACACACACACACAGACACATAAAATGAATAAAAACCAATCCCACCATATTTAGGAAATATTAAGTAAGATTATGTTGTACACAGATAGTCATCTACATAAATAGTAAAAAGAAATTATGTACCTGTAAAAGGCAATCAACTGTAAGATCAGCACCAAAATTAAAATGTGTTTCTGTACATCCATATAAACATTTAGAAAACATTACAAAAAAAACTTCACTATTGCACAAATTCTAGTTAGTATATAATGAAAACCCAGAGCCAAATATTGAGGAAAAGCTGGAATATCAGAGAGAGGAAACAGACCACAGTCTCAGGCCGAACAGGGTAAGTGCTATATCTATCTTCAAGAGTCCTCTACCTGGCTGGTTACTCCTACAGAATGCCTGAATCTCTGCCTCCTCCTTCCCTGCCTAGCTGCTTCATTTCTGGGTTCAAGTCTGTATCATAATCTTAGAGTTAGGATTAAAGGTGTGAGCTACTACTATTTGGTTGTTAGGCTTTGAACTCATAGAAATGCAGAAAGATCTCTGTCTCCTGAATAATGAGATTAAAGGTATAGGTCACCACTCTATGACCCTCATGACTTGACAGTGGGTGATAGTTCTCTGACATTCCAGGCTGATTTTATTAAATAAAGAATATATCATCACACTCTGCAGCATTTGTAATAGAAAATCTAAGCACTATCTAAGACTAAATCTGGTTAAAATGTAAGAACAATATGCAAAAAAATAATAAAATTTGAATGGAAAACCACAAAAACTTAATTGGAAATTTTCATATTTATTGATAGACATGCTGTTTTAAATATTTTAGTTTCCTCTTAGCTGATTAATTTTAGTCAATTCTAATCAAAATGCCAGCTTTATTTTCATGAGATATATGTCAGTTCCATGAAGAATAAAAGTAAAGAAATGCTAGAGAAGTCCTATAGAGAAGTCATACGGTAAAAGGAGTACATAGCTCACAGATCTTCATTGAATTCTAAAAATTTATGATGATATTAAGATTCTGAATTACTGAAGATAGACAAATTAACCACAAAAACAAAATAAAAAACCCCACCCACCTGCTGAACAGTAATGTGTGACAGAAATGACATTTCAGAACAATGTGACTATGCAGGTGATTGTCCAGGAACAATTCATGAATGCATAAAAGGGAAGCCAGAATTCACTTCTCCACACAATTTAAGAACAGTTTCATTTTAAGGACTTTGTATTTGGAAAAGAAACATTTACAACTTTTAAAAGAAAATGACACCTTCTAATTCTCAGACCATAAAGATTTTAAAAATATATAACACCTCAACAGTTCACTACCAAAGAAACTGTTGCTGTCAGTAGCTACATTAGATTTACAAAGTCAGATTCAGAAGATGGTGACTTTTACCACCTGAACCCAGGCCCTGAGACAGCTACCCGGCTTTGGCATGGAACACAGTCTTCCCAGAACACTGCTGACATAATATAATAGCAATGGGGGAATAGCTGAGTCCCTTGTTCCTGGGTGCATGGCTGAGAGGTAAGAGACTCAGCTTCAGTGCAGCACACAGTCTGCCAAGAACACGGCTGCCATAAATAGCGGGGAACAGCACACAGCTGAAGGGTGAGAGGTCAAGAGGTGATGACTGACATCATAGCACTGTGACCTCACAAGAGCAGCTGACCCTCTGAACACATAGCTGATTAAAGCCCTCAGACCAACAACTCACTGAGAGCCAATCAAGAACTAACCAAGAGTGAACTGGGAAAACAATGGGCAGATACCAGTGCAAGAATACACACAATAATACAAAGGTCAACAAGATAGCATGAGAAGAAGCAAGCAGTTCTATAGCTTCAAGACCTGAACATAACAATGAAGAGAGAACAGAAGGAAACAACCTTACAAACAGCTTTATGAAACTAATAGACGCCTTTAAAGAGGATATAAAAAAATTCCCTTAAAGAAATAGAAGATAAACAGAAAATTAGAAGAGATGAACAAAGCCCTGGAAGAAAATAAAGAAAACCAAGAAAAAGAAAACAAATAGGTGAAAGAAATTTACCAAGAATTAAAAATTGAAATAGAAGCAATAAAGAAAGTACAAACTGAGACAAAACTAGAAATAGAAAACCTGAAAAACAGACCCAGAACCACAGATTCGAGCATAATCAACAGAATCCAAGAGATGGAAGAGAGAATCTCTGGGGTGAAAGACTCAATAGTGGTAATAGACATATCAGTTAAAGAAAACACTAAAACCAAAAAAGACATAACACAAAATGTCTAGGAAATTTGGAACACCACGAAAAGAACAAACCTGAGAATAATTAGAATTGAAGAAGGAGAAGAATACCAACTCAAAGGCACAGAAAATATACTCAACAAAGTCATAGAAGAAAACTTTCCCAGCCTAAAGAAGAAAATGCCTATAAAAATACAGGAAGCCTACAGAAAACCAAATAGACTAGACCCACTTAAAAACTCTGCTCACCATATAACAATCAAGCCACTAAACCTACAGAACAAAGAAAAAATACTAAGAGCTGCAAAGGAAAAAGGTCAAATCACCTATAAAGCAAACTCATTAGAATAACACCCCACTATTCAATAGAAACATTGAAAGCAAGAAGGTCCTGGTCAGATATTATACAGACACTAAAAGTACATGGATACCAACCTAGACTACTGTACCCAGCAAAACTATCAATCAACATAGATGGAGTAAACAAGATATTTTATGACATAACCAGATTCAAGCAATACTTAGTCACAAATCCGGCCCTACAAAAAGCCCTAGAGCGAAATCTCCACCCTAAGGAAACCAGAAACACCCATGTAACCACAAACAATTGCTAAGCCCACAGAAGAATGCCCCCCAAAAAAGAAATACAAGCTACTAACAAAAATGACAGAAAATATCGATCATTAGTCATTAATATCCCTTAATATCAATGGACTCAGTTCACCTATGAAAAGATACACCCTAGCATGATAGATACAAAAACAGAAACCATCCTTCTGCTGCATACAAGAAATGCACCTCAACTTTAAAGACAGACACAGGCTCAGAGTAAAGGGTTGGGAAAAGACTTTCCAACCAAATGGCCCTAAGAAACAAGCTGGTGTAGCCATTCTAATATCTAACAAATTAGACTTTAAACTAAAATCAATAAAAAGAGACAAGAAAGGTCACTACTTATTCATCTCAGGAAAAATCAACCAAGACAAATTTACAATCCTGAATATCTATGCCCCTAACACAAAGGCACCTATATATGTAAAAGAAAAAACTTAAACCTCACATGAAACCTGACACACTAATAGTGGGGAGACTTCAATATCCCACTTTTACCCTTGAATAGGTCAACCAGACAGAAACACAACAGAAAATAAGAGATCCAGCAGAAGTTATGACCCAAATGGACTTAGTAGATATATACTGAACTCTCCACCCACACAAAAAGGAATATACGTATTTCTCAGCACCCAATTTCTCTAAAATTGACTACATACTAGGTTATAAAGCAAATATCAATAGGTACAAAAAAATGAGTATAATTCCTTGTGCCATATCAGATCACCATGGTCTAAAGTTAGAGTTCAACAACATCAAGAATCACAGAAAGCCTACCAACTCATGGAAACTAAACATCAATCAACTGAACCACCTCTGGTTCAAGGAAGAAGTTAAGAAAGAAATCAAAGACTTCCTAGAATTTAAGGAAAATGAATCCACGACATACCCAAACTTATGGGATACAATGAAAGCAGTCTTAAGAGGAAAATTCATAGCACTAGATGCCTACATGAAAAGACTAGAGAAATCCCACGCAAGAGAACTGACAGCACAGCTGAAAGTCCTAGAACAATTAGAAGCGAACTCACCTAGAAAGAATAGACAGTAGGAAATAATCAAACTTAGAGCTGAAATCAATACAATTGAAACAAAAAGAACAATACAAAAAAAATCAATGAATCAAAGAGTTTGTTCTTTGAGAATGTCAATAAGATAGATAAACCCTTATCCACACTAAACAAAAAGCAGAGAATCCAAATCAACAAAATCGGAAATGAAAAGGGGGACATAACAAAAGACCCCCAGGAAATCCAGAGAATTACTAGGTCATACTTTGAAAATCTATACTACACTACACACACACACACACACACACACACACACACACACACACACACACACACAAAAAAAAAAAAAAAAAAAAAAAAAACCTAGAAGAAATAGACAGCTTTCTGGACAGGTACCATTTACCAAAATTAAATCAAGATCAGATTAAGGTCCTAAACAGTACTATAACACCAAAGGAAATTGAATCTGTCATGAAAAGTCTCCCAAATGAAAAAAGCCCAGGCCCAGATGGTTTCAGTGCAGAGTTCTACCAGACATTCAAAGAAGAACTAATACAAATAATCCTCAAACTGTTCCATACAGTAGAAACTGAAGGAATATTTCCAAACTCTTTTTATGAGGCCATAATTACCCTGATACCCAAGCCACTCAAAGACACAACAAAGAAAGAGAATTACAGACCAATTTCCCACATGAAAATTGATGCAAAAATTCTCAACAAAATTCTGGCAAACCGAATCCAACAACATATATATATAAAAGTTATTCACCACAATCAAGTAGGCTTAATCCCAGAAATGCAGGGATGGTTCAACATATGGAAAACTGCAAATGTCATCCACCATATAAGAAAAAATTGAAGGAAAAAAACCACATGATCATCTACTTAGATGCTGAAAAAGTCTTTGACAAAATCCAACACTCCTTTATAATAAAAGTCCGGGAGAGATCATGAATACAGGGAACATACCTAAATATAATAAAGGCGATTTACAAAAAGCCGACAGCCAACATCCTACTCAGTAGAGGAAAAATTCAAAGCAATCCCACTAAAATCAGGAACTAGACAAGGCTGTCCCCTCTCCCCTTATCTATTCAATATAGTTCTCAAAGTTTTAGCTAAAGCAGTAAGAGAACGAAAGGAGATTAAGGGGATAAAAATTGGTAAAGAACAAGTGAAACTCTATTCGCAGATGATATGATTGTATACGTAAGTGACCCACAAAATTCTACCAGAAAACTTCTACAGCTGATGAACACCTTCAGCAATGTAGCAGGATACAAGATTAACTCAAAGAAATCAGTAGCCCTCCTATATACTAATGATAAAAGGGCTGAAAAAGAAATAAATGAAGCATCACTCTTTATAATAGCTGCAAATAGCATTAAATATCTTGGAGTAACTATAACCAAAGAAATAATGATCTGTTTGACAAAAACTTTAAATCACTGAAGAAAGAAATTGAAGAGGATATCAGAAAATGGAAAGATCTCCCATGTTCCTGGATAGGTAGCATCAACATAGGGAAAATGGCAATCTTGCCAAAAGCAATCTACAGATTCAATGCAATTACCATCAAAATCTCAACACAATTTTTTTACAGACCTTGAAAGGACAATACTCAATTTTATTTGGAATAACAGAAAAGCCAGGATAGCCAAAACAATTTTGCTCTACAAAAGAACCTCATCATCCCCAACTTCAAATTATACTATAGAGCTACAGTAATGAAAACAGCCTGGTACTGGCATAAAAACAGATTTGTGGATCAATGGAGTTGAATTGGAGATCCGGACATTCACCCACATACCTATGAACACCTGATTTTTGACAAAGAGGCCAAAAATATACAATGGAAGAAAGATAGTATCTTCAACAAATGGTGTTGTTATAACTGGGTGGTAGTGTGTAGAAAAATGGAAATAGACCTTGCACAAAACTCAAATCTAACTGGATCAAAGACCTCAACATAAACCCAGCTACACTGAACTTGATAGAAAAGAAAGAGGGAAATACCCTCCAACGCATTGGCACAGGTGACCATTTCCTAAAAATAACACCGGTAGCACAGAGACTAAGAACAACAATCAAGAAATGGGACCTCCTGAAACTGAAAAGCCCCTGTAAGGCTAAGGACACAGTCAATAAGACAAAACGATAGCCTACAGAATGGGAAAAGGTTTTTACCAACCCTACAAGTGACAGAGGATTGATCTCTAAAATATATAGAGAACTCAAGAAATTAGAGCCCAAAACGCTTAATAACCCAATTAAAAATAGGGTTCAGAACTAAAAAGGGAATTCTTAGCAGAAGAATTAGAAATGGCTGAAAGGCACATGAAAAATTGCTCCACATCTTTAGCCATCAGAGAAATGCAAATCAAAACAACTTTGAGATACCACCTTACACCTGTCAGAATGGCTAAGATAAAAGACACATATGACAGTCTATGCTGGAGAGGATGTGGAGCAAGGGGAATACTCCTCCATTGTTGGTGGGAGTATAAACTTGTTCAGCCACACTATAATGCAGTATGGCAGTTTCTCAGAAAACTGGAAATCAATCTCCCCAAGGATCCAGCAATACCACTTCTGGGTGTATACCCTAAAGACACACATTCTCACCCCAAAAAACATTTGCTCAACTATGTTCATAGCAACATTATTCATAATAGCAAGAACCTGGATACAACCTAGATGCCCCTCAACTGAGGAATGGATTAACAAGCTGTGGTACATCTACACAATGGAGAACTACTACTCAGCAGTAAGAAAAAATGATATTCTAAAATTTGCAGACAAATAGATGGATATGGAGAATATTCTCCTGAGCTAGGTATCACAATCCCAGAAAGAGAAGCAGGGAATGTACTCATTCATTAGTGGACTTTTAAGAGAGAGAGAGAGAGAGAGAGAGAGAGAGAGAGAGAGAGAGAGAGAGAGAGAAATGTCATTGTACGCAAGAGCTCAAGGCTAGAACATAGCTAAATGACACAGTGACTCACTTTTACATTGATGGTCTCTAGCAGGGGTGTGGGTGAGGAAAGACTGGTTTTCTTCAAGGGTCTGGCCACAGAGAGTTTAATTATGCTCCAATAAGTAAATGAACAGCATGAATGGGTGTTTTTGTAAATGGGCATGAATCTAAGAGGTCTGATAACCGAGTTGGATGGGGTGCATGATGTAAAATCACCAAATAATAAATATATAAATAAAAAAGAAATCAGATTCAGTTAAAATTGTTTTCTAACTGGAAAGAGTATAAAAGTTATAATGTTTGTGATGGCCATTGGAGATTATGCTATTCTAAATACAGTTTCTCCTACTTGACATGCTAAAGGGCTACAGTTAATGAGTTGCTGGAGACTTAAAAAGTAAAAGTAGAGGACCACTTAATGCGTTTTCTCAGGAAATGAGGTGTCCTCAGTTGCTGAGCTGCAACTTTGTTCTTATTTAAATTTTTTGAAAGAAGAAAAAAATATTCTGAAACTTTGAGTTTGGCCCAAATTGTATGTCACCTTGGAATTTCATTCACCTACCACATCACTGTTAGAGGTTGCTAAAATGTCCATTTCACCATTTAAATTGACAGGAATGCCAATTTAAATAAATTAGGCTTCCCAGGAACTGGAAGGCAAATCTCCCAGCAGACTCCAAGGAGCATCTACCATTTGTACTAGAACTTACTAAAAATAATAGACATTTTTGTCACGCCAGCACACCATGATGTTAGCCACAACTGCTTAAAGATGGAGGCGCTGATAAGGGAGAGTGGTAAGCCTTTAACTAGTAACACTGGACCCTTGGTGCAATCAGTGCCTTTTTGAGTTTTTCAAATTATCTGAGTACTGCTTTTAACCAAAAACCTTGTCAGAAACCTCAGCACTGCTGCACAGACCTGACGTGGGTATGAGAGTGTGTGCTCCAATTCCACTGAAATCCCATGTTCGCCTCTTCCTCCGACCTCGATGCCTAGCAGGCCTGTCTAGTCACATCCAGATCATAGTTCATTTCTGTCTTACCCATATCATGCAACTGTTCTCACCCTGTAATAAAGTAGTTTATTTTGTCTCCAAATTTGAGGACAAATGGCTTTTAAATTTAGTATCACATCTACTCTTACCAGAGGTAGAATCTCCTTTGCAGATTCCTGGTCTCATTGACAGGGTTTAAATATAGGCTCAGAAAAGAACTAGAGGACCACCCGTCAGAATTAGGGAGGGGGCATGGTGCCCTGAATGTCAGAGGAAGGAGACAGAAGAGGGAGAAAGAGAAGACACAGTCTTTTTAAATTGTTTTATTTATTTAAAAAGTTTTTTCATATCTACCACTGCCCTCCCTCCCCTCCTCCCAGTCCTCCTCAGCCTCCTCCCGCCCCACCCCCCCATCCCTTCCACAGGGAGGGCAAGGAATCCCAGGGTGAGTCAGTTTGGTCTGGCATACCCAGTTGAGATAGGTCCAAGTCCTGTATTACAGTCTTAAGAAAGTTGATGCTGGTAAAATGATGAAAGTAAAATGCTGGTACCTAGGAGGACGAGTGGGGCATGATGGGAAAGAAAGCACCAGGCACCTTGTAGTCTATTGATGAGGTCACACACTCATGGGAGATGTGTGCCTTGGGTAGTACTCCACTCCTTGGGACTAAAACAGAGCAGAAATAGTTAATCTTGATGTAACCTGGTTTAAGATTGTGGTCAGCTAAGAGTTACTTTGTGTGGCCTAAAATCAAGAAATGTTTAAGATAGGAATAACAACTGTATTTCTTGTCATCAGTTTACCTTTTAGCTTGTTAGCTTTAGGCTAGCAAAGAATAGCTAGTTGTATTTGCTGTTACCAGTTTCACTTTTAGCACTGTGATTAATGTAAAGCCCCTACCAATGGTTCATCTGGAGCCTTGCAATTAGTTATAAGCATCTTCTGGGTCTTCAGCAATAAAAGACCAATGCTGGCTTCTTGTTTATTAACCTGTAGAAGGCCAGCTGACAATAAACAGATTAACAAGTGAAAAGCATATAAATGGTAAATTCTGCATAAGTTGGGAAACTTCCCAAGGAAACAATGATGTGTGTTGTAGTGAGATTATGTTGTTACATTGTAAATAACTGTTCCACCTACTGGTTTAATAAAAATGATGATTAGCAGAGGGCAGACAGGAAGTGTGGGCAGTGCTACTAGACTAAGAAAACTCTGGGAACAGGAAGAATAGAGCAGAGATGTCCGAGAGATGCCAGAGAGACCAATGGAGAATCCAGCAGATGCAGAGGAAAGAAGATGAAATGCTGCTCTGAGAAAAGGTACCAAGCCGCATGGCTGAACAAGATAAGAATCATGGGTTATGGAGTGCTTAGGCCTAGGGGAAGAAAGGACGAAGACTGTCCATCTCGGTGTCTGTCCAGTTTGGCACAGAGAGAGATTTCTGATGCAGCCAGTTTGCTTAGAGCCAGATCTCCCACCCTTGAAGAGTGTCTGCATCAGGGATGTGATTTTTGAGAAAGTGAGGGGCCCAGGAAGCCAGCATCTCCATAACCCCTCACCAATGTTCACAATAGCCACAAAGCAGACACACAGTGATGCTCAGTTTTTGGTCACATTTATGAAAACTTGTGCAATTTATTCTGTGCTACACTACATGCAAATCATAAGCAACAGATTAGCCCTTTTCCACCCTTGGTGTTACAAGGGGTTCTCAGGGGCTTTCTTTCTCTATTTTGGAAGCAGGAGTGAGCATCATCCTGCTCTTCATTTGTATTTTGGTCCCAAAATGTAAATACAATTACTTTTTTGTGGTAACTACAAGATGGATATTTTAATTAGATAAGTTATACAAAAAGGAAAAACTCACATCTACATAAAAAGCAAAAAAAAAATTCTAAAAAAAAAATAGAATCATGGGTTAGTTTAAGAGCAGGAGCTAGCTATCAATATGCCAGAACCATAGGTTGATCCACATAAAATTAATACAAGTGTCTGTGTGTTTCTGTGGGACTGCGGGTCTGTGGGTCTGGATCACAGGCAGGACAGAAAAGAAACCTGATACTACAGTGTGTTGTGTTATTTTAGCTTGGTGAGGAATGAACAGTTCCCAGGTCTATGATAGGGAGAACAGGGTATGACCAAGTGACAAGAACTGTTACACAGAGTCCTCCCAGTCTTTGAGGCTTTGGAGACAAGGATGTTCCTTTCCTCCGGGAAACAAGAATTAAGTTCTCACATGATAGTCTCATGATCTGTTTCAGAGTAAGTCAGAAAACATGGCATCTTTGGGGAGATCAGAGAAACCTTATATCCTGCATCTTCTCAGCTTAGACTAGCCAGTATGTAGAGTGCTGTATTTGAAGGAGTATCTCCTTAGCCTCATCTTTGCCATACCATTTATCCACTGCTTTGAGCCTGGCATGGCTAGTTTTGCCCGATGTATCTGGAACCTCATTCCATACCATTCATACTCTTTACTTTTAGCAAGTGTATCTAGACTAGATAGACACAACAATGTTGTGTGGTGGCTAGAGACTGATGCCATCACGGGACGGTATCACAGTCAAGTTATCTGAAGCTGACTGGAATCAACATGGCCAACCCAAGCTATGACTGACTTTTGCCTTATTAAAATGTCACCACTACACTGTTAGCCTTGTGAAATTGCCTGTTTTTTTCAGGCATCTGATATTTTGTCACTTATGAAAACCTCACATTAAAAATAGAAGAGGAATGTAAACTCTATCCCAAAAAAGATCTCAATTCATTCCAAGAGTTCCTCTCGTTAACTCATGAATAATTCTTCCTTCCATTAATTTCTGCCCTTAAAACAAGCTATCACAGTAGCTATCATCCAACTGCACTTTCCCACCATTCGCTGACTATGAGCCTGCTCACAGTTTCTCTCTCTAATGCCACCTCTGCTATGGGGGCTTCAGTCTCCTTGGAGATGCTCCTGATGACTCCTCTCCTCAGTGAGCTTGTCATCCACCCACTTCTATCTATTGTCCACTGTATAATTTATGTACTCGTCTTCATTACCCATAACACATCTCTCTACGTACTCCACTGCAAGCAGGATACACTCTGCTAAACACCTCTAGGTTTTTTTATTTCATTTTTTTGTTTTGCGTTTTTGAGACAGAGTCTCACTATATATCCTTAGCTGGCCCCCACTATGTAGACCAAGTTGGCCTTAAATTCAAAGAGATCCTCCTGCTTCTGCCTCCTAATGCTAGTATTAAAGACATGCACCAGGCTTCAACCACCATTTTTGAGCTTACATCTTTAAAGCTCAAGTTCAAGAAGTCTTTTATTGCACATGGGACATATAGCCTGCTGATTCTTATTTCTGTGTCTTTCTGTGTACTCGCCGAGTTTCTTACCATGTTAAAAGTCCAAAATGGAGCTGTACAGTCACTCTCTAGCATACATTCCTAACCCCTTACTCATCCTTTGCTTTCTTTAATGGCACAACACAAAGGTTTCCTAAACTTAACACTGGAGAAGCTTAGACATTCAGCTAGAGTTCCCAAATGAGGTCCCAGGCAGAGCGAGTCCTCTCTGCCATCTCCATGGATGAGCTTGGCGTCTCATCTTTACTGTAGACACTTTTTTTCCTTATTGGATAAACAATAGTAACTTCAGTTGGAAATGCATTACCTTCTACTTGTTCTCAAGCCCATAATGTATTTTTGGTTTTTAGTTTTGTTTGTTTGCTTTTGAGACAGGCCTAAAATCAGTTTTGTAAATGAAGTTGACCTTGAACTCACAGAGATCCACCTGCCTTTGCCTCTCAAGTGCGGAGGTTAAAGGTGTGCACCACTAAGCTCAGCTCACATAATGTTTTAATGTCCTTAACAACTTGCTATTTTCTGTTCTGTGTGTTAGAGATGAGAGGGGGCGGGCTGCCCCAAGACAGAGAGTTTTGGAGGAGACAAGGGAGAGTCTCCTCAACCCAGAGCCCACTTTTAATAAGCTTAAGTAGCACATGACAATTATAATGTACTTTATACTTAGTTGTCTTGGAGCTATTTTGGTCTTGGGATATAACTACCAGACACTAATTTGTTGATGTCTCTTTTAGTCTATAGGTTGCCAATTTACCATCTAAATTTAAGGTTTTAGTTGAAGCAAGCTCTTGTAGTTCAGCATACTATGAATCTATAACTGCCTTTATAGATCTTTAGCATAATTATTCCCTGTAATGCCCATAAACTGATAGTTATACCCAGATGCTGGATCACATTTTTATTTTTTCCCAACTTTGTCTTTTCATGTGTTATTTGTATTTGTAATGAGAGCAATGCTCTATTGCTTCTCTTCCTAAAGAATGGTGATCCTTGACCACAGGCACCAGTTTTGTAGTATTTTGAAAATCTGACAGCCCATAGTTTCCTTCTGCTTCTTTTCTCCAAGCTAAGGCACTTTTACAGATAGAATCCCTCTGCCTTCACCCTACATCATCATCTCATTTCTCCAGTCACTGAGAAACAGAGAAGAATAACTTATGCATTGCTTCTATGTCATTTTGCAGTAAAGGAATAATTCAAATGGCCTAGGTTTCCAACTCTTGCATATCTCAAAGAAAATTCTGATCCTTGACTGACTCTTGGGAGATACCACTAAGTCTTAGGATGTCCTTGGCAGTAAGAAAGTCTATTATCTGGACCTTGGATCATACTTGGTAGCCTATGCTAATAATATGATCTATGGTAGGAGTCTAGGTGTCAGCTGACCTATAAAGAGTCATGCTTGTTTGAACAATTAAAAAAGCACAATAAAAATAATAACAACAACAAAACAAACGGACAACAAGCCATTCTTGTGGCTAGCCATTCTTCTTGCATGGTCCCACCCATCATTTTCTGGAAAATTCAGTGACCAGACTGGGAGAGGATGAGTGGAAACTTGCATCTGGCTCTTGGACTCCATCCCGCTTGTCATTTCCACTGCTGATTTAATGTCCATTGTGTAACCTGTAACCAGGAAAACAGCCAGCTTTCTGAATCTGTCAATGTACTCTAGGGATCATTTCATTGATAAAAGGACTGTCATTTGAGTAGTGGGATGACTATTCTGGGCTATTGCTTTTGAAAGTCAGATTATGTTGACTCGGGTTCATTAGTCTTTTGCCAACACATAATATTATTACACATAATAATAATACTTGGTGCACGTGTCATGTCCATATTTTTGCAGATATGTCTTTGAATCTAGATCCCTTAATGACAAATATCTGGTGTGAATTCTGGATCAGATGCCTATAAAATTTCTCTAAATAATCTCTAAATAATCTGGGGCAAAGCTCTTTTTAGCATAGCAATATTAGTAAGTATCTGGTCAGATTTTAGAGTTTTTCTAGCCTCATTGGTAAGAAATAGTTCAATTTAAATTCATCTTGCAATAAGATAAATGAATGTTAGTGTTATTTCACAGGAGTAAGGCTAATTTTCACATGTTTCTTGTGAATTGTCAGTTCACATATGAGGCTTTTCCTTATCTTCAAATTATTTTTGCATAAATTAAGACAGGCTCAATTTATGGCAAGTATAAGATATGTTGAAAAGTTCCCAGGACCTATTAAAATTGGGTTGAGAGAGTGGTAGGGGACCATGAAGTATCACAGGACTCTAAAACATACACATGAGCAAAAGTAGTTTTCACCTATTATAGTTTAGAATTATGAAAAGAAATACTGAAAGCCAGGTGTGATGGTGCATGCATATAATCTCAACACTGGTAGACAAAAGTAAGAGAATCAAAAGTTCAAGACCAGCCTGAGCTACCTAGTGAGAGCCTATCTCAAGACAGTAAAAACAGACTTTAGATATCTTGGGTATTTGGTTCATTTCATTCATTAATTCATTCATATAATAATTACTATGTTATTATTAAGTTATTATTAATGCCTAAGCACTGTTGGAGACACTAGAAACACAACAGTAAACTTACTCTCCTTTCTCAAGGAAAAGACAATGGCATTCTTCTGATCTGAGCTAAAACATAAAGCCTAAAATAATATACTCATATCTCATCTCCTCTGTTTCTGTTCAGTAAGGTTAGTTATCCATTCCTGGAACAATCAGCACTAGAGAGTCAAAAGATGTGGTAACAGTCCTGATTCCAACCATAAAAATGACTGATTGCCCTGGAAGAGAATCTTCAGCCTCATTTTTTTTTCATTATCAATAAAAGGAAAAAAATTCCAGCGATTTTGCCACTTATCCAAGTCTTGTGGCATCTAATTTTCAGGTCTTCCTGATATATTTCTGGAGAACTGAGGGAGAGGCCATGCAGCTGTGACCCTAGCCCTCAGCCTGGACCCCCAGCCCAGCCTGAAGAATGCTGCATAAGCAATGTTTGGTAGCATTGTTTCTGTCTGACTGTTCCTGGGCCAAGCCACAGAACTCTACAGGGTCATGGAACAGGTTCAAAGAGACTACAGGATGTTTTCAATGTGACAATGAAAATGAGGCAATGAAAGCCACTCAGAAAAATGGGAGGAGATAAAAGCATGCTGGGGGCAGGAAGGCTGCTATGAGCTGATAAATGATATAAAATTGTTACTAAAGGGAAGGCTAAGGCTTATGATATGAAAAGTATATGTAAGCAACTAACATTTATTTAATGCTTCTGCCCCACCACACACACACTACTCCCAGAAAGAAGGATTCAATAGTAAACCTCAGAACTTAGTTAGACTTATCACTATCCCCTTCATGGCTCCTGAGAAGTCACTTCAATATTCTGAGCCTCAGTTTATCTACAAATTAAAATAAAATAGCATTATTAGAAGGTTGGAATAGGTGTGGTTTTTTTCACTTTGCTTTGTAAAGTTCCAGGTTCCTTCTGTCTCCTGGCAGTCATTTCCATGCACATTCCCACCTTCGGCAGTGTAAAGCAGCACATGCAAGAGATGGGTAGGGAGGGACTGACAAGCTGAGTTTACTTGCTAGTGTTGACTAATGGGAAGGTGGAGGAAGAGAAAACACCTATTGCTGTGAATAGCCTGTTGTTGATGGGGGGTCAAGAACACTGTCACACCCTGAATAAGTTGTGCTTCATTGAATCTTACAAATGTGAAATTTCTCTGGTTTTTTTTGTTTTTTGTTTGTTTGTTTGTTTTTAGAATAGAAACATGAAGGCTTTAAAAACAATTTAAAGAAAGGGAGTACTGTATTCTATTGCCTTCTGGACCACCTGGCCTTGAGCTTCTCTCCAGCCTTTCTGCAGGCCTTTCCCACATCCTCCGCTGAATTCTGTTCCCCATCTGTGGTTAAACATGGCCTAAGAACAGGCTCTCAGCACCCTTCTCACCACACACCCTAACCCGAGATGTCTCTCCCACACCCAGGACTACACCACCCTTCCTTTTGTTTCCATCTTGTCTTGGACAGAGAGAGACTGGATTCTTTTTCTAAAACAAGGTCTTAGCCTGTAGTCTAGGCTGCTCTGTACGGACCAGGAAAACTGTTACAACTATTCTTAGTTGTCAACTTGACTATATCTGAAATGAACTATAATCCAGAAATGGAGGGCATACTTGTAATCCCAATCTTGAGGCAGGAAGACAACACACCTTTGATCCAGATCTAGAGGCTAAAAGATATAGGCTTTTGATCCAGATTTTGAGGCGTGAAGACTCACCTTTAATCTGGGCCACACCTTCTACTGGAAGCTTGTGTAAGGACAAGAGGAGAAGGAAGGATTCATTCTTTACTAGCATCTCTTGCTTGGTCAGCACATCCTCTCCTTCACTGACATTGGAGTTTTCTTCTTCCAGATCCCAGCATCTATATAAAACCTGAGACGCCCAACCTTGTAGGATTGAGAAACTACTAGATTCTTGGACTTTCCATTCACAGCTAGCTATTGCTGGATTACTGGGACTGCAGCCTATAAACCATTTAATAAATCCCACATATATACATAATATATCCCATATATACATATATATATATGTATAGAAAGACAGAGAGATTCATTCCATAAGTTCTGTGATTCTGGAGAAACTTGAGTGATTCTGGAGAACCTTGAGTAATACAGTAGACTAAAACTTTTGATGATTTTTCCTGCTTCTGCCTGTAGAGTTCCAGATTCCAGGATGCCACTATGCCTGGCTCCTCCCCTCTTTGATACCTGTGACCCCAAATCCCCAAATCAGCCACAACTCTTCAGTGTTCCACACATTAAACCTCCTTTCCCAAAAATGTTACTATTTCTCTTTATTGATAATTCAGCCCTATCTGTTTTCCTAAGACTGTAAGGTAGATTCAATAAATGTACAAAAGGTGAAAAATAAGAAAAGATAACATCAAAGGAAAAATAATAAAGAAAAAAGATGAAATTATGAACAAAATTTGTTTACCAACTCCATTTTGAAAAATTCTTTGTAGTTCAACTTTCACTTGAGTTCCCTAGCAACCACTGCAAAAAAAAAAAAAAAAAAAAAAAAAAAAAAAAAAAAAAAAAAAAAAAAAAAAAAAAAAAAAAAAAAAAAAAAAAAAAAAAAAAAAAAAAAAAAAAAAAAAAATTGTGATGTGAGGTGTCTTTAAATTAAAATGATGCATAGCAAATCCACTGTTTATGAGTAGCAATGACCTTCCTAGTGAGCTGATTTGAGAGAAAATACTCAGGTGGATTCTTTTCAACAAATAACTTGCAATGTACTAAGCCATATCTTCAGCAACATCCTAACTATAAATACAAAGATGGAAACTATTTCTGACACCTTCCTACAATACCCAGTGGCATTATGCAAAGTATTTATGTAAATAATTCCCACATCAAAATGGTACAAGCAAGCACACAAAGATCCATCCAAGAGCTTGCCCTGAGAACAGAGTAGAGTATTTATTGTCTGCTTCATACAGTTCACTCTAAGTAGAATTCTTTCAACTGGGTCTTGGAATTATTATTTGGCACAGAGCCCAGAGTTAGTCTCTTGAAGTTTGGGAACTGCAAATACTGTTTGCCTAGTTTAGGTGCAAATTTTCTTTCTGGAAAATCCAGCCAAGACAGAAAGGAGATAAGGAAATATCATTTAATGGAAGCTAAAATGCCGGATGTAATCACTGCCCAAGTAGAGGCCACCCCACGTGTTGCTATGTGGAGTTGGCCTGAGGGACCACTGATAAGCAGAACACAACCCAAGTACATCAGCAGGTGCCGTCCCAAGTTAGTGTGCAAAGGTAGAGAGAAGTGAACCAGTTGGAGGTTTCATAACTGGGTGCTCACTGACCTCACTGAGTGGAAAAACATTTCATTTTGTACCCTTTCTCCTCAGTGTGTTACCTTGGGCAAATCATTTCCCATTCAGTCATAACTGAGAAAGTAGGCTACTATAGCCCAATACTGAAGGCCTGTGAGGCCAAGCTGGGCCTGTTCCAAGTTACTCTGTTATATTGAATAATCATCCCATTTTGTAAAGCAAGAGCTTTGAGCTAAGTTACTGCATTTTGAACCCCAAGTACCACAAAAGAAAGACTGCACCTTGTTAACATAAAAACTGCCATATGCCAGCACACCAGGAGGTACAGACTGATAATTATCTATACGAATAAATGATACCTATAAATATGCTATGTCAGAAATGCCAGACATGTGGAATTATCAGTCACACATACTTAACCCCCTTCACAGAAGAGCACCCTAAGGCTGAAATTTGGCAAGCAGACTTACCAGCCACCCAGTCATTTGACGTGAGCCTCTTAAAGGAAGATTGTCTCAGGAAAGGACCCCTACCTTTGTCCTCACGTTCCAGTTCTGGCATCATTTTTCCCATGTGACAGCCAGTGAGTATGAAGCTGACCAAGAAAATAGCCTACACCCCTGACCCACAGCCGACATCTGCACATGGAGCTAAGCCTCCTACCTTGTCCCCTACGCCTGTGTCAGCCCTTTGCCAGCTCCTGAACCTGAAGCCATTTTCACCCTTTCTTAGCCACCCTGTAATCTGCAAGTGTGGGTTAAAATTGTGTTAAGTACAGTATGTGATCTGAAAATTAATATTAATGCTTGAAATAAACAAACCTGAGATTGCCAACAGCCAGCTATCAAGCAAACTCAAGATGACTAACAAGTTACAGTTAACAAAACTGGTAGATTAAAATTTTTATTATTCAGTGTTTAGATATTGTGGAAAGACATTTCATTGGCCTCTTCTGGGCATGAGTGTATGACATGGAGACTGGAGGCATCAAGGGGGCACTGAGTCAGAAGCAGTAGTCAGAAAGGGCCATTGGCCAGGCTAGAAGCCTCTGCTTTCTGGAAGCTTCCATTGCAGTCAGGAAAGAGGGGCCTCTGAAGAGGAACTTTAGATTTTTTTTATTTTTTATTTTTTATTTTTTTGCCATGAAGGGTCTCTCTTGGGATCAGGGTTTCCTGGGGGGTTGGGTAGATCTGTAGTCTCAGGGGGCTAGGGCCTAAACAAACATTTGTGGGTCCCTTGAACACCTGACTTGAGTGCGGCTGTGATGCACGTGTCCACTCCCCTATAGCTACTGTAATGCACACAGCATTCTCTGTTTTTGCCTATGAATGCCACCTACCTACACTGGAACATATAGCAAGTATTAGGGAAATAACAGCCACAGGAAAACCCTATTCGAGCAGCAATCACAACAAATCTAGTTTTCCATCTTAATTGGGCTTTATTTGCAACTCTAGAATCTGCCAGCGCAACAGAATGTTCCATCTCAACACATTTGCAGATTAAATTTATAGCAAGAGAAAAGGAAATGACATACAGAAAATGGAAGCAGGTACAAAGACAGTTGAATTGGTAATAGCTGTTTGTTTGATCTGTAGTTTGAACAGGTGGCCCCCTGTGATTGGCTGACTATTATGGCTGGGATCCAGCTATTCCTTATGAAGACCAGTCCTCAGTTGTTCGGTTTTTTTTTCCATCTGAGTTATATCAGCGCCTTGTATAAGAACTTAGGCCAAATTTAGTTTAACTTGGTCTACTATTGGGATGATCTTTCTGTGTACACTGTATAACAATGTGTCTCTGTTTTACCTCACACGCCTACGGTGCCTTCTGACTGGTTTAATAAAGAGCTGAACCAATAGTTAGATAGGAGAGGATGGATGAGACTTCCAGGCAGAGACAGAATCTGGGAAAGAATCTGAGACAAGACAGACAGAAGGAAGTGGGACATAGGGTACTGAAGAGAGGTAATGAATCACATGGCAGAATATAGATTAATATAAATGGATTAATTTAACCTATCAGAGCTAGTTAGAAACAAGCCTAAGCTAAGGCCAAAGCTTTCATACTTAATAAGAAGTTTCTGTGTCACTGGAAGTTGGTGGGCCAAAAAAAAGTCCAAGTATAGTCTATAAGCAGTAGCATCTCTGTAGAATCCGTGTTATGAAATGGCAGTTGGTAGGTTAGTGCAACGCTTATCCATCCCTTAGCGGGAGCAAGAGCCTGAGGGAATTTTCAGTTTCTCAGTGGTTCCCCTGTGGGGTTGGACCCTCGTTGGTAGCAATGGCCATTGCCAGACTATCCAGTAGTCTTTCTCCCTAGCCCTCTCTGCTTGTCACTTCTGCTCCCTCATATCGCTGAAGACAAGCACCTTGATGCTAGGACCTGCTTCCAGAGGAGCCTGAACTAAGCCAGTCTCCATCCTAGATCTGGAGAACTAGCAGATGGCATTAAGGAAGTATTCCATAAAAGAATAAGGCAATGGGAAGTACAGACAATCCAGCTGCGACATGGGTCATTCACCAGCTAACACCAGGGCACAGGAGATGGCTGCAATGGCTGAAGTCACAGTATCTCTGTTGAATTTTATAGAGATTATCACTGTCTTCTCATAACCCCTTCAACTTCTGCCTTCAGGAAAGGGAACTCAGGGGTGCAGGATGTTGCCTGACGTTCCCTTGTCATCTGGTGGTCAGAGGCAGTGTGCTGCTCAAACTTTCTCTATGAGACAAATACCAGAGAGAAACAATTTAAAAGGAGCAAGACTCATAGCATGAGAAGTTTTGGTTCATGACTGGCTGGTTCCTTGTTCTCAGGCCTGCGGTAAGAATATTATAACAGATTGAGGTAGTAGAAAAAAAATGTCTGCTCAAGGGTCAGCTGTGGGGAAAGTATTTCCTGCAGGGGCATGTTTCCAGTAAACTGCTCCCTCCTGCTGAGTCTCACCTCTTATAGTTTCCACCATGTTCCAAGAATGGTATAAAATATGAATCCATCAATAGGCAAATCCACTGGTTAAGTCAGAACCTTCATGACCTAGTCACTTCCCCCAAGTCTATCAGCTCCAAAGGTTCTTCATAAGCCTTTTAGGGGATATCTCAAATCCAAAGAAAATAGGCAGTCAGGTCTCAATTTGAACTGGTTGCCTCCTGTTCTAATGGCTCCTAGCCTTCCCTTACCATAGATCGCTGGTCTATTTGCCAAGACTTCTCTTTCCTCAGTACTGAGGAGAGAACCCAGGCCATGATTCATGCTCCACAAGCAACTTTACTGCTGTATAACCCCAGCCCGAGATCATTGGTAAGATCTTGTAACTCTCTTAATAACTTAGAGTCATCATGAGGTATGCCTTTCTGACAGTGAGGATAAAAACTGTACAGACTCCATCCATGAATGGAAGAAGCGCTACTGTGGGCTACATCTTTCACCCATTTCTGACCCTGGGCAAGATCAGGGAGGACAGCACTGACTGTTAAGGTCATGACTGTTCCATGCTGTTCCAGATTACAGTAGCAAAATGAGCCTAGAGATTCCAGCATTCACCCTTGTAGCTCCTTAGATCAACCCAACAACACATCCCTCTCCATCTCCTCCTCCACAGTGCCACAGTTTTCTCTGCAGCTCTGAATGAATGCTCCTAATATAAAATGCCAAGTGACTTCATGGCTACTGAGAACCTAACAGTCGACCAGGCTGGATAGAGAAACCAGGCAATGGTGGCACATGCCATTAGTCCCAGCACTTGGGAGGCAGAGGCAGAAGGATCTCCATGAGTTCAATGCCAGCCTGGTCTACACACACACACACACACACACACACACACACACACAAAAACCTGTCTCTTTAAAAAAAGGCTGGAGAAATGGCTCTGTCCTCTGATATTCCAGGCTGATTTTATTAAATATAAGATATATCACCACAGAGAACATATCTTCCTTTTCCTTTTTTTCTCTCCTCCCTCTCTCATTCTGCCATCCCTCTCTCCCTCCTTCCCTATAGAATGAGGTTCCTGGCCTGTCCCGCCAGAGGTCCAGACGTTCATATCTTCTCTTAGCCCCAAATATTCATAGAAAGGCTTATATTAATTTCATGCTACTCAACCTATGGCTCATGCATATTGCTGGCTAGCTCTTGAATCTTAATTTAACCCATTTTCATTAATCTGTCTTGTCACATGGCCTGTAGCTTACCTGTATTACTTTACATGTTGATTCCTGGGCAGCTGGATGGTATCTCTGTAACTCTGCCCTCCTTCCTCTACCTATGCTCTGATTTCCTGCCTACTTCTAAGATGCCTGCCATAGGCCAAGACAGTCCCTTTATTAACAGCCTACAGAAAGATATTGGATGATAAAACAACTTTAAGGGAGGAATCAAAATTTCCAAGAAAAGCCACAAAATGAATATCCTGGCAGACTTCCCTAAATGGTCAAAGGCCAAAATTGAATATACAAACAGATAATATTTATATCCAAGGCTTAGTTGACATGGGAGCAGACATTTTGATCATAACCTCATAATCATGGCATCCAAGATGGCCTCTAGAGGAGGTAGATGTTCAATTTCTAGGTATTGGAACAATATCTCAGTTATTTTGTAGAAGTGACTGAGGACCCAGGCTGTGGAATCTGGAAGCTAGCTTTTACCCTGAGAAGTTGGCTGGGTGGGAATTGACTGTGTCTGTTTCCTCTCTCTGATATTCCAGCTTTCCCCAATATTTGGCTCTGAGTTTCCATTAAATACCAACTAGAATAGCCACTACTGTAGTCAACCTTGAACTCATAGAAACACAGAAAGACCTCTGTCTCTGGAGTTATGGGATTAAAGGCATAGGTAATCAGGATATGTCTCATATATTTATAACATCTTAATACCTTTATTAATGTCAAAGCATGCAATGATAGCAAATGGCTTATAATCTATAAATATTAGTTTATGTTTAACATTTGTTAATTAATATAAACTTCAAAACAAACAGTATTGCCAGAGCTGGGTAATAACACTTTTTGCTATTGACAAAGGATCAGTTCCATGTGAGGACATAATTATCTTCAATGTATGAATCTAATAATAGAAATACAAAATAAATTAAGCAAAGTAAATGAAAATGTAAAAAACAAATTCCATTTTTAATAGTATCAAAACTATAGATCATTTTTAAATAGAAGAAAATACCTGCAAAATCTCTATACTTGAACTGCAGGGTATATCTCTGAGAAATCAAAGAGATCTAAATAACAGGAAAAGTATTCAACTTCCTAAAATAGAAGCCAGCATTTCTCATGTCACTTCCTAGCTTGATGTATTAACTAACATTCAAAGAGTTTGTTCTGGGGGCTGGAGAGATGGCTCAGCGGTTAAGAGCACTGTCTGCTCTTCCAGAGGACCCGGGTTTGATTCCCAACACCCACATGGCAGCTCACAACTGTCTGTAGTTCCAGTTCCAGGCAAACACCAAGGCAAATAAATAAATAAATAAAGTTTAAAAAAAAAAGAAAACAAAGAGTTTGTTCTACACATGTAAAAATTAATTCTCATATGATACCAGAAATCAAAGGATCTCAAATGGTCAAAATCAATCCTTAAAAAATACTACAGAGATTTTAACCAATTTATCATGACCAAGGCATTTTCTGCACTGTAGTTTCCAAGGCAGGGCAGTATTAGCATAAAACCAAACAAACATTTCAGGGGAGAAAGCCCAGAAACAGACTCACCCCTAGATCCTCAATTGATTTTTTTTTCTTTTGTTAAGGTACAAAAATAGGTCCATGGGAAAAGGAGGCCTTTCAGCAAATGATACTGACACAATTGCATATACAATTGCACAGACAAAAATACCTTTAACGAGTGTTTGGACCCTTTACACTACACCCAGAAGCCAATGTGAGTAGGGTAACTGAATGTGAGAGCAAAAGCTGCAAGCTTCTAGAAGAAGTGTAAGTGACCATTTTCACAAGCCACATGCTTCACCAGGGAAGGTGTGGGCTGTGCTAGCTTCACAGGGCAGAAAGGGAAAGGTGGTGACTAGGAAGTGGTTGACAAAACAGAGAAACTACTCAAATAAGTAAGTAGATAAAGAAAATGAGGTTTCAGCTTCTTGCAGTCAAAAGAAACTCAAATGAACTCTGTGACTTGTTGGCTGGGGAATGGAGACATTGGGATAAACATTTATCTTCAACATGAAAAGATAGATGTAAGGTCAAGAGCGTGTGCCTTTCACTCAATAGATCTGTCCACTGCCAAGAAGGCCTGAGAGCAGTGATTCCTTAGGATTGATGATCCATGAAGGTCATCTTATTTCAGAGCTGGAGTGGAAATGATACAAGCAAACACACAATAAGACGGTGCATGTAGAATGACAGAGACATGTCAATGGCCAAGGAAGAGCTCCCTAGCCAATATGGAAATTCAAATATCAGGGAAAAAAGTCAGTGGAATTATAACCTGGGGAATGAAATAGAAGCACAAAACTTTACAGAGATGTTATAAATATGTGAATAAAATTTGCAGAGAAAATGTTTACCTGAGATCCTGCCAATACTTCCAAGTGTTTGCATTGGAAAGTGAGTAAACTCTTGCAGACACCAGTGAACAAAGTTGATATCCTCAGCAACAGGGAAACTGAAATCCTGAAAGGCCTGACCCAACTGAGAGGATGCAAGGACAAGAGGGCAGCTTCAGTTCTGTGGTTTCCTCATCAGAGATGCACAGATTTAGTCATGAGGAACCATCAAGAAACTCAGGGCTGTTTACAAAGCTAGCTTGTGGTCATCAGAAAGAAGGGAGGGAGGAAAGAAGGAAAGAAGGAAAGAACTGGTCTAGCCTAAAGAAGACTAAATATATGTGAGGTATAAATGCAGTAAGCAAATTTAATGTGGACCTTCTCACTTTTGTAGGCATTCCTGGAAAGCTTGAGGACTTCATAGGTTCTGGAAATGAGGCTGTAACGAGAGGGTGATGATGCCCTTCCTTGTTGGGTGGATATATTGTAGTTTTATGGGACAGTACCCTTATACAAAGGAAACACACTGAAGTGTTCAGTGTGTCACACTAAAGTTCAATGTGTCAGCAACTTCCCATCATTCAGGCATAAGTCTTTGTATCACACTTAGACCTTGTTTTAAGTTTGAGATTGAAAAATAAAATAGTTTAAGATGAAAAAGTATAGGCCAGAAGTCCTGCAGAATCATACCACTTTCCTGCACGCTGTGTGTGTACATACATGCTCCCTCCCCACCCCATGCCACCACCACCACCACCACTCTTCAGATGCCTAGATGCTGTAGTGAGATTATACTGGTAATGTAAATATTTGTCCCGCCTATGGGTTTAATAAAAGCTGATTGGCCAAAGGTAAACAGGAAGTATGGGCAGAGCTACCCTTAGAGAACTCGGGAACATCTCAGAGCAGACACAGACGCCACACAGACACCAGACAGACACCAGACACAGATGTTAGAGTTACTGGAGCTGCCAGGAGATGCAGAGGAAATGCTGCTCTGAGAAAAGGTACCGAGCCACATGGCTGAACAAGATGGGTTGAGTTCAGATGAAGGAGCTAGCAAGTTATATGCCTGAGCCCTAGGTCCATCAGTGTAAAAATAATTTAAGCCTATGTGTGATTATTTGAGGCTAAGCAGGGGTGACAGTGAGACCAAACCTTTGGTCCAGGCCCAGAAAGCCGGGGCCAGAACGATTTACAACAAATGGTGCCCAACGTGGGGCCTGGGCCCTAGGTCAATCAGTGTGCATAAAATTAACATAAGCCTGTGTGTGATTGACTCAGCTGTTTATCCTTGTATTCAAGGATCAAAGATTTCCTGAGCTGTCTGCCTAGGATTTAACTGTGTGGTCTCTCTCTGATATCCCAGGATTTATTAAATATCTAACATATATCCACAAGATGCACTGCTGAAGGAGCAACCAGCTAAGGACTCTCCCACATACACACACTTCTTCTGCATCTTGGAAGGTAATGCATAATACTTGTCCTCTCCAAATAGAATCTAAATATCTCTGAGATCCCTTTTGGGGAAACTTACACCGTGGTAAGTGAAATTTTTAGTGAATAAGCTTTAACATTTTCACAAAGCTGAGTGAGTCACCCTGTCCCCTCAAAAGGTATAAGGAATGAATCATACCCGATGACACAGAAAACTCATCATCTCATTACACAAGTTGATTGCCTTCTGAACAAAGTCTCATAATGTAGCTCACATATATAAAAATTTAAAGCAAACAGCCCTAATTCTGCCTCTGTTCCTATTTACCCTATATACTCACCCTCTGTGTGTGCATGGAGCCAGGAGAACACGTGGCCAGGCGGTACGAGCAAGGCCTTCACCATCACCCTCCTACCTCCTGGCTTTGTCACCTCTAATGACACTAACTCCCTGGACATCCTAGTCTCTTTAAAATTAAGAGTTAGTGGAGGCTGGAATAAGGCAGTGATGGCAGGAACCAACAGCCAATCCCTATTTTCCCCATGTCAATGTTACTAGTTAGCATCTTGCTGCCTCCTGACATGCTGTGGAACATGTTTGACTCATGCAGCCTGAACAGAAGAATCTCTGTGGTCATTTCAGGACCGAAGTTGAAAGTTGGCTTGTCTCCTCTGCTGGCTGGTGGCAAACAACTTTCTGAGCCCTGAGTGTGGAATATCCCACCCCTTAGGCAGACAGGAGGGTTGGTGGGTGGCTTTGTGGGTAAAGATGCCTGATGTTCTGAGTTGGATCCCATGTGATACAAGGAGAAAACCAGCTTCTGAAAGTTATCATCTGTTCTCCACATTTATGCCTCACATATACAAAAATGACTAAATATGTAATGAAATGATTTTTAAAGACAAACAGTAAATGGAGTGTAGTGAAATGTTTTCTGTATGCTATAAATAAAAGAGCTGTTTTGGCCTATGTGGAGCAACATAAAAGTAAATAAAAAATCAAAAGACAGACAGGTAGAAAGAAGATAGAGTTAGTCAGTCACCATCCAACCCCAGAGAAAAAGAGACATGTAAAAATCCAGATGAGCCACGGACTGGGCCACGTGGCAGGTAGATTATAAAAATAAATTAAATTAAGATTTAAAAAAACCTAAATAATAATGTGCTTAAGACATGGGCCAAACAATATAAAATTAATATAAGCGTCTAATTCATTTCTTTAAAAAAACAAAAGCGGCTGCAGACCAGGTAAAAACCTCCTAGCCCAAACAGGTCAGGAAAAAAAACCTTCTACAACAGATGGCGCCCCACGCTGGACACTAGATATTGTAGAAGATGTATATAATCTGGTAATATTTATTATTTTAAAAACATTTATGGTATAAAGAAGATTTATAGGGGGAGAGAAGGAAGCAGCATGCTGGGGAGTGTCACAGAGCAGTCTTTTTTAACTACTCTACAGATCAAAAAAGGGCAGGGCTCTCTCCTTGTTCTAGGCTCTTTCTAGTTGACCACGCCCTGCCCTGCTCTGGTTCCTTCACATCATCAGAGTTTACCTGGGTAGCTTCTGGTTTCCTGCTACAATGGAGACCGTGAGTGTATGAGAAATCAACTTCCGTAAATTTTTTAGCCATTACGATTTTAAGTCCATCTCTGTAGCAGTTTGTTTTATCTTGATTGAAGCAAAAATCTGTTCAACATCTGGCAATCAGGGAAAGTGTCCACTTGAAGTGGACTTGAAAACAGATACATCCCTGATCACAGCAGAAGTGTACCCATAGAAAAGAAAGGGGCTCCCAGCTCAAGCTGACTTCTTTGGAATTGGAGGAAGGTTTTCTCAAGTCTGAAAAAAGTGTGTGACTAGAAAGAAAGGGGGAAGGAAACTAGCATGGTCAGCTGAGGCTGCAATCACAGACACCAGTTCGAGGCCTCTGAGACCTGAAGAGAAACAATCCCAGTATGCAATACAGGGGGCAGAGTGAAGGAGGCTCTGCCTACAGGACCCAGCTTCTCAGCCAGACTGCCTGTGAAGATAACCAGGGCTCTGAAACAATATACAGGGCTAGAGTCAAAACCAGAAAAGCTTCTAGAATCTCCGTTGGTGATAGAATGTCTGCTTGTAAGTGCTGGAATAGAAGATGAGAGCTCCCTGGGTAGCCAACTGCTCATGTTTTGACTCCATACACGGTAAACAACTGAAAATGTGCCACAGTCAGGTGAGCCAAAAGACATGATAGCTGGAAATAGCAACTTGGCATTTTGTGATTTATGTGCTTGATGTACCCTGCCTCAACTTCCATACAGTAAAATAGCAATATTAGAAGTACCTGTAGTGGTTTAACTAAGAATGTCCCTGCTCAAAGGTGTGTAGATTTGGATGCTTGGTTGTTAGGGAGTGGACTTACTTGAGATGGATTAGTAGGTGTGGCCTCATTGAAGGAAGTATGTTCCTGAGGGTGGGCTTTAAGGTCTAAAGGGCCCAAACTTGCCCAGAATTGCTTTTTTCCTGGTGTCTACGAATCCTGAAGTTAGCACTCTCAGCTACCTCTTCAGCGCTATGCCTGCCTACATGCCACCATGCTCCCTGACATGGTTACAATGGATTAAACCTCTGAAACTGTAAGCGAACTCCCAGTGAAATGTTTTTCTTTATGAGTTGCTGTGGACATAGTATCTCCTCACAGCAATACAACACTGAGACAGCACATATTATACTGCTGCTGTGAGAAGCATGGAGGAGATGTGGGGAATGCATAGAGTAGTAGCTGATTCAGGGCAAGTACAGCCTTAGCGCTTGCCATGGGGGTTCGCTTGTCCCTGAGAACTTTGCCTTTGAGACCTGATGCTTTGTCACTGTGCCACAAAGTCAGCTTAATTATAAGTCTCTGAGAATAGCTAATTTATAAGCTGCATCTCATTTTTTGGAGGCCTGTTTGAGCACCCACTCAGAGCCTTGGAGCACCTGCCCTGGGCTAGCTGTTGTTATATGGGAACCTACAACAATCTAGTTGCCACAGTTTGGGGGCTGAAATAAATTCAGCAGGAATCTATAGTGTTACCAACTAATAACGCAAGTTGACACCCAAGTAACAGAGCCCTATACTAGAGGACAACTGAGTGTCAGCACCCACTCTGTCTTGTCAAGACACAGCTAAGTGCCACCTCCTCTTTAAATCATCTCTAGTCCCTGAGGCACACTGTCTCTCCAGCTCAGCACACAACGCCTTGCCCCAGTCCTTTTCTGTCTCCTGGAACTGTGTTTCCTGCCCTGGATGGCAGCTCTTTGGGTCCCCTGTGAGTAGCACAGAGCTTTGTAGATGATCACAAAATCCTACTGTTCTCTCCTGTGCTCTTCCCTAAACCCAAGCAAAGGTGGCTGGCTTTGGAGGAGATGTCAAGACCAGTGAGGACTGAATAGCTTTCAGGCATGCATATGGAGCCATGAACCATGAGGGTTCTTCAAGTAGCCAGGAGCCAGCCCTTGAGAGGATCCTGTGACAGTTACCATTATCTGTTTAACTTTGCCCTTACCAAATGCCTTCCTGGACTGGTTCCTTTGCTCATGAATCTTGCAGGCAGAAGCAGAGGTGAAGGCCTGTACTCATGCAGCACCATATGACAGAGGCTAACACAGGAAAAGCACAGGGCTCCACAGGTAGGAACATGAAGGAGATGTTAGTATTTTGCGCGTGGAAAGACAAACCATGCCGTCAGATGCCATTTAGAGTTTTCTTGGGGAATCTGGGTATCCAGGGAAGGGTGGGGGAGGGGAGAAGGAAAAGGAGAGGGACAGCAAAGAAGAAAGGAATCAATGCCAAGGAGTTATTTCCTTTAAAGGAAGGGTGAGCTTGCAGACATGACCAGGGGCATGCCCTGGGAGTGCACTCTGCGGGCAGGGGTGTGGCTGCAACATGGCGACACCTGAGATGCAGGGCCATGGCCAGGGGGGCAAACTGGAGTGGTACTAACAGGAGATGACCCTGAAAATGTCTCACAAGTCAGCGCTTAAGCTGATCACTGACTTTGGATCCAGGCTGCTTTGGGGGAGAAGCAACATAGTTCTCTGAAACAGAGAGTTCTCTGCCCATCTCCTCAGGAAGGGCACTGTAGAATGTCACAGGCAAGAGCATCTCTGTCACCATCCTGGAGACACATGGACGACTCCCAGGCCTGCTAGGTCTTCTAACACTGCAGGCTCTCAAAGTATACCTCCACCACCAGGCTGAGCTCTGTCCTGTCTCCAACAATCCTGAGAGTTACTGCCTGTGCTCATCTTAACCACAAGTAATGGAACTCCAAGATTCTCTACCTGTCACCCTGCCCCAGAGACCTGCTAGACAGTAGGTACACTTGGCATGAACAAAGGGCAAGTGAGTAAAGAGAAGTGAGTGTCCACTGGTAACTTTATTGATGAGGAAACATTTTGAATTAAACAAGTTTAGCAAAGCATATAAAAAAGACATGCAAATAAAATCAGAAGGGGACATGGGATTTATACATTTGCTTTTCCAGTGATCCAGAAAGTTTATCTGATAGTAAAACACATCTGGAACAGTCCATCTGGCCTGATCCCTGGAAAGTAAAAGAGCTTACCGAGTGGCCGGGGTGGGGAGTGCCGGAGGTGGGGGGGGGGGTTGCTGCTTGCAAGCCCAGCTGCTGTTCAGAGGCTATGGCTTGGCAGTGGTAGGAGGCAAGCAAGCTTGTGTGTGCTCTTTTTAAATCAGTCTGCTCGCCTTAGCAGACTAGCACAGGGCTTAGGTGAAGTCATCAGGTGTCCCAAGTCACAACAGGGAGGCAAAGCCCTGCCTATGAGAGCGAGTCCTCAGCTGAAGCCGCCAGGCCCCAAGGCCCAGACCCTGCCCCAGGGGCACTTCCTCTAATCCATCAGGAAGCAGAGCTGTGGTGGCCTTGCATTTTGCCCAGGTCTAAATGTAGGACAAAGTGACTTTGCTGTTTTCCCTGTATGTGAGCAGGCAGAACAGGGTTAAGGACAACATTGGGATCTGACAGCGGTGGGCCATCCAGCGAGGATGGAGCTATGCTGGGAAAGTCCTGAGAAGGCATGCGGGGGAGATGAGGCTGAGGGAGAATCCACAGGCCACCGTGGACCCCAAGCATGGAAGGCACAATTAAGCTGAGTAAATCACAGGGACCCCGCCATGTCCTTGATTTCTTTTCTTCATTCAACAAAAATATTGTCATCACCAAGTTCTCCTCTGAATACTAGGTATATTGGCAGGGCAAACTTCCACCCTTCTGAATCTGGCACTGCCTGCATGAGGAGCGCAGGACAGAAGTAGCTCCTGCTCAGTGCTGAGCTTCAGGAGCCCATGCCAGCCATAAGGGAGGCAGAGGGTACTGTCTGGTCTCGGGGAAGGCTTGGCCCTAAGTCAGATATAGCAATAAAAAAAAGTCCTTTCAGTGTGGTCATTGGGGTAAAAGGTAGGACCTGTGTAGCCAAACCAGTGATAACATACAGAGAGAGAGAGAGAGAGAGAGAGAGAGAGAGAGAGAGAGAGAGAGAGAGAGAGAGAGAGAATGTACTCCACCAGTGTCTGGGGAGGGTCAGGACTATGGGGCTAGAGGCCGGAGACTGGGCCTGAGTCCTTCTGCTTCACTGGAAGGGCTGGTCTGGAGAGGTTCGCCCTGAGCTCCTCTGGTCCCCAGGTCTGTAGTTATCTTCCTCTTCCTCCCCTCTGGAAGCTTCTGTCCGCTGCTCCCGAGGCTCTTGGTAAGCTGCTCGGTTCCTACAGGGCGATGGGAAAAGAAGAAAAGATTATCCCTTATGGCAGGGACAGGGATAAACTGGTCCAGCCGTCAACCACCATCCCCATCCTGAGCTGCAAAAGGACTCTGTGCTGCAGTGTTGAATTAGGAGTGCACAGTGAGATCTCACAAGAAAACTCAGCTTGTGAGCTAAGCAGACCATGGAAGCAGTGTGTGTGTGTGTGTGTGTGTGTGTGTGTGTGTGTGTGTGTGTGCTTCAGCCCATGCCTCACCCTTGGCTTGCTATGAGAAGACCTGCCCTGAGATGCAAACCATAGGCCCCGAGGAAAAGTACAGGGCTACAGTCTGCCCCTGATTTGGGTAGGTTGCTCATTCCTCAACTACAACTGGGAAAGACGAGACAACAGTGTCTCCAAGGTGCTAACTGGATGCAGCTGAGGAGCTGGGATGTGCATTTCCTTCTGCTGCTTTCAGAGGGGCCACCTATCCATCCCGGTACACTTACGGCCTTGCATCCTCCATGTCCTCAGCTTTCTCATCCTTTCCCCGGCAGCAGCAGCAGTAGACGATAATGCCAATGATGATGAGGGCCAAAAACGCACCCCCCGCAATGCCCGCATACAGCGCAATGTTCATGGAGGCTACAAGAGGACGGAGCAGCTATTCCTTCTGAGCCCCAACTCTAGCCCCCCACCCCTGACTCAACCCTTGTCAACAGAGGAGAAAAGCAGGCTGGAGGTGCGGTGCGGGGGTCACAGCACTGGTGCAGGGCATAGCAGGCTGGCCCCTCCCAGCATCTGGGCCATTCCAGTTCTACCAGCCTAGGGAGCAATGGCTACAGACCTCCAGTAACATGCTGCCGAAGTCATGGCCTTGGAAGATTGTGACTAGACAGATCTGAGGACACTCTTAAGGACAAAGGAGCAAATGAAGGGAGACAGACGGAGCACACATTCTGATACTGGGCTCCCAGGTTCTGCAAAGACCCTAAAGGTTAGCTTTGCCAGCCTCTGACTTGTGCTTGAGATAGCTGTGGTCTCCTTTCTCCCCACAAAAAGAGACTAGGGTTTGGACCAAAGCCACTGGTTCTAGCCACTCTCTCACACTTGCTGAGTGGCCCCTAAGGCAGGCATGGCTGAAGTGGTCTCCAGAAGTCTGCCCCAGGCTCTATTTCAAAGAAGAAGAGGGGCTGGGTTGACCTCAGTGAGAAGCAGTCTGGGCCGGGAGTTATCTCTCACTCACCTTCAGAGGGCCTCAATCTATCACCCCTCCCCGCCCTGCTCTTACGAGGTCTGGGAGCCACGGTGATGTTGCAGGACTCCACCCCGACGCTGTTACTGGAGGTGCAGATGTAGTAACCCGCCATTTCCGTGGTGATGTTCTTCAGAAGCAAGGGCTGGCCTGAGACTGAGGGAAGAGAGGCAAGGTGAGGAGATTGTGGTGGAGTAGACAGGGCTGGAAGGCCTGAGCCCCTGTGAGGTAGTCAATCTGTGATGTAGGAAGAAACACCTCTAAGACCACTGGGTGATCAACGTGTCACGTGAGGAGCCTCAAATTCAGTCAGGACCCTGAGTGCCAAGTCTGGCTTTGTCCACTCATTTGATGCATTTGGCAAGTAACTTGGCCTTCTTTGAGCCTATTTCTATAATATTTCTATAATTAGAAAAGATAATACTTGCCTGGCAAGGTACTTGTGAGCCTAAAATGAGGTTTCAATAACAAATGTAAGTGCCCAGTAGAATGCCTAATATGAAGTGAGCACTTGGGAAGCATATATATGTAGTACAGAAAAATGTGTGTATGTGGTGTGGGGTGTGGATACGGTTATTGGGAAGGTGTTCTGTGAGCTGGGAAAGAGTGTCAGTTTAAAATTTTTCTCCTCGCCCATCATCTAGTCATCTACTTCTTCATCAACATCATCTGGGAATGAGGGTGAAAGCAGCCAGTGTCCAGCCCAGGGACACAGAGCAGATGTCCTCACAAGAGACCTCTCCTGAACCCATGATCTATGGGTTTGTACCTAGACAGCACATGTGTGTTCTGTTCTCAAAGACCTTTTGTCAGGACTGCAGTGCTAGCTTCATCAGGACCTTGCTGTCGCAGGATGTTGCAATCCACCCTCAGGGTACCTTCTTAGTAATCAAGAGAGATCCATTTTACCCCTGTAGACATTTCAGAGGTTGTCTCTATAACAGTAACCAGCTCACCTGTGTGTGTGTGTGCCTGCGTGTAGTATACCTGTATATAGTGTATCTACATGTAACTACACATGCACATATGTGTACACACATGTAGGCCGGAAGTTGTCATCAGCTGTCTTCAGGTATCACTTTCTGAGATCAGATCTCTCAATAAACCTGAAGTTCACTGATTTGACTGTTGGATGGATGCTCAGTGAGCCCTGGGGACCCTTTGTCTGCCTCTTCAGGGCAGAGATTATAGGCAGGTTATGCCATGCCCTGCTTCTATGTGAATTGCTGAGGATGCTCATGATTTCATGGCAAACATTTTACTGACTGCACTATCCCACCCCCAGGCCCTGAATTCTGTGGTAACAAATCTACAGATCTGGTGCAGCAAATGTGCTAGTTTTATCTCTTACTACTTCCCATGTGCAAAGCCAAGGAACAGCCATAGAAGGTCCTACATCCATGCTCTGGAATTACACATGTTATATGGTCTCTCAATATCATATGGTGTCAGCCTTCCAGCATTTTCTTACTGAAGTACTGCAATACAAGTGTCCCCAACTCCAACTCCACAGAAGGAGGGAACTGGCTTCCTTCTGCATGGTGTCCTCTGACTTCATACTGGTATCTCCATGTGCACACACATGCATGGAAACACACATGCACAACTCACACATGCATGCACACTAATAAGTAAATTCTTAAAACACTTTTGTACCATAAAAGCAACATATGCCTATGATAAGAATTTATATATGATATAAAACTATTCTGCCAACTCACTTAAAACTAAAAAAATCTACATTACAGTCATGGCCTCAAACAAGATGAGGAGAGTCCCTGTCCTTTGGCATTTCCAAATCTAAAAGGACACAACAATGATGATTTTGTGAGTGGCAGTGGTTCGAGAGGTTTTATCTGAATTTGCAGTGAAGGAGTTTACTCTTGTTTGGGAGTCAGAGAGAGGGGAGAGGATAGAATCACCCTTAATCACAGCACACTGGTTTTATTTTCTTCTCTTCTTGTCATACATATGCTTTCTTCATAGTTTTCCCTTAAAACTCAAAGCACTATTTTCTGTAAAATGTGACAGCGTTGGACTCTAGAATCCCACTCCTGAGTGGTTTCTGGTATACCACTTACATGGGATATTTGTATAAGATACTGGAGAGGGATCCAAAAACAAAGAAGTGTAGCAGTTACTACGGTTGTGACGTTTTCAGGGTGCAATGGAAACCCCTGAATGGGATTCAGAATATTAACAGTTCTGTTCTCTCTGTTGGATTTGGTTATTCTTAAGAGGGTTTTGAAGGAACACACTTTACAGACTGCTCTGTGACCTCAGGTGTGCTTAGGAGGCCTTGTGGTGGCATCAGAGTCACCCTTTCAGTGTGCTGCTCAGTGAGAGTCAGTGCCCACAGCACCTCAGGGAAGCTCTAAAATCATGAAGGTTCTTGATGCATTATGAGCCTGCACCATCCTTCCCCTCACCTCTGTAGCAAACAATGGGTTCTAGAAACTTTGCTGGATGAAATAACATTAACCCCATGCCACCAAATGGCTTTAAACTGAGGGTCCCAGGCTCCCTTCCCTTCTGGAAAGAGCTCACCAGTTTCTGAAACCCAGTTTCCCATTGTTATGGCGACATCTGGTGGTCAGTATAGGGAATGCATGATAGTCATCTGTCTTCTGAAGTGCTAAGAAGCCCTGATCACCCCCAAGATACTCAAGTTGAATTAACCGGATCTGCTTTCTGTCCCCCCCACACACACACAAGGCTGATCAGCGAGCTCTGGGTACCACCTGGGGTGGACTCATCACTACCCTTACCTGTTCCAGTCTCCTCCCTGATAGGCAAATTCCTTCCACTCCTGAACACAATCAATCCTTACAGCATTCTCAGAGCCCTCCAGCGGGAGACTGCCTCTGACTTCAAGGAGGGTAATGGTAACATCTCAGCTTTTGTTATGTTTTGTTGTAGTTGTGGTTTTAGTTTGTTTTTCAGGATCAGAGACCCTGTGACAGCTACAAAATTAAGCCAGTACTCAGAGGCTCCCTCTGCAGGGCACTCTAGGAACAGGAGGCTTAGAGACCAGCATCCTGCCTCTGTCACATGGTCCAGACACATGGCGGCATGGTGAGCATCATGTCCATGGTTAATACTGCCAGTCTAAATCAAAATCTCCTATTGGATAAGCTTCTAGGCATGCCTGTGAGAGATTCCAGGTCAAGTCAGCCTTGGGCACGGTTGTGTGGGGTGGTCTGGGTTAACTTAATTAAGGTGGGAAGACCCACCTTAGCTATGGGCAACACCATCCCTTGGACTGGAATCCTGGGCTGAATAAAAAGGAGAAAGTAAACTGTACTTCTCTCTCTCTCTCTCTCTCTCTCTCTCTCTCTCTCTCTCTCTCTCTCTCTCTCTCTCTTCCTCCCTCTCTCCTCCCCTCCACGCCCTGCATCTGTCTTCTGCGCTGTCACTCCTGAATTCTGACTGAGAAAATCTGAACTCAGGGCTGAATAAGGCAAAGAAGCAAATCTCTTTAATCTCCTTCCACACTCACTTTTAGTCAGTAGAGTAACTAAGATTTTTGCCCCTAAAAGCTGGTGATAGAGCAGAGGAGCTGTAACAAGCATGCCCGTTTGTGAGGCTCCTGTAAGGATCCCAGCACTTATAGAGAAAAGTTAAATGTTCTAAACTGACACACACGCCCCTCTCTGATGTGGGACGTCTTTCTTTACACTGAGAATATGCTTTATTACCATTGGTTAATTTTTTAAAAATAAAAAAATAGCTGTTTTGGCCTATGACACAGCAGCTTAGAGGCAGGTGGGAAATCTGAGCAGAGATAGAAGCGAAGGGGGGCAGAGTCAGGAAACAAATATCAGGAGATGCAGAGGAAGGAGGATGAGAATGCCACTCTGAGAAAAGGCATCAAGCCACGAAGGTTAACATAAATAAAATCATGGGTTCATTTAAGTATAAGAGTTAGCAAATAATAAGCCTGAGCCAAAGGCCAAACAGCTTGTAATTAACATAAATCTTTATGGGATTATTTGGGACTAAGTGGCTGTGGGTCTTTAGGTCCAGACCTCAGGGCTAGGATGGATCAGAAACTTCAGTCTACACCTCCCCATCTCTCCTATCCATCAATAGCCTCTCCCAACATTTTGAGATGGACATACATTCTACCCCTCAGCCACACTGATGTCATGTTTCCCATGCTGTTTTCTACTCTAAAGGGCCTGCTAACACTGCCTAGAGCTGACTGAGTCCTATGCTGCCCATAGCATGAATCATGCTGCTTTACATTCTCCCTTCACAGTAACAGCAGGATGTGTTGGGAATGTTCTCTGTATGCTGTAAATAAAAAAACTGCTTTGGCCTGTGTCAGGTGCTGTAGAAGTAGGCAGGGAAGTTGAGGTTCAGGTATGAGGAGTGCCGGGTCAGACAGTCCTGATCCAGCTGCCAAGGAAGAAACATGTAAGGGTGAGCTACGAGCCATAGGCCATGGGCCATGTGGCAAGGCATATTAATGGAAATGGGTTGAATTAAGATGAAGAGCTACCTAGCAATGTGCCCAAAACATAGGCCAAACAACATGAAATTAATATAAGTGTCTGAGTCATTTTGGAGGAGTAAAAGCAACTGCAGCAGGTCTGAAATTCCGGCCCGTATGGAGTCAGAAACCTCGTACAACAGCAGGAGATGAATACTGCTGTTGTGCCCATTTGACAGATGTAGAGACAAAGGCACAGACAGGTTAAGTAATGTGTCAAGACTACTCACTGACAAGCAACACAGCTAGGAGCATGAATTCATGCTGCTCCAGGCTGCTCTTAAGCATCAAGTCATAGAGCAACTGTAACATCCTCTCTGTGAAGAAAGCATCTCAGATCCCTCACACATTCTCTGCATAGCAGCACCATATGTCAGCTACTTCAGTTCATGACCTCATGACCTTCAGCCCTAGACCACACTGTCCATACTTTGATAGACTACAGTCACACATCATTGTGTCTTCAGACCATGGACAGAGAATAGAAGGTAGAGACAGGAGAGCAGAGTCTGAGGAAAACTGCCAGGTGATTTCAACAAAAATTCCAGACATTCAAAAACTGGCAATCTAGGGGCCAGGGAGATGGGTCTGTGGGTAAAAGCACCTGCTGCTAACTGGACAACCTGAGCCCAGGATCAATCCCTGGGATTCATGTAATGCCCTTTACCTCTCACTGTGGTGTGCTTGCACATATACGCACACTAAACAAATGCAATTTTTAAAATGTTTTTAAAATAGCAAACCAGAAACATGCCAGCAAAGCTAGAGGGTTGTGGAAATTCATATTGCATCATCCTTCCTACATTAAGTCAAGTGAGTTCTACCAAGTTTAATTTTGTTGTTGTTGTTGTTATTGTTGTTCAGTTTGGTTTTAGGGGGGGGTTGTTGTTGTTAAAACAGGGTTTCTGTGTAGCTCTGGGTGTCCTGGAACTCACTCAATAGACCAGACTGGCCTCAAACTCATAGAAATTCTCCTGCTTCTGCCTCCCGAATGCTGGGTTTAAAGGCATGGACCACCATCTGCCTGCCTGACTACTAACTTTATTTTTAAGAAGTTATTGTTTTGCCTTCAAATAAGTGAAAAGTAGAATCATAAAATTCCACTCTGGTTTGGAGGAACCTAAGGAGTGAGGCGTTTATCCAGCCAGCTTCCCTCAAGTGAACTTCTCAAAATGGTGTGCCCTGTTGTGGAGTATTTGTTTACACTGTAAAGACTTGTCTCTGCCTCAGGCACCTTCTAATTGGTTTAATAGAGAGCTGAATGGCCAATAGCTAGGCAGAAGAGATAGGTGGGATTTCCAGGAAGAGGAGATGGAGAAATCTAGAATTGTGAATTTCACCAGCAGCTTTAGCTAGTTGCTTTTTTTAGGAGCAAGGTAATGCCATGTGGCAGAAGGTAGATTAATATAAATGGGTTGATTGAAATTATAAGAGCTATTTGTGAACAAGTCTAAGCTAAGACTAAGCTTTCCTACTTCATATGTCTCTCTATTATTGAGCTGGTGGACCAAAGAAAAATCAGACTATAAGCTTTACTCTCATTTCCACCACACATAGGACTGAAAGACCTCCAGGCTAACCCTGATAGGCATCCTTCAGTTCCTGTCTCAGGCCACCGGTGCAGCCATGGCAGCTGGTGGGCACTGAGAGCCCAGGGGACTTCCACACACATAGTCCCAGCTCCGCCCCTCTTCTCTTCCTCCCCCCTTTCTCCCTCTGCTGGCCCCTACACCTCTTCTATTTCCTCCTTCTAGTCTGTTTCCTAACTAAAAGGTCAAATATTGGGTGCCCAGTACAAAATGGGTCTCCGGGCAACTATGGTTAAATCTGCCATAGCCTGCTCTGAGAATGAGGACCCTAAGAGTTCAGGTGTGTGTGTGCTGGTATCTGAGGTGGATTGGTCCACATAGGAAAGGGACTGGGAAATTCTCCACCTCAAATGTGGGCTTTAGGCCATAATAACACTTCAAAGAACAAGCCCCAGTGTTCCTGCACAGTGTTTAGTGGGACACACTTCCTCGAGAGGATGGAGGTGTGTGGGGAGGGGAGGGGAGGGGAGGGGAGGGGTAGGAAGCATTAATCATGTGCCTCTCAGGAGCCCCTTCTGTCTGTGCAGGTGCATAGGTATTCTTATGGGAAATGGGAACTAGGGCTTGGTCAGCCTCTGTCTCCTATGGTAGTCCTAGCCCATATGTGTGACCTATATGTGAGGCACACCAGCCTTTCCTGCTGCCCCTATTACCTGGTTGGGTGAGCAGTCGCTCCTGGTTCTGGGCATTGTAGCTCTTCCAGCTGTACTGTGGGCTTGGAGAGCCCTCGGCAGACTGGCATGTCAGCTGGATGTTGTTCCCAATCACTGTCTCCCCCTCGATGCTGCAGTCTGGCTTGGAGGGTGGCACTGTAGGAAAGAGACCACAAGAGAGGCGTGAATTGCATGGGGATAACTACTGGCCACACCAATATCTATCAACCCATCACACACACACACACACACACATACACACACAGAGGGAGACATGCAGGCAGAGAAACTTTTAGCTTAGTGGTGAGATGTAATATTATAAAGTTAACCCAGCTCCAAAATGTCCGCTGTTACCTCCCACTCTCAAGTGGGCAGCACCAGAGGCTGTGTTACGTAGTGTGATCTTCCTACATAACAGCGTCAACTTCATCAGAGAAGCTAGTACTTATCGGTGACCCTCATGGCCAGGCTCGTGGACTGCTAACAAGCCCTCACAGAAGGGGGGACTGGGGAGGGCTGTCCAGCTCTCACCTGAGCCTCCAGCCGCTCTCATGTGCCAGTGGCCGTGTGTCAGTGATTCTGCCCTAAGTGTTTATGGTCTCATCTCAGGAGGTGCCAGCATACATGGGCTATGGAAGGCTAACTGAAGGGGCACTATCCATCTACACAGCTGTGATGGAGAAGTTGTCCATGCTGAGATGCCATCCAGCACTGTGGCTGCTGTGGGCTCCTCCATGCTTTACGTGTAACTCAACAATATCCTGAGTTCTCCTAGCAGAGCCTTGGTAGAACCACTTCAGTTTGTCATGTAGAGTTTGTTTGCACACAGACCACTCAGGGAGAGAGTTGACAAGTTGGGAGTGGCTTCTTGTATTCTCTGGAATTGTGGGAGTTTAACCATGACCCACACAGCCATTATACAATGAGGGCCACGGAGCACAGAAGGGGACACTTGTTCTTGGGCCCTAGGGAAGGCGGGACTAGAACCCAGCTTTCCTGACTCCAGACCCCGTGCTTTCTCTACTAATCCATGACAACTATTGACTCAGCAGAGATCACAGTGTCCCTGATCTCTAAAGTGAGAGGACAGCAAGCCTGTTCTGTAAAGGGCCACATGGGAATTATAGACTCTGGACTACAGTATTATTTTCAATGCTGCATTTTCTCCTTTAGGGAAGGGGTATAATAATTTTTATTCTTTAAGAACTTTATACATGTCTGCAATATATTTTGATCATGTTTACCCTCCCCCAGTCCCTCCTTCTGGAGACCTTCTCCCTCCCCTTTGGTTTTCTGCTTTTAATAGTACTTTAGAACCCTAAGGGTGGGGCAAGCTACAGTGGGTACTAGCTTAGATGGCCTTCATCCGCAACCCCTGGAGAATATTCCCTGGGGGCCTGCCATCACCCTGTCTCCCTGCTTTGCTAATAAAATGGAATCAGCATAGGTGGCAAGATAGCTAGAGAGGCCCCAGGTAATGTGGACCTTCCTGCAGGGTGGTGAACATACCTGAAGAGATGGGGGCATGCAGATGTGGTCAAAGAGATGCCATAGAAAATGTTTATAAGCCCCAGCAGCCACTGTCAATGATCTGTCTGTCATCCCCCTGGATTCTTGATACCCCAAGCCTGTGTCTTCCCCTCAACTTTGTTGATGTCACATTGGGTGGAGTGGGTGGTTCTATAAATGTTATCAGATAGCTGGGTTCTGTCTAACAATGCTGGACACTGGGGTGAATCCGGGGGTGAGTAAAGGAATCCAATGGAAGAACAAAAGGCAATGGGATGGTGGCAGAGCAGGGGCCAAGACTGCTGGAGGAATGATGGATGACCCATCATGTCATGTAGGTGTGATCTGAAGGTCACCATGGTGAAGGTGGTGGCAGGAATTGGAGCAGAGATGAGCATGCTCGACAGGGGAAGCAGGACGCACCATGGGAATTGGGGCTGTCCCTCTACTGTTATCAAATGCCCTCTTGAATGGCTTACTGGGCCACCCACCCTGGGGGTAATGCCAGCCTTAGGCCCACCTGGAACTTGCTAGAGGAACACCCCTGACTCTCCTTTCTCCTCCAGTCCAGCAGCTGCAGGTTTTCTTCTTAGAAACAGGCAGGCTATCATTAGGAGTGCCTGACATCTGCTAACACAGCTGGGCCAGCCAGGTACGGGAGCCACTAGACACATTAGAGGCACTCCCTTATTGCCAAACAAAACTAAGGCTTCTGAGGATCAAAGACAGGCTTGTATGAGCAGGTGGGCATAATGCCTGCCAGCAGCTGGCCAACTGTCAATATGCCCGTCCCACAGGCTCAGTAAGCAGCCTTGGTGTGCAGGGGAGGTGGACTTAGCCTCTGGGCTCTCCTGTTGGCCTTCACTTTCTCTCCTGGGCCCCACGGGTGGTGCCCTTACCTAGCCAACCTCACCTTCAGGCAAGTCTATAGCAGGAGGCTCAAATGCAAACTCCCACATCCCCTATCAGATTAAGTGGTGGCATGGCAATGGGACTCTCTGAGCTGGGTTTGCTTTGCAGGAAGGGGGCGGGGAGTGGGGGGTACATGGTGAAAGACTCCATTCTGGTAAGGAATGCACGAAGCAGGAGGAACTCCAGAAATTGCCCATGGGAGGAAACAGAAGTGATGGAGAGCAAGGGAGATCTGCTTTTTCTTGGGGACCGTGTTGAGATATTTTGCTCTAGACTCTTGATCACAGGCCCTAAACTTCCTACCTGATCCCAACCCAGGTGCACCCCGCCCTCCTTCAGATCTCCAGCACGCCAATCACAAACAGCTGGGACCTCGAATCACATCTAGCTCAAAGAGCTCCTACGTGCTGAAGCTAAGAGTACTGGTGGTGAAGGGGATCTTGTTTTCTCATGGCCTGTTTTACAAGCAGCATGTAGATATTACCTGTATATTTATTTACTGGGAGAGAGGCTATAAAGAATGGAAGGAAATGTGTTAGGCTCCAAAGCCTCTCAGATGCCGCTGTTTCCTCCTAAGGACGTCAGAGGGCGCCAGAAGCCAGAGCAAAGATCCCACCCGGCGTACAGGCTGCTAAGGCTGGGGGGCTTCTTGTTAGCCTGCCCCAAATAAGCTGCCCTATATAATTAAAGCTTTTCTCCTATAAAAATCATCCGGCTATAAAGACACTGAGGAAAAAAAAAACTTTTCACAAAGAATCTCGCTGGGTTTATTAATTGTCCTTTTTTAAAAGTGAAAGATAGGTTTCAGCGAATTCTCAGATTAAACTTGTACCCTTCACTCTTCTGGTTAATTTGTTTCTCTTTAGAAGTAGCTGGCCTCTGGTGTAAGGACAGGAGTGTGGTTGGAGGACCAGCAGAATCAGGCTTCAGATTTATATAAGTTCCTGCCACTTCCCTTTCGACTCGCTGAAATCCTCTGCCAAAAAGACAGACCAGGTATTTAAAGAACCCAAGCTTTATGTGTCTGTGTATATATAATTCTTAATATGTATATATAATGTATTGTGATTTTTATGTATACATGTGCACAAAGTGAGTAGAGGGTATATTGCAATACTGGTTGTACAAAAAACAAACAAACAAAAACAAGATACATACAAACAATGAAACCAGTCTCAACATTTATCAGTATGAAACATTTGAGTAAGCCATTACATAACCATGAGACGAAATGTACTCTCTCACAGTAGGTCTGTGTGTGTTGGCCTGGAGAGGTGAGCAGTGGAGAATTGTCTAGAAGCAGATCGCCAAGTGCTTTATAATATCTCACTTTGTCCATGGGAAAAGGAAAGTTTATGAGTGTGTGGTGTACAGTCAGAGAATACGGGAAAAGTCTAGAAGGACACCTGCCTGCATTACCACCAGCTACCTCCGGATGGCAGTGTGGGAAGAGGTCTCCATTATTCTTCAGGCAGCACTCATATGTACTGCTATATATTCTGACACACTATAATGATTTCTATAAGTCCAGCAACTACATATACAATTTTTTTTTAAACTTTATTTATTTATTTGCCTGGAACTGGAACTACAGACAGTTGTTAGCTGCCATGTGGGTGCTGGGAATTGAACCCGGGTCCTCTGGAAGAGCAGACAGTGCTCTTAACCGCTGAGCCATCTCTCCAGCCCCTACATATACAATTTAAAAGAAAATCTGCCAAGTATTGTACAGGGAAAAGAAAAAGAAAGGATCCATTGCTTTCATGAACAGAGTGTCTACCTCTGAGAGGTGGGAGGCATTTCTTAATACTGGACATAGACAAGGTATTCACTTAAATGTGAGGCAATTACTTCCTTTCTCTGAGCCTATTTACTCAAAAAGTAAAGCAGATGAGTTTTCTGGACCTTCCAAATTCCAACAAGTTCTCCCATGAAAAGAAAAGAATGTTTTTAGGTTCCTGAGACATATTTCCCATTGGTTGGCAATGGTGCCTTTGTTAGAGGTAGAATGGGGAAAACTTGATGTGAGGCTGAGTTAACAGAGAGACCCATCACCTATGGGAGTTATGGTCCACCCTCTGAGTATCAGGTACTAACTGAGATAAGATGAGAATGCAAACATTACTTAGGCATTCCCTTCCCTTCTCTGCAGAAATGAATTTGGCAGGAAAAAGAACAGGGAGAGCAAGAGACAACTACTGCTCTGCCCTCAGAAACAGCCTGCTGCTCACTAAGAGACAACTACTGCTCTGCCCTCAGAAACAGCCTGCTGCTCACTAAGAGACAACTACTGCTCTGCCCTCAGAAACAGCCGCTGCTCACTAAGAGACAACTACTGCTCTGCCCTCAGAAACAGCCTGCTGCTCACTAAGAACCCTGACAGTATTTGACTCCAAAGGGAGAAATGGAACTCTGACTCTGTTCTGAGGTAGGATACGTCAAGGAGAAGCAGGACTAAGGATCAGCCCCTGCTGTGTCTGGATTTATAGCAGTATGCTGCCACCAGGGCTCTTCTGCCCACTCTCTTCCTATAGAAAAAGATGAAGATACTCACCGAGGACCAAGAGGCGGACTCGAGACCTGGAGGTACCATCCAGATCAGACATTAGAGAGACGGAGCACTCATATGTCCCATTGTCATCCATGGTCAGCTGGTCAATGGTGATTGAGGCATTTGACCGCTCAACATCGTTAGAGACTTTCACACGGTTGCTATAACGGGTACCATAGATGTAGTCTTTCGTCAAAAATTTCCAAGTGACCACTCTTTCCTAAGAGAAAGAAGAAGAAAACGTTGTCAGTCTCTGACATGGACCTGTCCTGACCCAATCTTTTACCCTCAGAGCCCAGATGGATGAACCAACAGTGTCTCAAACAGATATGCAGTGCCCACTGGTAGATTTCTAACTAGCTGACTCTACATTTTAAAGATTTAAATGAAACTTTTAGAGGCTGGAGTCATAGTTTAGTTGGTAGTACTCACCTAGTACACATAAAGGCCTGGATTTGATCCCCAGCACCATGTGGGTGAATGTGGGGTAGTGGTCATGCCAACCATGCCAGCATTCCAAGGGTGGGGACAGGAAAAAGTTCAAAGCCATCCTTGGCTATGAGCAAGTTCTAGGCCAGCATGAAATTCTGACTCAAAGCAAGAACAAGAACACGGAAGCGCTTACACTGGACTACCAGTGAGTAACCAAGGCTGGCTCAGAGCATCTCTCTCCTTGATTCCCTCTCAGCCTATGGTTTCTTCCCCCCTCCTTCCTTTCCTTGCTTGGCACTTTCTGAGCACTGCCCCGAACCAGGCACCAGGCTAGGAAATCACTCTCAAATTACAAGCTCTCTCGATTTTTACCATTACCCTTGTAATCTGTTTACTTGTTTATTTATTTGTTGATGTCTGTGAAGCTTCACATTAGTGGCTTATAACACAGATGGGGAAGCTTCAATCAAATCCTAACTCTGCTGCTGCTGGCTGAATGTCCTTGAGCAATGCGCTGATTGCTGAGACTGTCTCCTCACCTACAAAGCAGAGATGTTGATAACAACACATTTTACAGTACTGTAGTAAGCCTAAAGCTGGAAATATAAGCAGAGTTGTTGGGGTCTGCCTGGTGTGGTGTCTACCATTATTAGCCATTATTACAATTTACCATGCTCCGGGTCCTATCCTCAAAGACCACGATATCTTATGATTATGAGATTCAAGACTAGACAGTTTTTTAAAAAGGGCAATAATTGTACTGAAACTTGAAAAGCAGCTGTGAATTAGGTAGGTAAATAGCTGGGAGACTAGAGCAGTGTGTGTTGTCATAGGGTAAATGCACTAGACATTAAAGACAAAGGAAAAACCTAAAAGGAGACAGCACCATTGTCAACCCTGAGTGGCACAGTGTGAATGACAGATTAGTAAGAGCTAAGCCTGGGTAATAAAGGCCATAATTGCTTGTTATATGCTGCAAACCATTCCAAATACTAGATATGTACTGTCTTATTTAACCATCACAACATCCCTATGCAGTAGACCTTATGACCATATCCATCTCACACAGGGGAAACTGAGGCACCAGGAGGCTGATTAAGTATGTTCCCCAAATTCACATGTTTTAAGTGCCTGGCAGAGCTGAGGTGACCCTGGGTATTCTTTCTCAGAGCCTGAGCTCTGCAGATTCTCCTGAATCACATCTGACATATTGTGGGACACTAAATAGCTCATATTTCATCTTCAAGGCAATAATGTGTTTTAGCTTTGTTGTTGCTGATTGTTTTGTTTTGTTTCCCAATGTAGAAGTGGCTTGAACCTAGGTCCTCTACCACTGAGCTACATCCCTAGCTTGAGAATTCTATATTGTATAAGGTTAGTTCTTAACACTGAGTCCAAATGATTGGAAGGAGAAACGGGACAGATTACGAGGGGCCAGGAAGGAGATCTGCTGGGCAACTGTGGTGACAAACTTTGACGATGCCACTTTGGGTTGCAGCAACACAGAGAGTAAAATGAGTTGGAGGGGTGAGGCAAAGGGGATACTTGAAATCTGGAGATGAGACTAGATGGGCTTTAGGGAGATTTAGACTAGATTGGCTAATCACAGATATAAGAGTTTAGGCATGCACGTTTGATGGTATCCTTCCCCAAAAACATCAACACACAACACCCACTAAGAGAGTGCTTTAAGCAAAAAGTATATGTTCTGTTTACATGTAATATGCTTGAAGTGTCCGTGGATACCCAAGTGGAGGAATTCAATATGGCCAGATCGGTTGGCTGAATGTCACTGAAACTGAATAGGTAAGGAGTTAGACGTGAGGAAGCAAGGAGAGCACGTGATCTCCTGATGGTTTTGTCTTCTGCTGCTAGAATGCCTCTTGTGCTTACACAAACAGGAAGATGCAGTCCGTCCGTCCTGGTGAAGGCACCTGAACTCATTCCCATTGTCACCCATGCACATCTGTAAAGGGTCTGCACCCTCAAAGGACACTGGCTTCATTGTCACATCATTTGCACTGTGAGTTTGACACCCCCACCCTATTTTGTGGGCTTTTGAAAACACTCATAAGAAGAAAAATCTTAAAAGCAAAACTCAGTTCACTATGATTTAAGAGAAAAAGAGGATCATATTGTCTCGGTGAATAGGTGGTCCATCTCATATATTCATAAAACCACTACATTTCTACATGCAGAACCCAGTGGCTGCTTCCCTCTCCCCATTCAGCTCAGCCCACTGCAGTCTGTCTTTGGGGTGAATGCTTTGCCTTGCTAAATAAACTGCTTTAACTGTATGTTTCTTGATTGGATTCTTTCTTTTGAGAACAGAACTCAGGGGAAACTTTCAGCTGGTAATACATCTAAGGATGAAAGTATGGGAGCCATTAGCTTATTTAGTGAGACATGGACTAGACATGGCCCCAACAAATGGCAAGTGGTCAGGTCATTTAAAGACTCAAGTGTAGCTCAGAGAGATAAAGGGGTCCCCAAGCTAAGATCTGCAAAAGCCAAGGAGAGGAGCTGAGAGTAGGAAATGCTGATGATTTCAGGAGTGTTAGGAGAGAAAGCAGGCAGTGGTGGGCAGGAAGGAAACTGTGGAAATGTCATGCCATATCTCAGTCCTGACATGCAGAGTCTTTCCAACTAAAACACTGCATTCTAGCTTTTCAACAGACACAGCCTAAGTCAGGGTCATGGCTCAGCTATTGGAGCACAGGTGCCCTCAGCTGGACACCCTTGTGCAAGACACAAGTTGATAGCTCTGATGGGGTTGATTACCCTTTTGTTATGTCTTGTTGAGGAGGTTGCTAACCCTTTTAGAATGTCTGGTTGAGGCAGGGAGGCAATCACAAGGAAGAGGATGAGGTGGTGTCTAGGCCTATGAACAGTCTGCCTGGATTTTCTACCCCATAGCATTCTCTTATCAAAGATTTACTAAGGTTGCTCTGGACCTTTTCCTGACCACATCACTTCCTAGGACTCACAAATAATAATTCCTTTCTCTACATTTGTTATTGATCCTGAAGGAGCTGCCTTGAATCCTTTTGGAAGTAGAGTATCCAGTAGCTAATAAATAATCTCAGTATCTCTGTCAGCACTCAGGATAAGTCAGCCACAGACATTACACCCTGCTCACTGGATACATCTGGTGGAAGGCACAGTGTCCTTCAGTCCCTGAAACTCAAGACAGCAGCAAGGATTTTGCTTTTTTCACTATGGGAGCAGACGGGCTGGGGGCTGTGATCCATGGGGGCCCTTGGTACACAGAGATAAGACTGACTCCTCACTTGTCAGTCCTGACATCCAGGATGTTGATGTCCTAGGATTCTGTCAGAGAAAAGGCTAAAGCCTCTTTGAATGGCTGAGGACTGGATGATTATCTCTGGCAGATGTGTTATTAGCAGATTTTCCCTAAAGGTTAGACTACAATAAGGAGATCAAGGGAGAGTAGCAGTGGGTGATGAGGAAGAGCAAAATTCAAGCAAAAAGGACACTTAAGTCACACAAGAAGATGCAAAGCTGTTTCTTCTTAGTTTCAACTCTATTGTAGTTTCTTTTCTTTATCTGTGGTGGACAAGTGTGTTGATCAGTTTTATGTCAGCTGGACACAAGTTAGAGTCGTTGAGAAGTGGGACCCTAAGCTGAGAAAATTCCTCCCTAAGATTCTGTAGCACATCGTCTTGATTGATGACTGATGTGGATGATGCCACCCCTGGGTTGGTAGATAGCGGACTGAGCAACCCATGGGGGCAAACAGGAAGCAGTCCTCCTCTACGGCCTCCTGTCTTGAGTTCCTGCCCCACTTCCTTTGATGATGGACTGAGGTGCACACGTGTAAGTGAAACAAAGCTTTCCTCTCCAAGTTGCTTTTTGGTCCTGGTGCTTTTTCAAAGCAATAGAATCCTAACTGAGATAATAAATAAATGCGAATATAATTGATAGTTAAAGTGAAAAACCCCAGGCAAAGTTTCATGGCTTCTACATGGCCATTCCAACTTCGCAGAAGTTCACTGAGGTGTATAGAGTTTGGGACTGGGCAACTGTCTGAGCGGATTCCTTAAACTAGCTGTGTGATGGCTTTGCAAATCCATTAGAATAAAGTAATTTTATTTTTAAAAGAATTTTTGAGAGGAAGAGAAGAAGAGAGGAAGGGAGGGAGGGAGGGAGGGAGGGAGACTGGAATCAAGCTGGAGCTTCTTCTGGCTTCACTTTCGGAGAAGTGAGATTGCAGGGGCCTCCAGACCCCTCTTGCCCATACTAGCATTTTGAAAGATCTGACTTAAATATATGAATGAGTGTTTCTTTTTTATAAATAGATATGCTTTTAATCACAAATGAGATACATTTTTCACTTTATCGAATCAGCAATTTTCAGATGTCAGCAAATGCTGGGAAAATGGTGGACACTATGTGGGTGGAAATGAAGACTGGCAAGATAGCCAATGAAATGCCTTAATCATAAAAAGAAAGTTCACATACCCTTTAGCCCCGAAGTTCCACTTATTTGTTTGTTTGTTTGCTTGTTTGTTTGTTTGTTTTAGAACCTGGTGAATGCTTAGCAAGAAAGTTTCATTTTTAATAATCTATCTATCAGATGACATATATCATATGTAACAATGTTTATTACATTTATTGTGACAGTAAAATATAGGAAACAAAGCAATTATATATAATATATATATCTTCACAAAATAATTTTTGAAATAAGAGTTCAAAACTAAATGGTAGAATGCAGAAGCAGGTGCCTGAGGCCCTGGATCTGTATCTCAACCCAGAAAGCAGAAGAGAGGGAGCCGACAGAAAGGAGGTTTTAAGGTTTGTGCCTGTCAAGAGACCACAGTCAGATAGATGGTAATCATGATCCATGACGCCCCAGTTCATCCTGCAGCCTTACCGTTTGACTCCTGAGAAGCTTGTCCCATTGAATAAATCCATCTCGATCTGGAGCAACGGTGCTGTAGGTACACGGGAGGGTGACACTTTTCCCTCTAGCAGCCTGGAGAATATCCTGTGTAGTTTCCACAGAAATAGCATCGACAGCTACCCAGACTGGAAAGAAGAGAAACTAAATGGTACAAACATGCATACTCGCTGTCTTCACTCCTCCACAAAGATGTTCAGAGAAGTTCTGTGGCCTTATGAAAGCTGCCCTGCAGCCATCTTGGTCAGGGAATGCTAGCTGCTGTCCTCAAAACCAGGACAGTGAGGGCAGTGCCTTGCTCTGCCTACTCCCTGCCCTGAAGCATCCTGAAGAAGTTTTCTGCATCTGGTGGCCGTTGCCTGGCTCACAGTCTCAGCACGCCCCTTTTCAGCTTGTGGACTGCTCTAAGTCTCCGCTTTCTCCTCACTTTCTGGGCCTGAAAAGCACAGAAAGTTCTCCATATACCCTTTTTTGTTGTAACCATGATTTATGTTTTCACTTACTTAAGTATTAATGGAACACTAGAATGTCATAAAGAACTTTATGAGCAAGATTAAATCAAAGCAAAAGAGGATATTCCTAGGAACATTTTGTTTATCAGAAAAGAGTTAAAACCAAACAAAACCCAGCATCTTCATTTCACGTATACTCTTTTTCCTTAGTGATGGTGCATTTTCTCCATGGTGAGGGAGGTGGATTCTCTCCTTTAGAGTCTGGGTGGTCTATAATTATGGTGTGGGGACATTCCTTGGTTCACAAGCTAAATTATGTAGTGAAATATGCTTTGGGATGGCACTCAAGGGACCTGGCTAGTACCTGGGGAGCCGGCTCAGCAGAAACACAAGAAAATCGAGAGGAAGTTCTCAGAGGCCAGCAGAAAAGATGTCCTCTGAACAAGAAGCATTTGTCATAGTTGAAGAAGAATGGCCTCATAGGCTCCTATATTTGAAGGCTTAGTCACCAGCAAGTGGAACTCTTTGATGGTGTTAGAAGGATTAGGAGGTGTGATTTTGTTGGAAGAAGTGCACCACCAGGGCTGGGCCTTGAGGTTTCAGAAAGCCCAAGCCAGACCCAGGTGTTCTCTCTCTCTCTCTCTCTCTCTCTCTCTCTCTCTGTCCCTTCCCTATTAATCAGTATTGTAACTCTCAGCAATTGCTTCAGTGCCTGCCTGGATGGTGATAATGGACTAAACCACTGAAACTGTAAGCCAGCCCTCAGTTAAATGCTTTTTTTCATAAGTATCTCTTCACAGCAACAGAACAGTGACTAAGATAGGGCTCAGCTGATCATATGCCAATGATTGGTTTATATAGGGAGTTCGGACCCAGAGACCTGCAGCTGGATGTGGTAACACGAAGATGAAGTTGGCATGAGCAGTTGTAGTGGAGTGGTGAGGATAGGGTTAAATGGAAGAAGTTTGGGAGCAAAGAGAACAAGAGTAAGCAGATACCGTTTCTGGAAGTGACAGGAACCCATTACAACTAAAATAAGGTTTGTGTCTTCAAGGAGGAAATGGCATATTTGATAACAAAAATATTTGAAAGCTGCTTGTTGAAAAGCATGGGCCAAAAGAGAATAAACTAAGAGAATAAACTTAGAAGACCTTAGAAAGACCTCAAACCACCCACCTACTGTGACAACATGTGGCCAAAGGCATAGGTTAAGTGGAAGACTTGGGGGTAGCAGTATGAATGAGTCTTCTCTGAGGGTCCCTGTGACGAGGTTGCACCATAAGGAAGGAAGGCATCCTGCTAAAGATAGCCTCTCATCGCCTAGTTCTGGAGACATTGCTGTGGAGTCTTGTTCTCAGTCAGATTAACAATGTGTGCTGGTTATTAACTGTCAAACTGATATAACCTAGAATCACCTAGAAAGAGTCATCATTGAGAAACAACCTAGATCCATCCTGACTGTGGCACATCTGGGAAGAACTGTTTTGATTCTTCACTGAGGTAAGCAGAACAAGCCCACTGTGAGCAACACCATTCCCTAGGCTGGGATCACTGACCTGTGTAAAAGCAGAGGCGGTAAGCTGTACCAGTGAGCCAGAACACATTGTTCTCTCTCTGCTCGTGAATGCAGATATGATGTAACTAGTTGCTTGACTCCTGCCTTGACTTCTCCAAAATGGTGAAGTTTAATTGGGTGGTGTAAAGTCAAGTAAAACTTGAGTTAGTTTTTGTCAGGTACTAGTTAAAATGACACAAGATTTTCTGGAAAATACAAACCCTCTGAAGAATGGGGCTGTTCACACTTTGATTCACAGTTTTCACTGTACTTAAAATGAGAGCCTCCTGCCTTTGCAGAGTGGGCACTGCTTAACCAAGGAGCTGGACAATGAGAGGTCCTGGGGTTGCTTTGTAAAATCAGAGAAACAGATACTGGTTGGTGGAGGTGTGAAACAAATAAGCTTCCAAAAGTCAGCCATGCCCTCCTTGGCATTTTTAAATTCCTGACAGTCAGAGCAATGAGACACCAGTGCCAGATGCCACTTAAATGTCATTCCAAAAACTGGCTTCCTGAACATCTGAAGCCTGCTCCTAAGCTGTCTCCCACATGGCCATTGATGTGTAAACATCCCCCTAGCTTGCCTCCTGGTCATGGCAAGCTGGACAATTGTGTTGTGGCCACGCCCCAAGACCCAGACACACCAAGCCTGGGGTATGTCTACATGGTCACCCTTTAAAGAGTTCCAACCATGGGGGATGGAGAGATGGCTCAGCAGTTAAGAGCACTGACTGCTCTTCCAGAGGACTGGGGTTCAATTCCCAGCAACCACATGACAGCTAACAACTATCTGTAGTTCCAGGCAAACACCAAGGCAAATAAATACGTTAAAAAAAAAAAAAAAAGAGCCACAACCACATGGCAGACACTCTTTCTCTGCTCCCTCTTCCCTCCCTCTCTCTCTCTCTCTCTCTCTCTCTCTCTCTCTCTCTCTTCCCTTTCCCCACCCGTTCCCCCAATAAATTCAACATGGCTTCCTGGTAGCATGTTTCATCCTTCCATGCACAAAATACTAATAGCCATGTTTCACTAAATGCTCCTTCATGTCCCCAGAGGTCTCTCCACCACCTCTGTCTATTAGAAAACATATTAAACATATTTGCTGCTGTTAGTAGCAATGCATCCTTCACCAGGAGGCTGTTTGCTGGATGAGGCCTCTGAGTCTACTCACTAGGCACTAGCTGCAGCTCTACCTCATATTCAGAGAGCTGTTCCCTTGGTGGCTCCTGGTAGTCATGGCAACTGTCATTGATCTTCACCTCACCTCTTGCCTGGATCCATTTCCCTAGAGCTTCGTCCTCAAAGTGACCATTCCCAGGCCTCTCCGTGGCCTGAATAATGACTCTTTCTTGTCTCATACATGAGCTGCAGGTCACAATGCTGTCTCTGGCAGAATCCAGGTAGCACACTCTATCTTGCCACCAAATAAATCAAAGTGAACCAACTCATTAAGTTATTCTACTCCAGGCAGAAGAGAAATGAACTTGAGCTTTATGTAGAAGAACCAGGTCTAAAGAGTGCCTGGAAACCAAAGTGCTCTTGGAAAATGCCTTACAGCTCTGAGGTCTTCCACACCCTTGTCAGAGGTGAGGCCTGCCAATCAGAACAGGGCGCCCTGGCTAGATCAGAGACTCTGCATATCCTCCTTCCCAGGAACAAAATATTCCTTCTATTGCATCTTTCCTCTCTCACCCCCCCCCTTTTTTCTAACTCAGAAACACCACTTTAATTATTTCTGCTTCTTAGGTGTTTTGAAATATTGTTATAACTATGTAAAGAAGTGTTATATTTGTTTATGTTGTATTTGTTTAACTATGTAAAAATGTGTTTCATTTGTTTCACGTTGCCTGCCTAAGGCATCTGATTGGTCTAAGAAAGAGCTGAATGGCCGATAGCTAGCCAGACAAAGGTTAAGTGGGGCTGCCAGGCAGAGAGAATAATAAGTAAGAGGAGAAATATTTCTAAGCTCTGGAGAAGGAAGAAAGGAGGAGTGAATGAGGGACCCACCTGGGGCAAGAAGCCAGGCAGATGCCAGACACAGAGAAGCAGTGAAAGTAAGTTATACAGAAGAAAGGTAATAAGCCCTGAGGCATGGGTAGATAAAGAGAAACAGGTTAAAGAACTAGCCAGAACCATGCCTAAGCTAGACCAAGCATTCAAAACTAGTAAGTCTCTGTGTTGTGATTTGGGAGCTGGTTGGTGGCCCAAAAGAAAAAGTCTGGTGCAGTTTACCACTTTGTTCTAACAATACAACTCTCTGCGTCCATCCTAGGAAGCAGCACACAGCTTAAATGCACAGCTTCCAAAGCTACAACATCTCAGAATTCCTTCATCCACCCAATGTGTAACCCTGAGCAGTTTGTGGAAGTGAACCATGAACCTGAAAAGTGGATGGTGTGAGCATTAAGTGGCAGAGTGTGTCCTTTGTTTAATGACTCCTAGCTCATAATCAATGCTTCAATGATAGTCATTGTTTCATACTTTCTCCCTTCCTGAGCTGGTGTACTTTGTCACCTTGTATTCTGCTGTTGAGCACATCTTAGATGTTAATTGCAAGAGGCAACCACCCACCATCACCAGTTAGCCTACAGAAAACAGTCGTAATCAATAATGATTGAAGCTAAAGAATAGATCAATTTTAGCAATCATTTTAACAGTGAGTTAAAATCGTTGCATGTTAATAGATGTATGAGGGAAGAAAGATAAGTTAATGAGGAAAAGCTCATAAATAATAATAATAGGGGCTGGAGAGATGGCTCAGAGGTTAAGAGCACTGACTGTTCTTCCAGAGGTCCTGAGTTCAATTCCCAGCAAAACCACATGGTGGCTCACAACCATCTATGATGAGGTCTGGCGCCCTCTTCTGTAAAACTGTATGCATAATAAATAAATAAATAAATAAAAAAATTTAAAAAAAAAATAATAATAATTCCCTTTGGCTAGTGTACAGCACAACTGGAATGTTGGCTGTAACCTGAGAAGGGTTTTAAAAGATTGTGTGCCCTGGGGTGTGCTTGCATTTTTCATAATTCTGGATACAATGCACCCCATGTTCCAGAACTTTATGTCATTGTGGGCTTCACCATACCCAGCTTAATCCTTTCTGCTGATACAGTCAGTGTTCTCCTATTCTGAAATATTTGGCACTAAAACATCTGGCTGGGCTTCATCATTCATAAATCCTGTCCCTTGCTCTTCTTCCTGTTGACCTTATGATTATTAGTTCTTAAATTTTTCATTTTTTGTGGGTCTTTGCACCCCCACTCAGGAGATTAAACAAAAAAAAAGACAAGTGAGACATCTAATCCTTGACTAGGAAACTGGAAAATAAGTCATTTCTAGAAGTTTCCAATCCCCTCCTTAACATTAATATCACCTTTCAGTTGCCAAGTCCTCACCCCTCCTACAAATCCACAGCCCCTCATCGGTTCCTGCCTCCAGAAGCTGTCTTTCTGCCTGTGTTTTTCTCTCCTGCTTGACGTGCTAAGGGAGCATACCTCGCTGATATAGTAAGTTGCTGTTATGAGTCAGATCAGATCTAAAATGTTCCCCAAAGACTCACGTATTGGAAGCTTGCTCTCCAGTGCAACCATCATCAGAGGGGAGGCCTTGGGAAGTCACTGGATCATTAGGGCTCTGACCTCATTGATGGATGAATTCATTTATTGATAAGGGCATAATTTGATGTTCTATTGGGAGATGATAGGGGATGTTGGGGATGGGAGACTGGGTCCTGAGGCCATGCTTCTGGAGACTATAGCCTGTCCCTTTTGTCCTGTTTCCTTCTCCCCCACCTTCTTCCTTCTCTCCCTCCTATCATCTACCATGAGGTCAGCCATGAGGTCTGCTCTTACCGTGTGAACACACCATGATACTCTGCCTCACTCTGAGCCCAAAGGCAATGGATTCAATCAACCATGGGTTAACAACCTGGAGCCAAAATACATCTTTTCTCCCTTTAAGTAGATTTTTCCAGACATTTTGTTACACTGACAGTAGCTGACTAACACGGTTGTTGTAAGGTGTTAGAACTAATAATACATTAATGTGTTAACCCTGGGGACATCCAAGTTGACAAGGGGAAAAGTGTTTTTTATCTGCAAGGAGGGAATCATGATTATAGCAGTTTGTGGAGAAGGTTTGGAAAATGGATATCTTCTTGAAAAAAATGTCCTGATTCTCCTAAGTAAAGAAGATGCCTTTCTGACACCTGCTACATGTGGGTATCTGCTGGTTCTCTTGAGGTACACATTAGGACTGCTGGACCAGCCGTGGAGTTTACATCCTTTACTCTGATGCAAAGCAAGAGCTGTAAGAAATCCCTTCTCTGGGACTGTCTTTGTTTAAGATCCCTAAGGTTCCGTTCAGAAAAGGCCCCAAGGCACAGGCAAAGCTCCAGCAAGAGTCTTTTGGCAGTGGTGGATGAGTCACAGATAACTTTCACAAAAGAAGAGTGGGTTTATAACCCAAGACATTTGGTAGAAAGATATGTCCTTACATTACTAGAAAACTGTCCCCAAATAGGACTGGAGACACACCTCTGTGGCAGACCTTGCTTACTATGTGAAAGAGAGAAAGAGAGGGAGGGAGGGAGAGAGAGAGAGAAAGAGAGAGAGAGAGAGAGAGAGAGAGAGAGAGAGAGAGCATGTATTTAAAGAAAAAAAAAACTGCCTGAATATAAAATGAAGGACCCAGTGCTCACCCACCACCACCACCAAAGAAGGAAAGCCCAGCCAGCAAGATGCCCTCAGTGGAGAGAGGTCTCCCTGCGGAGCTAGGGTGTGGAGACCCAGCTTGAGGCCCCAATGATTGCTTCTAAATAATTAAGGTTTGTTAAGAAGATAACAAGCTGTCTCTTGAGAGCTAAACGGAAAGTGATGCATCCCAGGAAGATAATGAAATGCTTGATGGAACTGGCTGCCTGAGGTGCACACACGGCAGCACACACGCATTATGGGAGCCCTGGGGAAACTGATAGGAACTTGGGCACTTAGAAAAAAATCCATTTGCTCAGACAAACCACATATTCTTGCTTAGAGAGGAGATGCTGAGGGCCAGAAGGGACCCATCCAGCCCAGGCAGACATGTCTGGTGAGGAAAATGAGAGGGTCTCTGAAGAGAAGGAGGCAATTGCCACAGGCAGAAAAGTGTATCCTACCACTCCATACAACAGCCCAAGCTCTCCGCTGGGGACAAAGGACAGAGAGTCCACAGGAGGTTGGTTAGAACTCTAACCATACTTGTTGAACTGCTAGATGAGCATAAATCTTTCGGAACCTATAAATTCCGGCCAACTCAATAAATTTCTTCTAAAATCCTAGTTCAGTGCCAGGCTGCAGAACTTCCAGGGCTTGTTCATAGTCCATCAACTCTGGAGACTCTTGTACCACATCCAGTCCTTATTGTTACACTTTTCTGAGCACAATCCACATGTTGATCTGAGTTTGTATCTTCTTTTGCCAGATGGTGTCTCCTCTGAGCAGATCTGTGTCCTAGTACCCCACTCACTGGCTCCATGCCCAAGAGGTCTACGCAGAGCTGGGCACTAATTAGGACCTTGTTGATTGAGTGGTTTGTGGCATAATCCCTAACAAGAAGCAGGTAGATGTTGCTGTCAACCAGGACCCTAATCTCGTGTTAAGAGTACATGGGAAAGAGAGAAATGGGATAGTACCAAGCTGGTAGGCAGGTAAGGAGCACCAACACATTATAGGTCTCCTACAGTGAACTGGGTGACTGTCCTAACCAGCAGTGTTTATCTAGACTCATGTCTGTGCCTGCCCACGTCAGATATCTGTGGCATGCCTGACTCACCAAGGCACAAGATGAGGGAATGTCCCAAAGGTCACTGGGTGGCAGAGAGAGAAAGCATCTGAGGAGGGGGGCAGGTTCCAAGAGGGCTGCTCTGAGGCCAGGGGGACCCAGGAAAGTGGCACTGCCAACGTAAGACAATTGGGAGCCAAGTCCAGTCTGTCTCTATAAACCATGTGTCTGAAAACTGGAATTCCCATGTTGAGTGGTGGGCTTAAGTGCAGGTGCTACAGGAGACACAAGCCACTCTTCCCTCCCTTAGGCATCAGACTCAGGACAGACAGTTCTGGAGACTGTTTACTGGTGTAAACTTAGAAAATAGAAGCTTGGGCTGGAGAGATGGCTCAGAAGTTGAGAGCACTGACTGCTTTTCTAGAGGACCTGAGTTCAATTCCCAGCACCCACATGGCAGCTCACAACTGCCTATAAGTCCAAGATCTGATTTTCTCACACAGACATAAATGCAGGCAAAACATCAATGCACATTTAAAAAAAAAAAAAAAGGCAGGGGAAACAGTAAAGGCCTGCAGGCTTGTTGCCTAGAAAAGGGCAAAAGGCAGGCAGCATGCTTGCATGCATGCATTCATTAACACCACCCAGCAGGGCTCTAGGCTTCCTGCCAGAGGTGGGAAGCTGATGGTGGCAGAGATGGGCACAGTTCTGCTCTCTCAGAGAGCATTCCCCTAGGTGAGTCAAATGGTAATAAATAAATAATCTCAAAACAAACGCGAAACCACCATGCTGACAAGTGCCACCCAACACACACACACACACACGCACACACACAGAGAGAGAGAGAGAAAGAGAGAGAGAGAGAGAGAGAGAGAGAGAGAGAGAGAGAGAGCACAGAGCAAGGCCACAGGAGCACAAGCCACTATCTTGAACAGCCTGGGGGATCTGCAGCAGCGGAGAAAGAGGAGAATGGGTGAGGTGGTAGATAAGCAGAATAATCAGGACGGGGTAATTCTTCTGTAGACTCTCTCTCTCTCTCTCTCTCTCTCTCTCTCTCTCTCTCTCTCTCTCACACACACACACACACACACACACACACACAGCAACTCTAGGGTCACACCATCAACATAAGCATGAATTGAGCCCAAGCCTAAAAGACCCTGACAACTGTGGGCAGAGGAAATAGAGCAAAAAGAACATACTGAAGCCACCGTGGAGAAAGGAGCTAGACATCACCTTCAGCGCAAGTGCCCGCCTTGGGCTGTCAAGGAAGACCTGGAAAATTGTGATAGTCCCAAAATTCTTTGGAGTCTCTCATGAAAAACCAAGGTCTGGCTGAAGATATGGCTCAGTGGTTAAATTATTAGCATTTACAAGGCTCTCCAGAACCACAAAAGAGAGGGAGAGAGGGAGGGGGAAGGAAAGAGAAAGGAAGAGAGAGAAAAAGATAGAAAAGAGAAAGAAAATGATTTCCCAGGAGTGATGGCACATGTCATCATTTTGGGGACAGAGAGAGACAGAGGCATGAAGATGAGAAATTCCAGGTCAGCCCGGGCTACACAGCAAAGCCCTATTTGAAAAATACATGACCATCATCAACAACAAAAAGAAATAGGGTTCCTCTCTCCCTTAAGTTTGATTCTTTGACTAACTAAAAGCAGAATGTGGCAGATTTGCTGTGGCAAATTTAGGGGCCTGGACACTGCACTCCCACTTCCTGGCTCCAGCTGTTTGTTCTTGGCCTCCTGCACAGCTTTCCAGAAGCTCAGGCTGTACGCTGTGGAAGGGCACAGGGAGCAGAGCCAGAATCAGCACCATCTTGCTTGCTACAGGGGTCCCATCATGAAAAGAGGCCTTCCACCAGCAGAGAAGTCACCCCAGCCAAGCTGTGCATCGAAAAGACCCACTAAGCTAAGCCCCATCTCAATTCCAGATCTGTGTGCAAAGGAAATAGCTGCATTGTTTAAGCAGTAAATCTGAGATGATTACTATTATTATTAACATTGCAAAAGAAACTGTAACCCGATCATTGCTAGGTCTCTGCTTTCTGTTCCTGGATGGACGGAGCATCACACACTGACACAGAGAGATCACTAAGGACTTAGGTTAGCGGGTTCACATCATGAGTCTGATCTTAGCCCATGAGTCAGAAGTATTTTGAGATATTTAAGTCAGGAAGTTATGTGCCTATTGGTCTTCTTATGGGATGCTAGCTGGGAGACAGGCGGGTTGAAGGCTGGTATTTTGAAGTCAGCTGGTAATGAGGAACAGCTAATGTTTGGGTGTAGATACAGTTGCGGAAGGATGCTGGAGAAACTTGGGAAGCTCTGACACTTGAGGGGCAGAGAGGGATAAGGCTACAGAAGCATAAGAAGGTCAAGGCCCCAGTGGAGGAAAGCAGGAGAGGATGTATCTGGGAACACAGCCTCTTAGGAAGAAAGGAGAGATTAGCAGGGTGACACCCTGCTAAGGGTACAGGCACACGCATGGGGCCAGGCTCACTGGCTTTCTGATGACCAACATCACAGCTGGGTCTGGAGATGCCCTGGGCTGGAATCTGAAGGGTTCTGCTTCTCAAACTGTGGTTCCTAATGGCTCTCCACCCCACCCCGACCTGGGAGCTTGTTAGAAATGCAGAGCTTCATATTTCACCCTTGGCCTTTCAGATCAGTATGCTTTTAATAAAATCCCAAGTACCCTGTGTGCACACCGGAGCATAAGAATGAATGCAGGCAGCTGGCTTCCCTGAATCAAGATACTAAACTAGGAACTATACAGCAAATCTCAGGGATAGTTCCAGAGGATGAAAATTGAGAGCAAATTCACACCCAGGTACCAGGGCCACTCACTGGTCATGAAACAGACTTCCCACACTGTAGTTTGTAGCCATTAAACCCAGGCTGCATCTCAGAACCCCATGGGTGATTTGTCAACAATTGGAGAAGCACGCAGTCAGTTTGTCTGGATTCTGATTCAGAAAATACAAAGAAACTTGGTGAATGCAAATGGGTCAGAGTTGACAGCCATTGCTCTGCCATTCTCCAGTTTGGGACATATCTCTTTTAGGCTTCTTCTCTGGGACTGAGACTGATTGATGCTAGCTGAGACAGTGTAATTCTGATTGCATCTCTGACAGGCAGCATGGTGCTTCCTCTGTGATCACTGGCTTCTGCCTTGTGTCAGCAGATGATGCCCAGGTGAGAGTACTAACCCCAGGACCCTGAGCAGAAGGAAGACGGATCCCAGCCTTGAACTTGCACTGCCCTGGCCCTGGCCCAAATGCATCCTCTTGGGGTCAAGAATCACTGGACACAAGAAGGGCACTCGATGAACTGACTGTTAACAGTTATTCATGCCGGAGGCCATGCCCTTTACCTGCCCATCCTGGGCTAGACACGTGTACAGAGGTCAGACTCAGCACCAATGGAACAGACACTAAGGAGTTTCCAGCCTGCAAAGCCATCAGGAATGTGGTACTTCAGAGCTGCAAGCAGGAAGCAGCACTGTCAGGCAACTCTTCCTGCTGGGAACTCTATCTCTAATGACAATGGAGAACAGCCTTGACAAACCAGCAATCTGAAAACAGACTTCCCAAAATCCCACTGTGGCCCAGCACCAAGGGGGTCATTGAAACTTTTTAATGTCAGGGGAGAAAGAGACAAAACCCATTTTTTTTTTCTTAACTGGTATGATATGTTTCTCTCTTTCTCTCTCTCTCTCTCTCTCTCTCTCTCTCTCTGTCTGTCTTTAAATTGTCAGCTCTTGGCTCTTGGCAGGACTGATCAGTGACTTCTCCCTCTGGAGCATCCTCGGTGGAATCCTTCTTACACACCTCTTCTTCTTTCAGGGGATCTGGTGGCTGAAAAAAATTTCTGGACTGAAAGAGAGTGGAGAGTGTTTCTAGCAGCCTGTGGGGGGTGGTGATCAGAAACATGGTGACTGTTTGGTGATAATTAAGGATTCGTCCATAGTGACTTCTGAGTTACCTTGGCTCATTTTGGTCAGAGCTCTTAGGTGATGGTCACTAGAATCTCATTGACTTCTGACTCCTGTATTTGTTCTCTCTAATAATATCAACAAGAATCATGCAGCATCCACGCAGGGCTAGGTTCTAAGGCTTTTGCCTGTATGATCCCTGTGGCATGTGCAATGGGCATTTCATGCATTATAAATTAGCCTCTGTGTTTTACAGATGACAATACTGAAGTTTCACAAGGTCAAGTAATTTGCCCATGCTACAGCCAGACCAAAGAGGTCTCTGGTGTGATCGAATTAGGATAGGGAAGGGTAACTACCTAATGGGAAGTTGTATTTTGTTGGTGACTCTATTTAGGAACATCAGTACATGGTAATGAAAGCAGGCCAATTTTAGTTCTCTCTCTCTCTCTCTCTCTCTCTCTCTCTCTCTCTCTCTCTCTCTGTGTGTGTGTGTGTGTGTGTGTGTGTGTGTGTATACACATGTATATACACAGATATGTGTGCCCATGCAAAGGTCAGAGAAGGATGTTGAATGTTTTCCTCATCACTTAACAAAACTTTTTTTTTAAGACAGACTCTTTTTTTCTTTTTTCTTTTCTTTTTCTTTTTTTGCTGTTTTGTTTTTTCAGACAGGGTTTCTCTGTGTCGCCTCGGCTGTTCTGGAACTCACTTTATAGACCAGGCTGACCTTGAACTCACAGAGATCCACTTGCCTTACACAGACACACGTGCACACACACACACACACACACACACACACACACACACACACGCACGCACCACTTACTGACTGCCTATCAAGCTCCAGGTTCTGCCTGTCTCCATGCCTCAATGCCAGAGTTATAGCCTTGCATACCTAATGCCCATCCCAACATTTTTTTAAATGTGGGTGCTAAGGATTTGAACTCAGGTCCTCTTGACTTCACAGCAAGCCCTCTGACCCACTGAGTCATTGCTCCAGCCTCTTTAGTAATTAAACAAACAAACAAACAAAACCCCTCTGGGCTCAGATGTTAAGAGAGCCCTTGTTGCTCTTGCAGAGAACCCAAGTTAGGTTCCCAGCACCCACTTGGTAGTTTACAGTCATCTATAACCCCAATTCCAGAGGATCCAATGGGTATGCATGTCGTACATATAGATGCATGCAGCAAATATTCATATATGTAAAAGTAAAATAAATCTGAAAGGAATTCTATGGTGCCAACTTACACTACCTCCATATAACCTTATGTGATATCTTCTACTTCCTCAAAGTCCAGCGAGCCTAGATCTACCTCATAGGCTCAGTATCTTTCTCCCCCAAAATTCAGTGAGCCTGAGGCTACTTCATCAGCTTAGTGTCTCTCTCTCAACAATCAGCACAATCTAAGATGGGCACAGTCATGGAGCAAAGGGAAAAGGGGGGCGCTCTGTGATCACTGCCTAGGTTTCCCCTCTAGAGGCCCAGTGGAGAACACTGCCAGATGGCTTTCTGAATTGATCTGTGATGATACTGGGGATTAATAATGATTATTCCATCACTTGGCAGACTCTGTCTATGTACCTGGCGTTCTCTGCCCTGCCCCACCATGCCAACCCTTCCTCTTTCAGTAGATAGAATTGTGGAGGAGAAAAATGTGGTGGGCATGTGATTCTGAGCTGAGCTGGCAGGAAAGACAGAGGAAGGAGGTGAGATCCATTATACACTTTATCAGTATGTCAGGAAATACCCTCCCCAACGAGTTCTGCTGGCTAGGTTCACCCAGGGGTCACATGCCTCACACTCCAGGAGGAGGCCACCAGGTTGCTCCAGGCAGTACAGAATTAAGGACACTTCTCATTGCTCAGCTGGGCAAGTAACTATGTTTTCGTTTTTCCCCTCAGCCAGTATCACTTTTTTTTATGCATGCATAGATTGGAACCAGGCTACAAAACTTTGTGTGTGTGTGTGTGTGTGTGTGTGTGTGTGTGTGTGAGAGAGAGAGAGAGGGGGGGGGGTATTGGCTCAGGAGAGGGTCAGAGAATCCCTGAACCAAGTAGGGGTGGGTGGCCATTTCCTTTCAGAGTCCTTCCCCTGAGCCTCATTCCTCTAATGGTTCAGAGCTAATGGCTGAGGCTGACAGACTCCCCATCCCTGTGCCCAGAAAAGAGCTAAGTGGACGAGGGAATGAGTGGCCAGAACATCTAGGTTGATGGGAAGGGGCCAGCGGATTCAAGAAAATGGACCTGCCTACAGAATGTGAACCAACCAGGCTGATTATCTCCTCTCAATCCCTTAAACTGATCCCTCCTTCCTAGCAGGTTGTCCCTATTCCCAAAGTCAAGGTTCAGGAACGAACAGAAGAGGAAGCCCAGAGACTTGAAGGACTGTGCTGGGTGATGGCCTGGTGGTTCTGGGCGTGGCAGGAAGTACTGAAGAGCGAGCTAAACCAAAGCCCTAGGCTCTGCTTCCCAGACTCCATGGGGCTTTTGGGTTTCTCTTTCAGCTTTCACTGTCTCCCAATGGTTCCTGAATCCTGGAAGCCAGTAAGTTTCTTAGTTACAAGCTGATGGCCAAGCACACTGGGTTAGGGGGTCTCTGAACTAAACCCCTTCTCCCAGCCTCCCCTCCCCTGCCTGCGGCTTTCAGCGCCTCACTCAGCCTACCCTTCTCCCCACAATCACTTTGCTATTTAGCACTTAGTTTAGATTTGCCTGCCAACCCATAAATTGCTAACTGGGGGGAGAGGCGCTTCTGAGCTTGAAACTTGAGTGTGTTGGGAGTGGGCACAGCAGGGAGTGCCTGCCCTGGAAATGAGCTGTTGTTGCTCTGTACAAGATGGTAAAGGGAAGCTGGTACCCTGTAAGTTCCCTATAGGTGACATAGGTACTAACACTTGGACTGTTGTGTCTTCTTGGATTAAGGAGGCATTTATCAGAAAACACAGATATTTACATCAAGATTTGTAATGGTAACAAAATTACAGGTATGAAGCAGCAACGACAATAATTTTATGGTTGGGGTTACTGCTGCATGAGGAACTATAGTAAAGGGCTGCAGCCTTAGGAAGGTTGGGGACCACTGTCACAGGTAATGAATTTATGTAGACTGACATCATGAACTTTTTAAAACAGTCCCTGGTTGTAAATGCTGTGTCTTCCCAGTTGGATATTTCTGATCTTTTGAGTCTCTTGTTGCAGCTATGGGATGGGAGTTATTTACTACTTGAGATAAGAACTGCCATTTTGGTCTTGGAACAGGCGGCCTGCAAACTGCCTCCTCCCCCAACCCCCCAAAAAATAGAATGTATCGTTCTGCTCAGTGGGACACAATTCCGCCCGGCCCCAGGGAAGTTAAGGACCCTAGGACAGCCACCCAAGGACAGCCTCTCCGTCAGCGATCGTACATCATACCCATTCCCCGGGATCTAGCAGGACAGGGGCTTACTCACCTGCACAGAGCATCCACAGCACGGGCCCCACCGTCTGCAACATGATCTTGCTCATTTTTGCCCCCAGTCCAGGCTGGAACTGGTAAAGCACTGGACAGGTCTAGGCTGACTGGCTAATTACGGCAGCCTCTGACCTGGCTCGCCCTAAAGGCCCGACAGTCTCTCCTCCTGTTCACCTGTGCCAGGCTGGAATCACATGCCCCACCCTGTCAACAGACTGGCAGGTGAGTTCACCTATGGGGTGAGGCACACACTCCACTCACTCTCCCAAAGACCTCAAGAGTCTCCCGCTGTGTTCTCTGGGTCCAGTAGATCATCTCCCTGCTTTCTTCCCTTTTTACTAGGGTGCAAAGTTCTGGACTTCTCACTAGGTGTGGCCTCACATAACTGGCAGACAGCTGTCATAAAAACGACATAATCTCGGAAGTAGAATTCCAAGCTAGTAAAAGAAGGGTGTTGTCCACGTTTGCAGAGGCACATTAAGACCCAGCATTGTATTTTTCTCTTCCTCCCTTTTCTTCTCTGACACTAGGACAGAGACCTAATCATGGAGGGCACAGGAAGTTTCTGCACTCAGAGCTGGTACTCTGTCTCAGAAAGTAGCAAATACACAAGAAACCAAGAAGATAGTGTCTTTACTCTCCTGACTCAGTTTTCAAAATCATGTGTCCTGGAAACCCCTCAGTCCCAAGACACTGAGATATTTGTCACCTTTAAATGTAACAGACAAACCATAGCACTTTTAACCCCGTCACTCAGAGTGGGAGGCAAGCGGATTTGAGCCTGGTCTACAGGGTGAAATCCAGGACAGCTTGGACAGAAAGGGGCGGGGGGGGGGGGGGCGGCGACAACAGGTGTTACAGGAAAAATTTCTCCAGAGTTCTTCAGGAGATCTATCTGATCAGGTTCTGCCACAGACACTGTGTTCGTTACAAAACATGTACAAATGATATTATGCCATTTAAATATTTTTTTAATTTAACAAAAGTATCCTAGAGTTTTCTGCATTCATACATGCAGCACTATTGACTTCTGGCTTCTGTTTAGTGGGTAATAATATCACACTGGATGCTATGTTATCTTTTCCAAGTTTTTTCACACTTCTGGGAAGCTATTGGTCTTTAACTTCCTGGTTTCTGGAGTCTCTTTGTACTCTTGAGAAACTTCACTTCTGGATACAGTGATGACTGTAAATGCTTTCCCCAAGTGTCGCCTTGTATTCTGAATTCCCTACGCAAATTACTTGTAAGCAGTCTTTTTTAGCTACTAGGCTTAGTCAGCTCACAAAGCTTATTGCTTTCTATTTGTCACACTTGAATTAGTCACACCATTGTGTTCTCTAATTGTATAAAACACGTTTTCAGTCCCAATACAACATGACGCCATTGCCAGATCATTCCCCCTATGATAACACAGTCCCTCTGATGCTGGCTCCCATTCCTGCCCTACTGCTGACTCCACAGAACTTAACAAATAAATGTCCTGCTCCTTAGATTGTCCTCTAAGGTGTAGTAGGATTCAATTTTGACAACCCCTCCCCTTTCCAGAGTCTTGTAACCTCTGTTCTGACTGTACTTGGATATTTCTTTATAGCTACAGCTCATTCTTTCCTGCCCCAGAACTGTGTGCCTCATTCTCTACGGTTCCTCTCCATTATTATAGCAGTTACATTTCATCTAACTCATTCTTTAAATGCCTTCTCACACATCATTTCTCCCATGAAGCCTTCCCTAGCTTCTCAGTTCAGAAGGGCTTGTTCCTTCCTGTGCAGCATCCCAAGTTTCTTCTAGGTCCAGAACTACATTCTACCTTACATTTCAATTATATTTAGTCTGTGTCTCATGCCTCCTAATAAACTGAGAGCTCATTCATTCAGCCAGTTTTGGATGGTACTATACTGGGCACTGTTCCATCGAACTAGGAAGACAGGACGTTTTGAGCTATGGGTCTAACTTAGTCAAGCACCAGAGCCTGGTATTTAAGAAGTAATTAGAAAGATGTGTGGATGAAGGTGTAACCACAGAATGTGGAGAGAGTAAACTGGAGACCAGTGGAAACAAGAAGACAAGTAGATAGAAGCATACAAAGAGTCTTAAGACGTGGGTGAGAGGCTGAGCTGGTGTGCTGCTACTGAGGATTGTAAGGATGGTGCCAGGTGTGACATGAGATAGGGTGGATCATGAGTTCTTTGAAGTTTATGAAGTCTCAGAATTTGTACGGTCCTCCTAGTTGCAACTGGTCATTATCAGAGACCATGAATGTTGAGGTACAATTTGCCCACTGTATGATCCTTAGATAATTCTGTTAAAAATGTCAGGCTGATTGCAAGCCATGACCTCTCTTTAAACACAATGTGGTACTGTCCCCACACTTGTCTGTCTAAGGAGCAGCCTGTTCTGAAAACTAGCATTTTTCTTTCCCAGGCCTCTTCAAGATGCTATGAGATCAAGGTAAATGTATTTACAAATGTGCTCATTTGGGCTGGTTTTGAAAAGTGGTTTAAACAGCAGCCTCCTGTGGGGAGATATGGCCTTCTTTAGGTCCTCTTATTCGAAGCGTAAGCCTATTCTAAATCCACTGCTGAACATCAGTGTCTGAGACTCAGCCCGCAGGGAAGGGGTTAAGCAAAGTCACATTCCTCCCTGCCACAGAGCTGCCATGGGATGGGGCCAGAGGCTAAATTTAGAGGCTGGCTAAGGTTTCTTGCTAACAGCTGTCCCTCAGAGAAGAGTCCTTCAGAAAAGAGAACGCATGCTCACTCTCCAGTTGGAGTTTCTGGTCGTTTTCCTGAGCTCCTTGGTCTTTGGTGTGGACACACTAGCCCCGGGTGAGTATTCATCCTCTCAAGTCTGCTGTAGTGAGCTGAGACCTTGACTCAAGTGAGTGCCAGTCTGCCCTGAGTGTCAGGCTACAGCCATAGCTTGGACCTTAGAGACCTTTTGTGTCTTAATAGGATATGGGATGGAACCTTGGCCCAAGGCTTTGACTGACACAGCACTGCTGAAGGGGGCCTTCTGTCCCTTCTAGTAAAGATAAAGGGTGTGCACATTCATATACTTGGAAGGGGGTCTGTGAGTGTTCTTTTAGCCTAGGGAATTTGTTGTCTTTTAACCTCCTGAATTATACAGTTCAAGTAACCTCCAATCTGCTACTTTATGTCCATGAAAGGAGGCAGCCTGTCACTTTAAACAATTGTGTCACATCATGGTGTCCTGCTAACGACAGCTGAGCTCTATCTTATTGGTTTCCCTATGGGCCCTTTACCAACAGGGTATTATCATGGAGTACTCTCTCCATCCTCAGTCCACCAAGGTGACATTGTGACACGCCCCCTCCCCCTACAAAGCTCTGGAATCCAATTCCCTAACCAACCTCCTCCTAGCAAACAGCCACCAGAGACTGAAGACTGTCTGTCATGGCGACTGGTGGAGACCCAGAGGAAGAGCAGGTAGTTCCGAACGAGGAGGATGAAGTTGATGTGAGAGCCGTGCAAGCCCGATACCTCCGGAGTCCCTCCCCAAGCCAGTAAGTGGGCCAGGCTGAGTGTCATGCATGTCACCCAGCATGAATCTGGGTTCTACTCTCCTTGATGGCAAACTGACATCATTGAGGCATGGTTAGGGCCAGGCATTGGTGTCTCCAGGATATGTGGTTCTGTGGGCTGGCCAGGTGGGGGTGGGGAAATGATGAGTGCACAGGGAAGGACCAAAGACTTCTGGGAATTTGGTGGGTCTACAGGGTATGGTCGATTCACCAGGACTGGGACTGGGTAGGAGCTGAGATGCTGAAAAGTATAGAAGGAAAGATGAAGAAGAGCCCATGGGCCAGGCCCCGGCACTAAAATAATTTTGTATCCACAATGGAACTGTGGCTTTCCAGGGGATAGAAACATCCTGGGGCAAGTGGCAGGATGCCAATATGGAAATATACATTTCCTAGAAGAATCCTCTGTACTCCGTGATGAGTCATTTCTGCCCACTAAGAGCACTGATGATTTCAGATGATGTACGTTGACAAATTCATGTGACTTTTTAAGAAAACACAGGGAACTAAAGAAATGCCATTGGACTGTAGAGATGATTCACTGGGTAAAGGCACTTGCCACCAAGACAGACCTGAGTTTGATCCCCATAGTCCACATAGTAGAAAGACATAGCTAACCCCTGCAAATAACCCTCTGATCTTCACATACAATCTACAGCATTTGTACCCCTCTTTCACCACATACAGAAATAAACAAGTGTAATTTTAAAAACCAAAGAAAAAGAATCTGACTCTTCTCCCCATTTCTCACCCAACACTAGGGATTGAACTGTTAATCCCACCAGACAAGAATAAGGCAAGAATAAGATTTCCACCACATTTAAAGCCAAATTTGAATCAAGCTTTAATTAAATACTGCCCAGGTCTATCTTTGGTGTCCTAGAAAAATGGCCCCTAATCACAGTTTGTAGTAGCTTAAGTATTTCCCATCAGGTCCAATCAGAGGCTAGCAAGCATACATCCTGATATATGTCCTGCTTGTGAACCTCCTTCCCACATGTGATCAAGCACATCAATGCAAATGGGTCAAACAAACTTGTTTAGAGGGTTGGAAACATGTGGCTTGTAACAAAAAATAGTCTCCAGCATTTCAGGAACTATCTGTTCTTGATCAAGAGGCTTGGTGATTAGGGACCTGTTTGTTTCATGGATCTCTAAGGCATAGTAATTAAAACTTAAAATGTAGTTTTGGCTCTCACAAAACATACTAGACATGCCCTCTGCACTAAGCTGTATCCCTAGCCCTTGGAATCTTGACTGCTAAGTATCTATAAATATGAACCTTCTTGGCCTCAGTTTTCCTAAGTTCTCCTGGAGTCTCTCTCAACAGCTTCTGCTCAGTGTTCAAAGCTCCTTGTTGGAGGAAGAGTACTCATCTTGATGAGCTATGAGCTTAGGGGTGTTCTAAGCTCCATGAACTCATCACATATGGGTCTGGTACTCAGCCTAGATGGAGTATGGAGACTTTGTCTTTAACGTTCAGTACTGAGTAATAGTGATCACTGTGGCTGCACCTAGAAAAAGCTTTCAGAGTTAGAGGTGTAGGATGTAGTTGTATTCTTCCAAACTTCCTGTCTTAGTGTTCTATGGTTGTGAAGAGACACTAAGAGCAGGGCAACTCTTATCAAGGAAAGCATTAATTGGGGCTTGCTTACAGTTTCAGAGGGTCAGTCCATTGTCATCATGGCAGGGAGCATGGCAGAATGTAGGCAGAGATGGTGCTGGAGAAGTAGCTGAGAGAGCTACATCTTGGAAACAAGAAGAAAGAGATACTGGGCCTGGTTTGAGTTTTTGAAACCTCAAAGCCACTGAGCCCACAGTGACACACTTCCTTCAACAAGGCCACACCTCTCAAGTAACGACACTCCCTGATGACTAATCATTCAAATATATGATTTGATGGGTCAAAATATTCAAGGGTCAAATATAGTCAGCAAGAAAGGAAGAAAAATAAGGAAGGAGGGTGTTGTAATGGCAGGAGAGAGACCTTGGTGGGTCAAAGCCAGAGCAGCCATGCAAACATAGTAGGTCAGTGTGGGTGGGATTCTCAGGAAAGAGTCACTCACTATACAGCACACGGGAAGGGTTTTATTGTTAAATGGGGGAGGGAGAGGGAAAGGGAGGGAAACCAGGAAAGGGCTGAGAGAAGAAGAGAAAGAGAAAAGGAAAGAAAGACCTCGTGGCAGGGCAGGAAGAGAACAAGGAGAGGTTTCTTGAAGGAAATGTTTCTTGAAGATGACATTGTCAGGTTGCTGGGCCCAAAGGGTGGATCAGAATGCCAACAGAGGGAATTAAAAAATTTAGAAAAGGTAGAGCAAATAACAAAAGTAGAATGTGGGTTTAAACAGAAATGTATACGTAGTTGCATTAGATCTGAATAGATCAAATATTCCAATTAAAAGAGCAAAAATTATCAGATTCCCTTCTTTAAAAGCCCACATGCTCTGTGTGACAAGAATCTACAGAGGCTAGCAAGAGAAATCTTATATTTACAGATTGCTTATAGTTTCAGAAATCAGGGATATAAAAAAAATTAACAATGAATCATGTTGATAAGAATTAGGCACCAGGAAGGGCACAATGGAGTGAGTTTGTCTTTGGTCTGTCTGAAGCCTGCTGAGCTGGGAGAATTTGAAAATTAGGATGACTTTAAGGCAAAGGGGATCTCAGCAGCTGGAGCTGGGTGTCATAAGGATATCTCACGATCGTCAGTTTATGTTGTAATTAAGTGGGCTAGTGTTCAAAACTCCTGAGGTTATCTTTCTGTGCAATTTCTTCATGTTGACCATGCTGGCTGCTAAAATGGGGCTGCTAACTCCCTAGAATTGTGTTCCAAAGAACAAGACAGACTGGGTAAGTTACTTTATGCCTAGACCACATGACATACATCTCTTCTGCTGTACTTCATACACACACACATACACATACACATAAACACAGACACACACTCCATACACACCACACACACACACTCCATACACACAACACACACACTCCATACACACCACAATACACCATACACACCGCACACACCATACAAATCACACATACACCACTTACAAACACATACACATCACACACATACCACACCACACACCATACACACATACCATACACACCACACACACCACACACACACCATACACATCACACACAAACACACACACCATACATACACATACACCACACACATAACACACCACACACAAACACACACACCATACATACACATACACCACACACATAACACACCACACACAAACACACACACCATACATACATATACACCACACACATAACACACACACACCATACATACACACATCACACACCATAATACACACACACACACCACACACATACCACACACACACATACACACCATACATACACACACACCATACACACCCCACACACACCATACACACAACACAACACACACATGCACACCATACATATACACAACCATACACAAACACACACTACACACACACCACAAACACATGCCACGCACCCCCCACACAACACATACAATATACATACAACGCACACATATACACACTCATACACACACATCACACACATACACACAGACACCATACACATACACACACACACCCCACATAGTTTCAAAGGGAAACAATATAAACTCAACACTCAATCAAAAGAGTTTCAGGGTTGCATTATAAAGAGAAAAACTAGGATAGGAAATACAGTGGTCATCTCTGGATGATAAATACAGCTGCTGCAAGTGTAGACACAAACAGAAAACAAGCCTGTAATTTCAGACAAGGCATAGTTTAAGATAAGCATGCTAGAGAGAAAGAAGCTGTCCTAGTGATTGAAGGCTCAATTGGCCAGGAAAACACAATTTGAGTACCTATGATCTAACAATATAGCCTCAAAATACATAAAACAAAAGCAAAAAGAAAACAAATAATCTAGGTAGAAGGGATGGCTCAGCTGTTAAGAGCACTGCCTATTCTTCCAGAGGACCTGCGTTCAGTTCCCAGCACCTCACACAGCAGTTCACAATGATCTGTAACTCCAGTCCCAGGGGACACAACATGCCTTTCTGCCCTCTGTGGACACTACACACATCTGGTGCATATATATATACATAAAATTAATTCATTAAAAAGCCTAATAGACATGAAGAAATTACTGTTCACAATTTTAACAAAATATTTTTAAACCTATCTTGTTAAATGATAGAATGAGATAGATATCATGAAGAATACAGATATATTCAAACAATCTAACCTACTTAGCATTTATAGAACATATACCTGTGTGTATGTATGTGTTTGTGTATTGTGTTGTGTATGTGTGCCCAGCAGCTTCAAAATATTCACTCTCATCATGGGCATATAGAATATTTGCTAAAATAGGTCAATTAGTGGGCTATGCATATGTCAACACATTTCTCTAATCAAAGTTCAATTATGGTAAAAAAAAAAAGTCAATTAAAAACCCCAAATAAAATTAAGCCACAATTTACTACTATATCATGCTCATCAGCTTATCTAAAGTGAAAGGCTGCTGTTGGCAATATTAAAGGGGATGTGAATGAATCAGAACCCCCCTGCACCTCTGGTGGGTGTGTGAACTGGCAGAATCATCAAGAGCTTTTATACTTTATCTATAAAGTAAATGCATTGGATTTCCTCTGACACAGCAAGCTTGTTCTCAATACATCTAAAGAAAAATAAGAAAACATGTGCACCAGAATATATACTCAAACATGGCAAGCTATCCAATTAACATGAAGTTTGATAAGTGAAGTCGGTTGCACATAAATGCTGCCCTGGAGAATATGTATTTTATTGACTGTCTCCTGCTGTGGTTGGGCTTCTTAGATTACTGGCTTAGGAAGGCAAATAGCAAGGACACACAGAGATACAAGGAGCCACTGAAATGGGAGAGAGGAGGAAGAGTTACACTGTTTTGTAGTTAGCCCCACTTCTAGACAAAAGCACTGGCTAATACTGAAATTACACTTGGGTGGGACCCTTAGCCCTGAAGGAGCCAGTCCCCTTCCCAGGCAAAACTAGGATGAGCCCAAAATATAAGTGGACTAAGCTGAGCATCCTTCAGACATGGTCCAGCATCTGCAGCAGATTTTCTCTGCTTCTCTGTGGTTGTTGCTGATCCCATTGGTTTTGATACTCCTCTTGGTTTATGTCTACTACTTACAACTTCCTGTAGGCAGATCTCACATCAGCTACTGTTTCAGACATCTTTAAGGGAAGTACGTGGATGATAACATGCCATGGGTTATATCTTTCTTCCATCTCATCACAAAGTGATGTGAAATGTGAGCTATTACTGTGTTTCACTATAAACATGGGCATGCAAGCAATCCCTCCCACTGCATTGCATAGAATGAAGCTTGAAGCAACCCTGATGAATGCATTCAGTGTGTGTGTGTGCTGGTGTTGGTGGTGTGTGTGTGTGTGTGTGTGTGTGTGTGTGTGTGCATAATCATGTAAGGGGATAAATGTGCACCTGCATCTAAAGGCCAAAGGTCAACCTTAGGTGTCATTCCTTATGTTTCAGGCACTTTGTGATTGAGACAGGCTCTCTCACTGGCTCAGAATTTACCCCTTAGGCTTGACTGGCTGCAGTGTGAGATCCAGCGTTCTCCTGCTTATTCTTCATCAGTACTGTAATCAAGTGTACAGTGCCTGGCTTTTTACACGGGTCCTCATGCTTACACAGAAGACACCCTACTACCTAAAAAGACAACTCCTGACTAGCAGAAAACATCTAAAGTTACATATCTGGCGGAATATCTATATCCAGGATGGAGTTCTTTAAAACTCCCCAAATTCAAGAAATATATTTTTAACTCTCAAAATTCAACTTAAAATGGACAAAAGATTTTAAAAACATGTTTCCCCAAACATTATATACATGTCACCTACAAGCACGTGAAATTATGTTCAAAACCACTTAGACATTGGAGACATTGGAACTGAGCCCACAGTGAGTTACATTGTAGACCTAGTACAGCATCTGGAATGAAAAAGACTAATAGTCCCAGCTGTTCGTAAGGATGCAGCAACTGGAACAATCTTAGAATCTGGAAATACAGAGCGCAGCCATTTCACAAACCATCCTCTGTTACAAATGGCATGTATTCCCATCTAAAGAAATTCCTAGTCCTGATAGTCTAGCCATTCTAGATGAAATGGAACATGAAAGCTGAGTATCATGTAAAGAATTGTACCTGGATGCTCATGGCAGCTTTTTCATAAGAACTCAGAAGTTAGAAACAGCCTAAAAGTCTATTGAGAAATGAGTGGATAATCACATGATGGTCCTGTCACAAGGAGAATACTATACGGCAATAAGAAGGCAGGAAGTATTAACTGAGACACCATGTGCATGGATCTCAAAGTAATTATGCTGAGTGAAAGCAGTCAGACAAAAAGTGAGTGCACATGCTATGATTCCATTCTTATAAAATTCTAGAAGTTTGAACTCATCTCTATTGGCAGAGAGCAGATCAGGGATTCCCTGGAGAGCACAGGGCAGGTGGCAGTAGGGGAAAAGCTTACAAAGGACAGTGGTATTTTGAGAGGGCTGATAAGTAGAACCTGAGTGGTAATCATGATCTCCCAAATGGAAACATATACCAAACTCACTACTCCACACCAATATGTATACTTTAACTGTGTGCAGTTTATACATAAATTCTATCACCAATAAACCTATTCTTTTAAGTCAGGGAAGCAGGGAAGGCCCATTGTAGTGAGCAGGGGAGCACCATGGAAAAAACTTGGGTGTTGTTGGGACTAAAACTCAGGTCAGGCCTGCTCTTCAGCTTGTTAGCCATGAGAACATGCCTATTGGGAATAGTCATTTTTCTCGGTGATTCATAGCACATATGAACACACTTTAGACATTTGATAAATGTGGTCTGGCTCATTTTTCTTCCAAAGAAGCATCTTTTTCAGTTTTTCACAATGTCAATAAATGTTTCTTTAAGGAAAGTTGCGTGCCCTCCGGTGAGGATATCACATTTGTCTAATTCTGCTGTATGCATGTGCTGTGTTCTCATTAGCAGAGCATTGCTTCTGGCTCTGGATCCCCATCCTCAATGGCCCTGGCTCTGGATCCCCATCCTCAATGGCCCTGGCTCTGGATCATATCCTCAATGGTCTTCCCTGAGACTTGGTCCCTCTTGCTTTATTGCTTTAGCTGAAGGTTTGATTCTTACTAAAATACATACACCAAGTTAGCAAACAACTCATCAGTAGATTCTTCATTGTATGTGTCTCAAGAGAGGGTCTTGGTATGTAGCTCAGGCTAGCCTCCAGTTTGCTGTCCTCCCGCCTCAGCCTCCAAAATGCTGAGATTACAGGAATGCACCACCATGGCCAAATGAATATTTCTTGTGCTTGTTTCCTAGAGTTCTGGACAAATTATGGAAACATGTGTGGCTAAAATGTCATAAATGTACTGCTCGTAGTTTAGGAGGCCAGAAGAATAAAATCAAGGTCACTGTGACTTGCTTCCTCTGAGGCTTTAGAGGAGACATCTCCCTTATCTTCTCCTAGCTATGGTTGTCTGTAGCCATTTCTTGTTTTATGGTAGCATTAACTCCAATTTTTGTCCTCTCTTTTTCTCTTCTTATAAGGACACTTACCGTTGGCTTTGAGTATCTTCTAATCTAGGGGGATTTCATCTTCATAGACTTTATTTAATTAAAACACCATGATTCTTTATTTTTAAAAAAAAAAAAATTGTAGGCTCTGGGGATACAGCTTTGCAGAATAGGGCACCCCCAATCTCCTATAGCTCTAGATCCTGTCCTAGCAGGGGAAGTGCTTTGTCTAACTTTAGTGCATGCTCCAAATGGCCACCATTGACACAGCAGTTGTAACTGCATCCTGATGTGCAGTGTGCTTGTGGTCCTGGCAGGAAGTCTTCACATTTTATGTCTCATCTGAATCTCATCCTGTGACCTCAGAATTTGATAAAAGGATGTAGATAATGGACCAGCGTGGATTTCCTTTGAGATGGACATTGGCATTAAGCAACTGGGAACCAAACTCTCCAGAGGGAATGCCTGCATTTGGAGTCATCTGTCTTTCAGGCAACCAAATTTTCTTAGGCATTCATGAGTTAACAATGAAATGTAAACTTTTGTCCAATATAGTAGCTTGGTGAGGGCTTCTCTCTCACCCATAATCTTTATTTCACCTCCTACCTACCTGAAGAAATTGGGGTGCACATGGATCTCTGCCAACCTCTCCCCTTCAGTGCTTACCTGGCATTGTCCATAAAGGCCAAATCCAAAAGGGCACCCCTTCCTGAGACCTCATCTCTATTTCATCTGCAAGAAACTCTTGGGCTGAACATGATTAGCTGCAGGCAAGTCTGGTGGGAACATCACAGCTCCATTCTGTGGCTAGTGGTTTAGTGTATTGGCTCTCAAACTTTGCTGTTTATAATCTGCAGTGTCATTTACATATCCATACATGTAAATGAGTACATACAACTCAAAGTGTATGCACTACACATGTACACTTTTAAATTTTTCCCAAACTTCCCTTATTCTTACATGGAATAGTGGTTCGTTCCCTACCTACCTACCTCTATCCTTCCACTTTTCCTTTCCCAGACACAGGGCATAACCCACTGGATTGATTTTGTGATGCACAAAATGGGTGGCAGTCTGCAATTTTGAAAAACACAGGTTTAAAGAAAGCTGCATGATCCCCAGTCTTGGTTAGGAAGTCCATCAAACTCCCCTTTATTGCTCTTTTTCAATTTGCCCTCAAGGCTTTCTTTAGCCGCTGCTTTTCTGATCCTCTGATGAGGTATGTATCGATCCCAGATCCTCTTTTCTCCGCCTGCCCTTTGGGAACAGCCAGCCTTGCTGCCTTCGAATCAGGGTGTGCATGTCATCTCACGCCATCTCAGGAATCCTGGTTGAGGTGCAGATGTAGTCATAAATCAAAACCTCAAGGCTGCCATCTCACTGACCTTGTAAATATCAACAGGACCACTGTTCAGCGCTCTCGCCCTCTCCTCTTCTTCTTCTCCTCCTCCTTCTTTTCTTCTTTTCCTATAATCTTGTTTCTCTGTAAAATGCAAGGTCTTTTTCAGTTTTACATACCCCACATTATTAGACTTCATAGACTGTATCTGTGGAGATATTAGTCTTAGGACTTTTAGGCTTATATTTCCTCACGGCAGTGGATACTCCTAACAAGCAAGGACAGATATATTGTGGGGCGAGGATTTGCTTTCACCTTCCTTGTTTCCCTATTATGAAGCTGGCAATGTCACCAAAGTGGTGCTCCTTCTGGTGAACTATGACCCCTTAGTCAAGTTCCACCTTTACATCCAGGAACAGGAAGAGCTCTCAGCCATTTCTGTTTTTAAATTTAAATTTCAAATCTTTGTTCACAGTCTCGGAGTTTAGATGCATTTAGGAAGGACTTTCCTTCATTAGTCACCTGAAAGCTGGGTGTGCTGCCACATGCCTGGAATCCCAGAGCTCAAAGGTGGAGGCAAAAGGAGGCTGGGTTTGAAACTCACTCACAGATAGTTCAGACCAGCCTGAATTACACAGTGAGAGCAGGTGTCAACAAACAAATGACAACCAGAAAGCAGACAGACAGACAGACAGACAGACAGACAGACAAAAACACGAGTCCTCACAATTTGAAGGGACTATAGTTTATAGAAAACAGCATAATCGGGATAGATGAAATCAGACCAAACCCTACAGACACCATGTGGTGACACTATACGGAATCTTTCCACACCAGACAAGTGAGGGCACATCTTGTGTTAATCTCAGTGGGTGTCAGACTACAGAGGTGAGAAAGCCCAAAAGGGGATGCAGAGCACTAGAGGTTCATGGTGGAGCAAAGATAGATGACCCTGTGGGAGAAATGAGGGACTGCTCAAAGGAGACTCCTTTATAATCCTCACCATGCTGCAAAAGTCCTCATCATGGATTTGTTTTGGTTCACTCCAAATATCATTTTACATAGAGCTGACCCTTAGCAAGTAAAATGATTAATATTTTATTAATACCAGTATAAATAATGTTATTGATAAATAATTAATAAAATTCCCTGTATAAATATTGTTGACATGAAAATATGACTCACACTATTATAAAAATTTTAATGCTGGCTGTGACTTTGTGAAATGTGTTTGAAAACCAAGGTTGCTGTAAGTCCTGGGCTCAGAACGATCCCAGATCTAGTATAAAGCCTGGGGTTGTCCTGCCCCCGTGTTGGCAATATCTTGTTGTTACTTCATACCTACAATATATGTGACTCTACCAATGACATTGGTTCAGCTCAACACTGTTAAGAAATGCCTTAGTGCACATGCCCAAACTCATCTCTTACTCTTGGAACAATACTGCTTTTATTATTTAATTGTGCTTAACACATTTTAAGAACTTAGACAATAATTTTATTTTAATTCTTTGTTTTCAAGCCAAGACTCTGGATAGGACTAAACAAATAACATTTCTTGTGATATCAACTGTAATGGTCAGTAAGGCTGGAGGACCCACCACTGAGAGACTTGGTATGGGATGGAAAACTCAGCAGGAACTTTTAACCAATGTCCCTTTAAATGGATGGTTTTGGTTAGTTAGGCTTCATATATGGTGTTCTAGTCAGGCTTCATATATGATGTTCTGTGACTTTTTCTGGGGAGACATCAACAAGTATCTATTTACCCCAGGTAGGGAACGAGTGAGTGATAGACCAAAGATACCACTACAGTCCAACTTAGTGAATCACTGAGTTTATTGGGGCTACTTATGGGAGCACAGGTAAGAGGTTACCTATAGGACTAGCTGCATTACCAAAAAGCCCATCCCCATATAGGTAACATCTTGTGAAAGATGCCCCTCTGGACTTCTCTGCATGAAGTGCAGACCATTTCTACAGTTTGGACAGCCTCTTCTCCTTGGCAGTTTTATTATTAATGTAGCCCTGTAAGGGGCCTTGTGAATCTTAGGTTTCAGGAATTTCCTGAGACTTGTGACTTATCTACTTCCTGAGTGGTAAGAAGACCTCTTCCTTCCTCCAGAAAAGAGTATCAATGCAAAGGAAATTGCTATGCAGCATATGATAGCTCAAGACTCCCAGGGAGAATGCAGTAATCCAGGAAGGGAAATCTGCTTCAAGACTTGGGCTCCTAATCCAGTAAAGTTGCTGGCTAGAGGAACTAGATGAATCACCTTGCTCTCAAGACAGATCAAAACCAAAGAATAAATAACTGAAATTTTGCTGCAGTACTCAGGGATGGGAGGGGGTACTGACATACAGACAGAATGTAGATAGGCATAGTGATTGTAGACAGCTTGATTTTAAAAATGGAGTAAAATGTCTTCTATAAAGGCACTTGAGGATAATTCTTCCCAATGGAAAGAGAATAGATAGCTATTCATACAAGCCTTAGAGATTTGTATGGCTTGACCTCAGGAGGGCAGATAGTACACAGGGACAGAGCACAGCCATAACATAGGCTTTCTATTTGGTTTGTTGTTGGCATCTCACATATAGCAAACACTGGATCAGTTGAAAATCTTGTTGCCAGTTTTAAATGCACTCCTACTGAGGAAAAACTCAGTCTGATGAGTCAGAAAATATCTGTTACACATTTGCTGCACATCAAACCAAGCATTGTCTAGATACTGAAACATGATGCTCAACAAAGTATCTGGCCATAGGAGACAGATACTTAGGAACATATTTTAGAAAAGAGTATCAAATTCCTACAAAGGGAAGGAGTATGATGTAAAACTAGAAAGGACTTCCCTAAAAAAGACATGGTTGAACTGAGGCCCAAAAGAGAAGGCTGAGCAAACATGCTGCCAAAGGAGGTTTCTGCCAAGTCCCATAGCAGAAGGAAATTTTGTGAAAACTAGAGTACCAGACAGGAGTAGAGTGGAGTATGGAGAACTGAGTGCAAGCCCCTAAATTGGAGAAAAAGCCAAAGGTCAGGACCTTAGAGACCACAAAGTTTGATTCCCATAATGAGATGCAGACACTTTGCCCAATGCCTAACATAATCTATCCATCCATCCTTCCTCCATCCACCCAGGAACCCATCTGCTTATCAGTCTTTACCATATACTTACCCAGTCATCCCTCATCACTTCCCACATGCTAGAGACAGGGATAAAAAGACTTTGCCTGATCTGTACCTACTTCACTAAGTACTATATCATCATCATCATCATCATCATCACCATTACCACCATCATCATCACCAAGCAATGAGATTCCTCAAGACCTTTTTAGTTCTCTCATCTAATAATAATATCCACAACCATTGCCCTTCTGTATTAGTTACTTTTTTCTCTTTGCTGATACAGAATGCTTAATGAAAGAATTCAAGGGAAAAATTGATTTGGGCACATAGTTTCAGAGAGATTATAGTAACCCTGGAAGGGGATACATTGATGGGAATAGCTCCATCCTTGGCAGTAGGAGATGGAATTGTGGCTTCTCCCTGTAGCCATCCAGGAAACAGAGAGTGATAGGTTCAAACTAGAGGCAAGTGTCATCTGAAATCATACATATTTGAAGATGCACTTGCTGTTCATAAGGAATACTTGAGACTAAAATAAGAATGACCTCAATGACCCATTGCTATTGGAAAGTCCTTGGGAGCTATGGCTGATAATGTCACAGTGTGCTGTTCCTTGGGCTGCATAGGCAGATCTGGTCACACTCTGGGTAGAGTTTTTTTAGCAAGGCATTTTTTGCTTGCCTAGCTGACACTGTGCCCACTACTATCCCAAGGTTATACTCTGGTGTCACAGGTACTTATAAGAGAGTTTTTCTGGTAACCAACTCAGTCTCATTCCATTCCAGCTTATCTGAAATTTGCTCCATTCAATTCAGCTAGATTCTGCTCAGCTCAACTTTACTCAGCTTAAATCTATCCTTCTATGCACATTCTCACAAATATTTTCTAAAGTACTTTCCTATGTTCACCATTAGGCCTGAGAACCCAGCTGAGATTTCCTTCTCTAATGGACCATCACACTATTGCCACCTGAATGGTCTTAGAGGAGTCGTACAGAGCACAAGACTGGACCTTGAGTGGTGCTGCCCTGATGGCATTGTTGACTGCCATTTGGACAATATTCTTGAGCTCTCTGATCATGTTTCTTCAAGTATAAAACAAGAGTAACAGTTCACTCTACCTAATGGGACCTTTGTCAGAATTATATTTCCAGAGGGCCCTCAGAAATGCTGTTAAATCTCTTCACTGTACTCAGAAGTCTCTGATCTGTCTGGGCCCACGATCTAAAGGAATCTTTTCCACCCACAGTCCTGCAGTTGTTTATAAAATAATTACTGAGAGGCTATAATATTAATTACAAACTCTTTGGCCTACGGCTCAGGCTCATTACCAACTAATTCTTATAACTTAACCCATTTTCGTTAATCTGTGTATTGTTTCACAGCTCCATGGCTTTACCTATGTCCCAATAAATCTTGCTCTCTCCTGGCAGCCTGCAGTGTCTCTTTGACTCCACCCTTCTCCACTTGGATGCCTGTCCGCCTCCAAGTTGTAATCAAATATATTCACAGCATACACAAAGACATCCCACATCACCTCACTTTTTAAACCACTCTTTCTAAAGGTGAGACTATGAGATAGAGGGAACCCATGTCCACTAGTATTCAGAAAACAGAGCTCAACAGGAGTAGAGTTCACTACTGAGGTTTACAGGGGTCCTAACCTTTGCTCTGTCCTAACTCCTCATGCTCCTCAATGCTCCTTTTCACACCTCTATTGAATTTCTTTTGAGAGATAGCTTTGATATTTACCCTCTTTACTTTACTGATCCCTTGGACTCAGCCTGATCCTTGATCCTTCATGTTCAGAATCAGGAAGGAAACCTGGGCTTGAGCACACCTGTGGCTTTCCACTTCACGTTCATTGTCCACTCATCTCATTATGAGCAAGGAGAAGGTATGGGGATGAAGGTAACAAAATCAGTCTGTCCAGCCCACCATTCCTGCAGACCCCTATGGAGTCACATTTGGTGGCATCCTCAATAGTACTGATGGCAGAAGAAGTGGGTGTGATGAGTATTAGCACATATAAGAGAGTAAAGCCTTAAGGTCAGCCCTCTAGCCATGGACATATGCTCCTCTTTATACAATCCAGACTAACACGTCCTTTCATGCCAACCCAGACTCAGAGGAGTTAAATCAGATAAGAATTAACCGGTACCCAAGCTACAGACTACACATCATTCAGCATCCTCAAAACAGTGTGGGTTTCCCTCTCATCTCTAATTGTTTTCCACACATAGCTAAACTCAGGACAGGTTTCTACTGCTGGACCTTCATGCACACGATGCTGGGCTTGTCTCATACGTGTATCCTTTTCTCTTAGGTACTCAGTAGTCTCAGATGCAGAAACTGAAAGCATTTTCATGGAGCCCATCCATCTCTCCTCAGCTGTGGCTGCCAAACAGATCATCAATGAAGGTAATAAACTGTCATCTAAGCAGGCAGAGGCAGGGCCCAGTAGCTATCTGAAGACTCTTGCAGGGGGCCTGATGGAAGGAGCAGACATGCTTGTCCACTGCTGCCCATCACACTGAAGAGAACTGATCTGACAGAAGCAGATATGCCAAATTCACCTCAATAACTTTGATGGGACAAGGTGAAATAACTCATACCTTGTGAATGGTTCTCTAGTCCATAGTCGTGGAGGAAAGTGTCTTCATTCTGACCCTAGGGCTGTCCATTCTGGTTATTTTGTTAACTTCAAGACCTGTGAGTAGGGGTGAGTGTGAAGATCTTGTAACAGACACAAACCTAAAAGCCTGAGAAACTGATAGGAATGAGGCATACCCAAAGAGTTCTGCTCATAGAGGTTTACATTTAGATCTGTTTCCATTCAACTTAAGAATAGTCTTCAAAGTATCTTTAAAAGCTGATAAAGTGGGGGCAGACAAATGGGTCAGTGAATAAGGGTACTTGCTATGAAGGATGGTGGCCTGCATTTGAGCCTCTAATCTCACATGGTGGAAGCAATGCATGCTGCAGGTCATCTTTTGACCTCTACCCATACACCATGGTGTTGTGCCCCCACACACACAAAATACATATTTAAAATTTTTAAATTGATGAGGTAGCTTGGCATGTGGAAAATTAGGGTGAAGTGGGAGAGGTAGTGATGTTCATATTAAATTTTGAGGCAGGTAACATACTGTATGGATGCCCATCCTGACTGATGTGTTTGGGATTTTGTTTCCCCCCTAGAAGTTTAGGCCAATCCTCTTTCACAGTCTTTTCACTGTTCTCCTCCAGCCTCTGCAGGTGATCCGCCTCCCTTCTGAAGGGGCTGACCAAAGCAAGGCATCATTCCTGCTCACAGAGAGTGCAAGGAGTTGGAATTTGAACTCATTTAGAATTTGAGTTTTCTGACATCTTGTCAGAAAGGCCCCGGGGCCTGGCTTGACACAGGTTCAAGAGATGGTACTTCCCATGCTCCTGTAATTAAGGAGGTGAGAATGCAGGGAGATGAGATCAGAAAACAGAGGGAACCACAAGCACTCTGGCTTCAGTGCAGGGAAGCAGACAGTGAATGAAACAAATAAGCAAACTAAATGTTTTTCAGAGGAGAGTATCTCAGAACTGACTCGTGGAAGTTTAACTTTTCCCAGGAGTATTTGCATTCCAGATGTGATAGGTGTACTATGTTAGGAAAGAGTATCATTCATTCACTCATCTACTTAATGTTTATGACCATCCACTGTTGGAAACAAAGTCTGTGTTTACAAAGACATAATCATCAAACAATCTATGTCGTATTGGGCACTGTGGGAGTTAAAGGCATGAAGCAAACATACTTTGAACCCAAACACCTAGGCCTAAAATATCATCAGCCAGCTTTGCTACATACAAAGAAGTGAATGGCAGAGTTTGAGTTCCCCTCCCCCACACCCATCTGCAGTGGATCCTGATCACAGGTCTAGATCAATAGCATGGTCCTCCTAAATCCTAAATAAATTCTTCCTGGCAGATCCTTTTGGTATTCCATCTGTGCCAAGGTCCTGGTAGCAAGCTGACCCAAATTTCTCTCAAAGGGCAGGGAAATCTGTGGTGTTCCTAACTCTTTGCAACAAACACTACCCGCTCCTTTTAGAGCTCAAGCCTCGGAGTCTCAGAACAGACACTGAGTGTCCAGGCATGCTGGAGTCTGCTGAACAGCTGCTAGTGGAAGACCTGTACAACCGTGTCAGGGAGAAGATGGATGACAAAAGCCTGTTCAACACCCCCTGTGTGCTGGACCTGCAGCGAGCACTGATCCAGGACCGTCAAGAGGCCCCTCGGAATGAGGTGGATGAGGTCTGGCCCAACATCTTCATAGCTGAAAAGTGAGTGTGTTCCCTGAGAAACCTAGGCCTCTGTCTTTCTCTTCTGGTTAATCCCTGGGATGAATTCCTCTAGCTCACCAAAGGCCCTACAGTTCCTTCCATCAAACAGTGCCTGCCTGATCACTTACCCAGGTCTGACACTGGAGAAAGTCATAATATCACCCTGCACACAGAGATTCCTCCTCCTTCCCCTCCGTGCCCTCCAGCACAGCCTTGCCCTTCCAGGCATCTTCCTGACGCAGGTGATTGCCAACTCCATTATCTCAGCCACATGTCTAATAACCAGACAGGAGAATACCAGGAGCAACCACTGACAGTGCCCATGTGCATTCATGTTTAACAGTATATGGAAATGTATGCTATATAGTAAAAGCATAGTGTATGTGTGTGTGCATACACATGCCATGTGTGTGTGCACACACATGTACGCATTCTCATAAGTGTCACATTAGAAAGAAATGTGATAGAATGTTAATAGTACCTTAGAGGTGGTTTAACTCTCTTCTTTGGGTTTCTTTTGAAATAAACATGTCTCTCAGATGTTCTTTTTATAATAAGAAAACTCAAATTTAGGCTAATCAGTAGTTTCTAGATAAAAACAGGAAGAGCTCTCACCGGTCATCTCTTCACAGTCTTGTCAGTGCATAGTTGGTACCAGTAGAATAATGTGTAAAACTAATTTTTGCTGATTCATTGGCTACTTAATAAGATATCTTCTTCCTGATGAAATTACCCGTAGAGCCAGAGTTGAAGGACAGAGGTTAAGGCCCTGGGGCAGGCAGTGTTCAGGGAGCTTTGGACACTGAGTCTTATACTTGATCACAGAGTGATCAGTTGCCCGGAAACTGATTCCCAGATCAAGTCCTAAGTGACCTTTAACTAGATGTGATGGTACAGAAGCATTTATTGTGTGGTCACCAGACATCTCCAGATGTCCCTTACTAAAGGCCTCTGCAATTCTTTAAGCAAAGTTCCCCCAGGGGCTCTTCAAATTGAGCTCCATTTACTCAGTTTCAAAAAGAAGAGCCCTGAACACTAGACTTGTTTTGTCTTTTTCTCCTTTCAAGCCTGGAGTAAAAGCTCTTGGATTCAATTTTATAATCTTCAAACAGGAACAAAACTTCCCTTTCTACTTCTTTAGTTTATGATAAAGATAAAATAAAGCGATGTGTGTGAGGGATCTGGAAGACTACAACACATAATACCAGAGTATAAGACTTCTAATTTTATTTATTTACTATTTTAAAAAATATTTTGTATGCACATTTTGCCTGTATGAACATCTACGTATGCCTGAGGCCAGAAGAGGATGTTGGTTCTCCTGGGACTAGAGTTACAGATGGTTATGAGCCACCAGGTGGATGCTAGGAATAGAACCCTGGTCCTCTAGAAGAGCAGCCAGTGCTCTTCACCATTGAACCATCTCTCTGGCCTCCTAATTTTACTTTTTATGCTACCTTTATGCTTTGATGTGTGTACATTTCCAATATATATTAGTCTTATCCTCCTTCCCCCACTACCTGGACCAATGTCTGTCTCTTCTCTGTCTTACCGTAGCCTAAAGCATTGGCCTCTCTTTATTTTAAAGCATTAGCAGTAAGCCCCAGACTGCAAGAGGCAGGGGAGTACTATCTCAGCTATGTGCTCCCCATCATACTGGTAACATACCTTTCTAGTTCTGACTCTGGCAACCATGCCCTGCCTCTTGCTCCAGGAGTGTGGCTGTGAACAAGGGGCGGCTCAAGAGGCTGGGAATTACCCACATCCTGAATGCTGCACATGGCACAGGCGTTTACACTGGCTCTGACTTCTACACTGGCATGGAGATCCAGTACCTGGGGGTGGAAGTGGATGACTTCCCAGAGGTGGACATCTCCCAGCATTTCCGGAAGGCAGCCGAGTTCCTCGATGAAGCACTGCTGACCTGCAGAGGTGAGAGAGTCCTGCAGGTTCTTGGCTGTTGGAAATTTTCCACTGGAGAGGCCAGATAGGGAATGTTATGAAAACTTCCTGATGGCCTGGAAGAAATCTGTCTTTGTGTGGTGGTTTTCTCTGAGAAAGGAAAGAGTGATCATTCATCCAGTGCACAGTTATTAAAGGCTGAACATGTGGTGAATTCTGTTCTCACACTATCTTGAATGGTAGGTAGCTAATGTTACAGTAAGCATTGGCAGGGAGGAAAATTAAAGAAGGAAGGAGGGAGGGGAGGGAGAAGGGAGGGTTGTGGTAGGTGCAAGGCAGACTAACTGGAATGGTACACTGAAGTGGCAGGCTAGTTCCCTGAGGATGCTGAGGAAGACCTTACTAAGCTCCATGGGGAAGAGGAGCTAGGTGGGAGGAGAGCAGAGGAGCACTCTTGGCTAAGGGACCAGCTAGTGTAAAAGCCTCTTTTTTGATGTGTTCAGGAATTAAAAGACTGGGCTGGATTAGCACAGTGCATGAGGACCGCATGTCAGGAACAGCAACAATGGGAAAGTGAGGGTGCCCGTAGGATGAGAGGACTTCAAGGTGATTGATGGCTTAGATGTCACTCCCTCTGCCATGCAGAATGGTCAGGTGGGAGGGAAAGGAGCAGGACCGGGTGCTGTGTGAGAACAGACCAGACGGAGTCTGTAGGGAGTGCCCAGGGTTCTGCACACTTCTCCATGACAGGCTTGTGTTCCTGCAAGGGCTATAGCCTGGCCTGGAGTCCATGATTACCTAGCTTTATGCATAGAGTATTTTCCTTGCCCCAGGAAGCATAGTATCCTTATAATTAACTAATGCTAGAGTGTTGCTGTGACTAATAAAGACCTAAAAACAAGCTATGTAGCACATTGCCTGCTCCATGATAAATGCTATTCATAAGAAATAATACTGTCAGTGATTCCAGGAAATGGTATGGGCTGCCACCACCCATGGCCAGGATTATTATCTTCTAATGGAAATACCCACCCACACAGAATATGTGTATAAGTGTAAATTTTGTTATATACATGTACACACACACACACACCGAGTTCTCTTTTATTTTTTCTTTTGATTTTTTTTTTAAATCCTTGAATTTTTGTGATTGTTTTAGAAACAATGTTTCACTCCATAGCCTGGGCTATATTCTAACTCATTATGTAACCCAAGCTGGTCTTCCCCTTGAGGTAATCCTTCTACCTCGGCCTCTTAAGTGTTAGGATTATAGACATGAGCTACTACTCATAAAGCTTAAACTTATTTTTAAAAATGCAAGTCTTTTCATCAATGTGGGGTTGAGTGCATACATGTCTGTTGCAAGGAGGCTTTGCTCCTTTGCTCCCTTCAATCAAGGGCCAGCTTTCTGTCAGAAAGGGCTGGAAAGCAAACAGGGCATGGGGTGTAGATGCAGCATGTGGCCATCATAGCAGAAGAGCATAGATTCCATAGTAGGCAGGGAGCTTGGGCAGAAGGCAGAGCCACAGCTAGAGCAGGCCTGTGAAGGAAGAAGATGCTGCACTGAAAGTTTCCTACTTTGGGCCTATGGAGGGCATATGCCTAGCTTCTGGATTCATGCACCAATGCAAAGCTGAGCATTAGTACCTCTTAGGACAGTGGTTCTCAACCTTCCTAATGCTGCAACCCTTTAATACAGTTCCTCATGTTGGGATGACCCCCAACCATAAAGCTATTGGCTACTTCATAACTGTAATTTTTCTATGGTTATGAATTGTCATAGACAAGATATCTGTTATGCAACCTCTAAATGGGTTGCAACCTACAGGTTGAAAATCGTTGATTTAGGCTAAACTTTCAGCCTTCACACAAGGAGTCCTGATTCCCACCTTTCCAGGGCCTCTCCTATCCCCATTCTGGCACTGAACCAACCACCACCTACAGGTACAGGCAACAGAAGTGTGCACAAGTGGGGGCTACCACCTTATGGTAGTTCATACTCAGAAGCAAAGAAGTAAATATCGGAGTTGTCTCAGAACCTGTCTTTCCTTTACTCTAGGATGCTTTGGAGGGAGGAACACCAGCATCCATTATAGTGACCCCATAATGGGGTGTTGCTGTTTACATTTTACAGCCTGGGAAGTTGAGACTTCTAGACAGATCCTCTGGCTTTGCCTCTGTGTAATAATAAAATTCTCTTAGCCAACGTCATGGCAAATGTATGTAGTCCCAACATATGAGAAGCTGAAGGTAAAAGGTTGTCATGACTTCCAAGCCAACCTCAGCTATATAGCAAGGATCAAACCAGACACCATTACATACCAATACTCTATCCCAAAAAATAATAAATGCAATGCACACATATGTTGGGGGGCATGGATTTTGCTAGTAATTGGAAAAACCAACTCCAATTCCTCAGAAAAGCACTATGCTAAAGCCAAACTGCCAAGAGATACAGGAAAGAATTTCAATACAGGACCCCAACCTGGCCTGATGGAGATACTAGACATGCTGAGGACTACGCCTGGTTCCCTTCTCCCTCCATGTCAGGCAGGAAGGCTGCCATTAGATAGTTATCTGCTTCAGTCCCTTTTCCAAATTCTCTGGAGAGTCAGTGTGGCAGACTCTAGTCCTTTGTCTGCTAACAGCAGCAGCTGGGATGGCTTCTGGGCAAGCACTTGTTTCTTTGGGGTCTGGAGAGGTATATCCTGAAGAAAGGGGAATTATGGGTTGGGAGGATAAAGTACAAATCACATCTTTTTTTAAAAAAGCACACTGAGGGGTAGAGAGGGTGTAGGCACAGTCGAGTTCAAGCCTTGCATGGTCTCTAGTGACACTCTTTAATCTTTGAAACAAGGCTCTTATCTAGATGGTCCTTCCATCCACCAATCAGCCCAGTTGCATTGTACCACCTTCCTGGAGCAGTTTTATTGATAGAAAGTTTTCATGCTGTCAGAGGTAGCAGAGACAGAGGCTCAAATTCGCAGGTTCACCCACATCAGCCTGAGGCGCTCCCTTAATCTCTTGAAGTTCTCCACTGTGGTAAAACCAGATCCTTGACACAAAAGAATTTCAGGATGAGCCATTATGAAGCAGACTTAGTGTTTATTAAAAGACATTTTTTAAAACACATTTCAAAACAGGGGTTGATAGAAAGAGGGGAGTTTAAGAAGAAAGTAAGGCTACCCCAAGAGCATGGGCATTGGCCACTCTGACAGAGTGGCACTTGGCTGCCTTTACAATAGCCAGGCACACTGTTCTGGTAGGGTTCTGAAGCTATTATCTTTAAAGGGTTGCTAACCTAAATGAGATCACAGGGTGGTTCCTGAAGGGCACCCAGCAGGATTGCAGTTGATAAGGCAAAACTCTAGATCCCAGGGATGCAGAAAGTTAAGTTCTTCACTATAAACAAAGTGAACAGACTTGTTTGAGATCCCTAGAAAATGTCTGGGAGAGAAATGAAGCCAATTTGAGGTTAGCGTCTGAGCTTAGGTCATTGCTATTTTAACATAAAATGTCCATACATGAAAGAAATGTTATCGTTATGTGGGTAACCTTCACAGCACTGTTAATGGTGCTGAAACTCGTGATATCCACTGGTGAGAGGCTTCTACAAGGGCTCATTTTCATGTCCTCATTTTTCTACCTTGCTTCAATAACATAGTTTTACTCCATTATAGAGGGTGCTCCCTAAAGTTGTGCTCAGTGCCTCTTCCCTGATGCTCTGGATCAAACCCAGGTCTTTCCAAATGTTAGGCAAGATCTATCCCAGGTATTCCCTTTGTCGGAGCCTTGCACTTAACAAAGAAGAGAAAAATCCTGTTCTTGCTTTGGATAAAGTAAATAGAAACCCTGAAGCCAGCTCACCCCCCTCTCCTTGTCGTCAGGCTGCTTCCCTGAGGTCTGCAGAGGAGTCTGGGAGACAGAACACAATAGAGGAAGACTACTCCCGCTCCAAGCCTGCCTTAGGCCAGAATGAGTCTAAATAGGACTTGGGGCCCTTATAGGGAAGATTAGGGGGAAGGTTCTGAAAGTGAGCTGGCCTGTCAAGGAACAAGTGTGGGATTCTGATACTAACAGCAGGGGGTTGTGACCTGGGTGGATCATTAAGAAAAGGCCCTTGGTGAGGCACAGGTGTGGTAGGAAGGACTAAAATGGGAAATAGTGCTCTGTATTATTTTGACTCGGCTTGGTTACCTCTGACTAGTGGCTACTGACTCCTGGCAATAGCAGCATTGCGAGGCCCTGGGTCCTGTCCAGTCTCCCTCTCTGACCTCCTCTGTGACAAAGACATGGCCTTACTGGCACAAAGATATAATAACAAAAGAATCATCCCCTATTCATATTATCAGATAGGACTCCTGCCGATTTAGCAAACATCTCCAAAGGCTGTTGGCAAATAGATTGATGACAGCCAGGAAGAAGGTCTCCAAGGGTCTCCGGCTGCATTTTAAACAACCATTAGAATGAAGGTACTGACAGACTGTCTGTCACATTTATGAAAGATGCAAAGCAGAAAGGAGATCAGGGGACAATGTGTCTGCTGAATGGCCAGTTGAGTCTTCAGAAGTGTCTTTGGTCTGGAAGGACAGACTGAATAGAGCAAAAGTGTCAGTAGGGATTGGTAATGTTATCTTTATGCTTAAGACCTACTAGAAGATGAAAGATATGGTTTAGTAGCAGGCAGAATTTTGTTGTTGTTTTATAGATTTCAATTGATATAGAAGAATTCGAGATCATTGTTTGTCCTGCCTGTCCATATTGCAAGCAACACTATAGTTTAAATGATCTGAGTGACCCCTCCCAGGGCTTCCTGACCAACCTGAAAATTAATCCCAGTTTTTTGAGATAATAAGAGGGTAGAAAGTTGATCCACCTGTAGTATTTGAAGATGCAGCATTTGTGAGATGATGAGGATTAGATAAGGTCATTAGAGTGGAGGACTCATGATTTGATCTTGGTAGCTTTCAAAGAGGCAGAGATGAGGATACACACTCACACACACTCTCACACACACACTCACACACATTCACACACACACTTCCTGATCTTTACCCTGTGGTGCTTTAGACTGCCTCAGAACTCCATCAGCAGAAAGATGGTGTGATTAGATGCAGCCTCTAGACCATATAACTTCAGAATCATAAGCAAAAAATAAACATACCTTCATTATAAAGTAACCTGCCTCAGGTATTTCATTATAATAGTAAGAAGGAATAGCACACATGGCATGAGTAAAGGCTAGGTACCAAAGCAAGTGATAGGGGAACCTACCTACTCTACATGAGTTGTCCAAACCAGAAATATCTTCTTCTCTCCTGAAAGCAAACTCCTCATAAAATAACAGTAAAACTAATAAATTCAATGTTTCAATTTAGTATTTGGAGGAGAATTCTATAGTCAAGAGGAAAATGCTTCAGAGACTCAGATTAGCCAGGAAGAAACCAATTATGATCGTGACTTTTGTGAAGGTCTTTGTACAAAAGGGTCTGGTTCCTACAAATGCTTTTGTTGTTGATTCCTGAGCCTCAACGTAGAAGCACTGGGTGCCTATTACTGTACATTACACTTTTACTGTGATATCTGAAGGAATTTTCCAAACATTAGATGCTCCACTGTAGAGGAAGGAGGGCGCATCTGCTAATCTGTGAGCCAGTGAGTCTCCACTGCGAGCAGCACCCTGCAGAGGCCAGAAGGTGGGAATTTGGCATCCAGGGTGCTGTACAGAGAAGTTCCCAGTTGTTTGCCCCTGTCTTCTGCCTCCTAACTTCTTTAAGCTTTTCTCTCCCAAATGAGGAAGAGTTGGGGTGGTAGGAATGAACCCCTGTGTATATAAGTGCCAACAATGGGGACACTGGGATGTGCATGGGACACATGCCTGTGTGACTTGAGCATGGATGAGCACCAGAGTCACAGCAAACACACAAAGTCCAACACATCAAAATAACACACTAGGAAAGCAGCATGAGGAAGCCAAGAAATTGTGTCATTGTCTCTTGTGCTCATTTTATTTTTAGGGAAAGTACTGGTCAGCAGTGAAATGGGGATCAGCAGGTCAGCAGTGCTGGTGGTTGCCTACCTGATGATCTTCCACAGCATGGCTATCCTGGAGGCCCTGATGACTGTGCGTAGAAAGCGGGCTATCTATCCCAATGATGGCTTCCTCAAACAGCTGCGGGAGCTCAATGAGAAACTGATGGAGGAGAGAGAAGAGGAGGAGGAGGAGGAGGCTGAGGAGGAAGCCAGGAGCACACTGGGTGCTAGAGTAAATTCACTGATGGTGGAAGAGGAAGATGATGCCACCAGCCACCTGAGTGGCTCCTCGTTGGGGAAGGCTAGCCAAGTCTCTAAGCCAGTTACCCTCATTGATGAAGAGGAAGAGGAGAAGCTGTATGAAGAGTGGAGGAAGAGGCAGTGCTTCCCCAAGGTTGAGGCCCTTCAAGGTAGAAAGAGCAGTTGCTCTGCCTCCTCTGCCCAAGATGGGGATGACTGTGAGGATGGGGATGTGGAAAGGTTAATCCAGGAGTGGCAGAGCCAAAATGAGAGGTACCAAGCCAAAGAGCATCATCAGTGGAGTCAGAAAGAAGAGGAGGAGGAGGAAGAACACTCCTATGCCAGCAGAAGGCTCAGACACACCCTGAGTGAGATCAGTACCTCGGAGAGTGTGAGCAGCCATGACATCCGGATCTTGAAGCAGGAACTGGAGAAGGGCAGCCGACACCGCAGTGAACAGTGCTCCTCCGATGAGTCCACAGAGAGCTCCTGGGACATGTGGAATGAGAGGCTGCTGGAGATTGAGAAGGAAGCTGCCCAGAAGTACCACTCCAAGAGCAAGAGGGAGGAGATGGATGCAGATTCAGAGGCAGGGGGCAAGGTTCGAGAGGATGATGAAGAGAGTTTATTGTCCGAGGCTAGCTCCTTCTACAACTTCTGCAGCAGGAATAAGGACAAACTCACTGCCCTGGAAAGGTGGAAGGTTAAGAGAATCCAATTTGGGTTTCACAAGAAAGACTCAGAGGTGGGAGATGGAGGCAGTGAACATGGTACTGAGGAGGCAGCAGGAGAGAAGAACCTCTCTGATGTCAATCTGACAGCCTACCAGGCCTGGAAGCTGAAGCACCAGAAAAAGGTGGGCAATGAGAATAAGGAGGAGGTGGTGGAGATGAGCAAGGGAGAAGATGTAGCATTGGCCAAGAAGAGGCAACGGAGACTGGAGCTACTGGAGAGAAGCAGGCAGACATTGGAAGAGAGCCAGTCCATGGGAAGCTGGGAGGCACACAGCTCAGCTAGCAGGAGCATCCCTCTGTCTGCATTCTGGTCTGCAGTCCCCTCCGTCAGTGCAGATGGGGACACTGCATCAGTACTCAGCACCCAGAGCCGTCAATCTCACCTGTCTGAGCCTGCAAGCAGCATGCCCACCACACCCCTGCCTAACCTGCCAGTGGGGCCTGGAGACACCATTTCCATTGCCAGTATCCAAAACTGGATTGCCAATGTAGTCAGTGAAACCCTTGCCCAGAAGCAAAATGAAATGCTCTTGTTGTCCCGACCCTCATCTGTTGCAAGCATGAAGGCAGCACCAGCAGCCAGCTGCCTGGAGGATGACCAGGTCTCCATGCTCAGCTCCTCCCTGAGTGGCTGCTTACCACCTCAGAGCCAGGTGAGACCCAGCCCCGATGTGCAGTCTATACTGTCCTCCACCAGCTCACTGACCTCCAGGGCCGGAGGCAGTGGGAACAAAGTGAGGGGGACCAGCAAGCCGGTCTACAGCCTCTTTGCTGATAATGTGGACCTGAAGGACCTCTGCCGGAAAGAGAGAGAGATGCAGATGGAGCTGCAGGAGAAGATGTCTGAGTATAAAATGGAGAAGCTGGCTTCAGACAACAAGCGCAGCTCTCTCTTCAAGAAGAAGAAGGCCAAGGATGACAAGGACAGCAGCATGGGTGACAGAGATGAGGACACAGACAGTGCCATTGGAAGTTTCCGCTATTCGTCCCGCAGTAATTCCCAGAAGCCTGAGACAGACACCTCCTCTTCCCTGGCCATCTCTGATCACTGTAGAAATGGCCACAGAGCTGGAAATGAGATGGATAGCAATATTAATAGGTGGCTCAGCGGCCTCAGGACGGAAGAGAAGTCTCCTCCCCAAAGTGATTGGGCTAGAAGCTCCAGGGGGCGGTATACCAGGTCTTCCCTGCTCCAAGAAACTGAGTCTAAATCTTGCAGTTACAAGTTCTCCAAATCCCAGTCAAAGGAACAGGACACCTCCTTCCACAAAGCAGATGGCAACGCCACGAGAAGCACCTCACGGTTCTCATCTTCCACCACCAAAGAGGGCAGAGAGATGCACCAGTTCTCCAAGTCCACATTCAGCGAGACCTCAAGCTCCCGTGAGGAGAGCCCAGAACCCTATTTCTTCCGCAGGACCCCTGAGCCCTCCTCCGATGGGGAAGAGTCCTCAGAGCCAAGGCGCCCAAGCTGGACCAGGCCCAGGGACTGGGAGGATGTGGAAGAGTCGTCAGAGTCAGACTTCGCTGAGTTTGGGGCCAAGAGGAAATTTACTCAGAGCTTCATGAGGTCCGAAGAAGAGGGGGAGAAGGAGAGGAGAGAAAGCAGAGAGGAGGGGAGGTTTGCATCTGGGCGGCAGTCCCAGTATCGGAGAAGTGCAAATCAGCAAGAGGAAGAAGAAATGGATGATGAAGCCATCATTGCTGCTTGGAGAAGGCGGCAAGAAGAAACCAGAGCTAAACTGCAGAGGAGGAGGGAGGACTGAGCCCAATAAGGCTCACACTGGAGACTTTGGGAACACAGGAAGAAGCCATTCAACTTAACATGGGGCTTGGGCAACACCTTACCACTGCCTGCCAAGGGTTGAGCAGATGGACAGGATCTTTCAGATATGCAGAAATGCAAGTGTCCAAGAAGAAAGGGACTGGATATAGAGTAGCAGGGAGAAGAGAGAAGAGCCATCCATGTAAGGCCCAAATTCTGGACCAACTGCACTTTCTGTCACCCGGGGCCCGTAAGGTTTTATGTCTCTCTTCTGTATTTGATAGTGTTGATTGCAGAGTGGAGAAGTGAGTCTGGAAAGCCACCAAGGAAGACTGTACATGCAGATGTCATTCTATTTGAAGAGGTTTTGTAATGAGACCCAGTTAATATACTCTATAACAGGTCAGACCTCTCCCTACAATGATCAGCTGTAGTGGTTTCTTTTTAGTGTTTTTGATCTGCATTAAATTGGCATGTTATCGAGTAGTTCTTTATTCTGGTCATTTCTAACTCTAGTTGTTAGGAAAACCTCATTTGAAAAGATACAACTGGGTTTTTTTTCATAAGCGTGCCACACCTGTGTGCTGCTATGTTCCTTCCATTAAAGCTGTTTTTTCAAACAATGCAGGGTCATCTCATTACTAAAGAGAATAATAAAGGATTTAGGCTATAATACAGCCATTAGAGGCCATACTAGAAAATCTGTGGGGGCTGGAGAGATGGCTCAGTGGTTAAGAGCACCCTCTGCTCTTCCAGAGGACCTAGGTTCGATTCCCAGCACCCACATGGCAGCTAACAACTGTCTGTAGTTCCACTTCCAGGGAAACACCAAGGCAAATAAATAAATAAATAAATAAATAAATAAATAAATAAAGTTTAAAAAAAAATAAAAGAAAATCTGTGAGAGAAGCAAGAGACCAAGAAAATACAGAACAAGTTTGCTCGTGTGAGTTAGAGAGAGTTCCTTTAGGATGGGGATAAAACAAGCATGGAAGAAAGATGCAAAGATGCTCAATTTAAAGTGATGAGGGCATGTTGGTTTCTTTTTTTTTAATGAGTGTTAATGGTCATTCTTGCTTTTAATGTACTGAAGGGCCTTTTAATAATGCAGTGGATAGCCTGCCTTATCCTTTGTTGAACTATGTATGGGTTAGGTTGGCAAGAATTGTTTACCCTGCCCCCTGAGGCCTCTGTGTCTCTAAAACAAAGCCTGAATTAGTGAGAATTCAGGATTTGAACTTGTGTCTCCCTGATTTAATGCCAAGCAAGTGTTGAAAGGCACATGTCTTCTCACTTCACTTGAATGGGGAAGAATAAGAAGATCATTGTACTTGTGTCCATGAGGAGCCATGCTGGGCTCTGAGATACCAACCATTGAAACTTTCAGTTCCAGAAAAAAAGGTGACAAATAAATAACTTTTGAGAAAAAAAAGAGGGACTTGCCAATAAGTAATAATCATGAGATCAGTTTTTCCAAAAGCTGAGTTTCGTGGGACATGGAGCTTATACATCCTTCTTGTGTGTTAGTTCAGCATCCATCCTACATCACAGCAAACACATAACATAGCACCAAGGCAAAAGGACAACCCAAGTAGCACAAACCCAGAAGGGAAAAAAAGGCCACCAATGCTGCTGGATTGCTGGCCAGACTCCACTCTCTTGCCTTTGCCCGTGGTTCATGTCCTTCCACTGACTACAAGGAAACCTTGAGAAACACGCTCAGCCCCTGCCTCATTCACTCTTTCCTCCCTTTGCTGACCTTCCCTTAGTCAGCTCCAGGCCTAGTTCCTGAGGCTCAGTGGGTCATCCCATCATCGATAAAGAGACGACTGCCTAATTGGCCTCACTACAAGAAGGCTGGTACTATGCATTCTATACATTCTGTCTGTGAGAGAGATCAAGGGCCCTCCCACTCCATTCATATGATAAGGCATCTCATGTATACACAGTCAGCTGGGTGTTTACCTTTGAACTTCAGTATTTTGAAGGGAGCACCACCAGGGGCCAGTTACTTTTCCTATATATCTATCTACCCATCCATCCTAATCTCTCTCTAATATATATAAATTAATCTCACTCATGTCAAGACAGGCAATGCATTTGGAAATCGAAACCATTCCTAGTCAGTCCCAATTGCTGAATGAATGTTGAACGCATTTTAAAGGTGTATTGATTTCAAAATTTACCCTGAATCTAAGCCTGGGAGAAACAGACCAAGAGACAACCTGTCTACCTTTAGTTGAGTTCTAGGTACAAGTTGATAATGGTTTTCATGATTAACTGGAAGGTCAATTTATCTCATTAGGACAGTACACCAGAAAAAGATCAGTGTCCAGATCCAAGGAAATGCCTTGGCCTGCAAAGACTCTAGAAAAAGCTGCTAGGGATCCTGTATTCAAAATTCTAAGAATTCAGCTTATTCCTAGAGTCCAGAATACATGTTTATAAATCAAATCAATGAAAATTACATTTGATTTATGATGAGCTTGAAGAAATATCTGTGAAGATTCTAACCGAGGGTGATGGCCAGCAGCGCTGTGTTTTAGTCTCTAAATGACATTAAAAGGTAGAGTTCAGCGAAAGTCTCCACAGGAAATGGATGACAAACCCAAAGAGATGGTTGACAAGCTGAGACTCAGAAGTTACCAGCTCTTCTAGTGCAAAAACTAGGTTCATAGGCATGGGCAAGGGTCAGGGAGCCGAGAAACCAGGTACCAGCAACCATAAGAAATTGACATCATCTTAGGGCTGAGAAATAGAGTGAGGAATCTGGTCCCAGAGTCTGGAAGGACACACAGAGTGAATGGGGCACCCTAGGACCTGTCAAAGGAGTGAGGAAATAAAGATCCTTGTTTTATCTTTTGCTAGTAACTGCCAGCAGGTAGATCTAGTTGTCTCTGGAAACATAAACAGTTGGCACGGATAGACAGACAGAAAGGTAGGACACAGAAAGGAACATGTTGAATTAGGAGGCCATCTCCATGGCACCATTTGAAGGGTGTGGTCTGACTTTTGTGAAAACAACACAGACACTGAACACCAAATCATACATTAATAACTAACATTTGGAATCAAATTTCTGCTACATAGAACCAACTATCAGAGAGAAAGACTTTTGCTTTACAGAAAAGAGAAGAGGAAATACTTTGAATATGGTCTTTATCTGTCCTGAGTAACCCAGAATTCACCAAGAGAAAGTTCCTAAGGTAAAGGGTAATTGTACAGAGAAATGCTGCCCACAAAGGTAGAATCCTGTGCATGACTTACAGGTGGGATGGGGAGGGATGGGAGAGGGGCTTAAATTTTTTTCTTCACTCAGGTGGAAGCCCAGGAGGTAAAACAAAACATGACAGCTGTAAGAAACAAGGGGTGTCAGTCAGCAACATCCCAGTAAGAAACAAAAGCCACACCCAAGTAGGGCAATTGAAAAGGAAAATCTCATAAAGGACTGTTTACAAAGGTACCGGCAAGGTGTGGAAACCACGGGACACCTGTGTACCTAGGGACAGGGATGCACCTGCAAGCCAGGAGAGGGGGCTACTTAGAGAGGGCTAGAGCCAGGTGGAGGTACGACTAACAGAGCCAGCCTGGCGTGACCTCACTCTCCTTTTTTCACTCTAATCTGCTTCCCATTTCCTCATAGGTCAGAAGCACGGAAAACCCAGGGGAAGGAGCTGGTATACAGTGTGCCATCGTGGAGGCTGGGATGGAGAAAAGAGTGGGTGTGATCGATCGGGAAGGACCAACAGAAGACAGGCACTGAGCAGGAAAAGCAGGGGCAATGCATCAGTTAAGACAAGTTTGAAAATAGATTGCTTTTAGAGTTTGGGATAGTTTCAGAATCAAGAATGTGAGTTTCTCTGGATTCCCTGAAACTTTTAACTTTGAAAGAATTATTAATCAATAAAAATTAATATCAAAGTCTTGCCACAATCAGCTACTAAACATACTACATAGTAAGTCTGTGAGTTAACTCTTAAACACACATATATACCTGATTCTATGATCATCTCCTCTCCCTAGTTGTGATTTCAAGTTTGTGTTTTAAAAGAATGCTGATTTTGTTTCACTGTGACAAGTTATTCCTCAGCCCCATTTGATTTTCAGGGTACCCTATATCTGCTTCAGGTACCAACTAGAAATATACTATCCTCAGCTCACATGAATTTCATGTAAAATTTATATTTTAAAACATTACACATCCCCAAATACCTACCAAATTTAGTATGAATCTATCTATCCATTTGTCCTTGTGAAGGTCATCAACAACATAATTTTATTCTCATAGGCTCCACACATGCTAACAGTCATCTTCAGACATCTCTGTCCTTGCAGCTCCTGTAGGCAGGTGTGGAGAGACCTGCTGATGTAGGAGCCCCGCCTTCCAACTGCCACCCATTCAGGCACCTGTAGAGTAGTCGTCATGCCCTCAAGCCAGGAGCACATCTACTCGAATGTTTCCTCTACCTTTAGATTCCTGAAGGCAAAACCGGAAAGCTAGTGAGATGCCTTAGTGTGTAATGTCCTTTCCATGAAAGTATGAGGACCTGAGTTCAGATCAGCAGATCCCACATACAGAGACACACACCTCTAATCCTAGAGCTGGAGATGCACACAGAGGAGGTTCCTGGGGCTTGCTAGGAAGCCAGTGCAGCTGAACTATCGAGCTCCAGGGTTAGTGGAAGACCCTGCCTCAAAAAAAGAAGATGGAGAACAAGTGAGTAAGACATCTAACACCAACTTCTAGATCCACTCACCAGACATGTGCAAGCACAACTGAACCCAAATGTACACAGACACACACACAGACAGAGACAGAGACAGAGTCAGAGACAGAGACAGAGAGGCTTCAACGTTAGTGGCAACCAAGACAGTAGCTGTGCTGTGTTGGTTATGTTTGTTTGTCTTTCTTTCTTTCTTTCTTTCTTTCTTTCTTCCTTCCTTCCTTCCTTCCTTCCCTTCTTCTTTCTCTCTCTCTCTCTCCCCCTCTCTGTCTTTTTCTTTCTTTTTCAACTTGACATAAGCTACAGTCATCTAGGAAAAGGGAACTTTTGAGAAAGTACTTCCATCAGACTGACCTATAGGCAAGACTTTTTATTGATTGGTGATTGATGTGAATGGGCCCAGCTCAGTGGGGCAGTGCCACCTCTGGGCCAGTGGTCTGGGTTGTGCAAGAATGCAAGCTGAGCAAGTCACAGGAAACAAGCAAATGGGTAACATTCCTGTATCCCCTTCACTTAGGTTCCTACCTCCAGGTTTTCTTTACATTTGATTTCCTGCCTCAGTATTCCTCAATGAAGGACTATGATCAAGACATGCAGGGTAGATAAACTCTTTCCTTCCCAAGCTGCTTTGGTCATAGTGTTCATCACTACAGTAGAAGGCAAACTAAGAGAGGTGCTTTATTCAATAATTCAGTTCAGTTTATTTCTACCTAACCTTCTTTGTATGTCATCCATGTACTAATATTGCACCAGGGCACTGTGCTATCAAAAGAACAAACTATGTGAAGTAACAGAGAATAGATACATAAGTAAGAAAAGTTTTAAGACACTCATAAGAACTTAAAAAAAACTGAATTAAAGAACTATTAGTTGGGGCTGGAGAGATGGCTCAGCGGTTAGGGGCACTGACTGTTCTTCCAGAGGTCCTGAGTTCAATTCCCGGCATCCACATGGCAGCTAACAACTGTCTGTAATTCCAAGATCTGACACCCTTTCACAGATATACATGCAGGCAAAACACCAATTCACATAAAATAAAAGTAAATTAAAAAAAAAAAGAACTATTAGTTACCTGGTTCTGAACTTAACATTTTGTTAAATGCATTAGAAAAGGTCAAAAGACTAAAACTTGGAACCTCACAGTCCAGACTGGGCCAGGTATCTGCTTCCTACCTCTGTTGTCAACACCATCAATGCAAATGGATCTCTTCTTCCCCCTGTGGGACACTTACAAGTTCTTGCTGAGCAATTCCAGCCCCATCATCTGTCTTAGAACCAAATAAATCTTTGTAAAGCTCTCACTTTCGGTACTTTTTATTTCTCTGCTTAAAATCTTCAAGGGCTCCTCATTATCTACGGAATAAATCTCAAATCCCTGCACTTGCCATTTGAGGAACACTTTACCCTCCATGCCCAGCCCCATTGCAAGGTTTCATTCATGTACCTCACCTTCTGGCCACATGGGCATGGACCACTCCCTGAAGCTCTGCTCAGTGCTCACTCCCAGTCTTTTCATCTGCTTGCCCGCACATCCTTCCGGCCACCTACCACTCTGCCAGCATCCTGCCCCCTCTAGGGTTTTTCTTGCAGTGCCTTCCCAGTTCCATCTCTTCTAGCCTTCTGGCTATGTGTGTCTCCACCCCTAAACTCACACAGCATTTGTTTGTACCCATCTTTGATGCTCATCCCAGTCTATGTTTTATTAGAGGAATTCATGCTTAAAGATCTGCAACTTTCAGGATTATTGTGGCACCATAATTAAAAAAGATTCTTTTAATGTGCCTAGACAGTTCATGGCATGCAGTAGAATTCAGTAATTGTACATTGTTATATATAATTCTGTGATAATAATCAGTTATTATTATGTCTGTTATTATAGACAGTGTGGTAAAGTAGTTAAGAGCACAGCTTTGTAATCTAATTGAAAAACAGCCAACACTTATATTAGGTGTTTACCACATTCCAGGCACTACACCGAGAGATTTAGCATGGATTATCTACTTTATCTCTACAATTATCTCCTTTACTCTTTCTGGGTTTTGCCTTAGTGATGAAGAATGTTCTATGCTAAACACGGTGTGGCAGGCACTGAGAATTCAGTAGAAATTAAGACAGTGATTCTCAAACTTCAGGAGATAACAGTGTCATGAAGAGATATAATAAACAAATGGCTCTATGAAGGCCCAGGATATTATTTACTTATTATCAGCTTGTCTGTTTGGCTGGCTGGCTGACCCAACTAAGACATAAGCTCCAGAGGGTGGCTGGTATTGTGGGCTATATCTTCTGCAATTAGACAGCAAGCCTAGTCTCAAAAGGACCAACTCCTAACAGATGTTTATAATGAATGAAGATAATGAGTGGTTGGAAGGGAATCAACAGGGAGACATGATGGAGGAGGACAGTGGTGAATGGGATGGAAAGGTTGCTCTGGACAGGATGTTCAGGAAGATATCTCTAAGAGGGGGGTCATTTAAACTGGAACTTGGAAGCCAGACAAGGGAATGCCGCTCCACCAGGGAAACTGATAAAAGCCTGAGACTTACAGAGATGAAATAATAGATTATTCAATATGATATGCCACTGGAACTCAAATCTCCAATTGAAACAAGACAACCTGATTGTATATCAGAGCTTATATGCCTCCAGGGCAGGCAGGCAGCTTTTAACAAGTATTTTGCACAAGGCCTGGCACAGGTGATTGTTACTGGCTATCATATGTTATAAGCTTTTAAATTAGTCCTACTGTGAAAACAGAATTGGTTACTAGCTATTTAATTTATTATAGATCATATTTAAAAATCCGAAGAATCAGGGTTTTCACCCCCTCTGTTTCATTCCAAGATACCTCCTAGCCCATCAGTGAACAAGAGTGTGATGGGAGAAAATTCCCCTTAGCATGTGTGCATGTCAGGGTCACTCGACTTAGAGGGTACCAGGTTGGCGGAACAATAGTTTGTCATGCTGCCTAGGAAAAGTGTCTCCTACTCCATCCTCACTCACTGCCCAGTGGAAGACACTGAAAGCATCTCTCTCCAGGTCGCTCCAATAGGACCCCGTTCTGACAAGCAGCTGTGCCTTTTACAACATTTACAAAGGGCTGCCAACAACTGCTCCAGGAGATCCAGGCAACCCTCAAGGGAACACAGAAAGACTAAAACTCTGTGGCTGGCAAGAAGGCAGACAGCAGGTGTGACTCATGGTCCTTTGCTGAGTGCTGAGAAGTCTGCCTTAAGCGGGCCATTGCCTGGCTTACACTTCTCAAACAAGAGTGTATTGCAGACAAGCCCTCAAACAGGAAGGCCATGCAGATAGCTTCTGCTGTCAGCCCTGGCTATCCCAGAGCGGGGCATAGAAAGAGAGACCCCAGAATTCCACAGCTTTTCCTTTGGAAATTCCACAGAGAGTCATCTGATAAGCATTCAGTCAAGTTTCATTCACCCTAAAGACTGCAATGAAAATGCACGAAGCAGGATTTACAGATGGAAGAATTTAGAGAGGTGTTATATTTGTACCTTCTCCCAATTGACTTAGTAAAATCTTACCTCTTATTCAATAGTAAATGCTATTCAGAGGGAGGGCTTTTAGTACATGATTAGGTCATGAGAATGGGGTGAGTGTCCTTATAAAAGAGGCTTCAGAGAATCAATCTTGCCTACCTCCCGCACTTTGTGAGGACATGTTGAAAAGGTATGTTGGCTATAAAACCAGATAATCCTCACCAGACACTGAATTTGCTACTGCCTTCATCAAAAATTTCTCAGCCTTGAGAACTGTGAGCAACATCTTATAAATTACCTAGCCTATTATATTTTGTTACAACAGTTTGTTTAGACGGACAAGGAGTGAAGTAATGTCCTCCATGTCACACAGTAAGTAAGAAGTCAAGGACTTGAGCTTAGGTCTTTTCAATTAGATATGTCTAATTTTAAAACCACTTTTTGTACCATACCATTTTGCTCTTTTAAAGATCCATGCCTGGGGAGAGATTTAAACTGCAATTACAGAGAAATCTAGACTCTAACTGCAGGGCTGCTGGCAGCTTGACCATTCAAAAGAGACGACAGTTCCTGAACAAAGCAGGAGCTGGAGCTGGCCTTCCTGCATTCTGCACATTAGCCATCTCACTAATAAACAGTGCACAGCAAAGGATTGTGGGGAAGATGACAAGCACATGCTCTCCTGGGACAGCTCTTAAATAGGAGCTTTACTTAAAGGATGGCATGTTCAAAGAGGTTAAGATTTCCACACGCTTTCTCTTCCTGGCTCCCGGGAGAGACGCTTTCATTGCAGGGAGTCACAATATTTGTGCTTCTTTCAGACAGCTTCCCCTTTAAAGCTGCACTGAGAAGGTAGCTATGTAGCCCTCAGTTTATTACAAAGCCTGCCAGAGGACGGCAGAGGGCTGGAGGAGGGGAGTTTCAGCAGGGCTTTCCTGTTGAGGGCTGAGGTTCTCTGGAAATTGGGACTGTGATTCCAGATGGATTTCGGAGTGTGTTCTTAGGAGTGTGTGAAAAGAGACAGAGACATTAGACAAATCAACCATTCTCACAATATCTCTCAGACTGAGAAAACAGCTGCCTGTTGGGTAAAAGCGGGGTCAGGACAATTGTGTCTTTTATACAAAGCCAAGATTTAGACATATAGATCTGAAAATAGATGCATTAAAAAGATTTGGCCTGATTTCTGCCTATCTATTAGACAGACACATACATACATACATACATACATACACACATATATACATACATACATGGATAGGAGAATAGATAGATAGATAGATAGATAGATAGATAGATAGATAGATAGATAGATTTTTTTGAGACAGGTTCTTGGAACTCACAATATAGCCAATGATGATCCATCTACCTCCATCTTCCAAATCCTGGGTCTACAGGCATGTAACACTATGCTTGCTTTTGTGCTGTGCTAAGGATCTGACTCAGGGTCTCTGATATACTAGGCAAGTACTCTGCCAACTGGGACATGTCCCTAGCTCCTGATGTATATTTATTAATGAACAATATACATTTAGACATGCCATAAAAGACCCCATTGTCAGGTCTATTCATCCCTTCTTCTTTCTTTAGACAAGCATCTTGAGCAATTAATGTGAAACTAAATCTTTCTGGTGCTAGGAAGGCAAGGGTGACCAAATACAATGTTGCCCACTGGAAAGTTCACATGAAATCCAGTGAGTCTTCATCAAAGGAAGGTACTTTATACAGCCTGATGAGATAGATACCTCTCGAGCCACTTTAAAGATGAAGGAATGAGCTCAATGAAGTGAAATGATTTGCACAACACCACATATCTAGATTGATGGTATTGACTTTAAAATACATTTCTGGAGCAAACAGTCTTTTCTACTCCCTATGGCTTCCCAATTACAACAAGCTCTACAGGAATGGCATTACCAATATTTATTACATGAGGATATTGTAATAAATGAGAGAGACCTTTGTTACCACTGCCATTATGATCCTTCTTAATTATGTTGCTGATACTTGAGAGAACTGCAGGATTACAGGTGATCAGTAAGTACATTTTTGAATTTCAGGAGGTTACACCTGTGTGGTCACAAACTGCTTCAACCCTCTGTGGTCATTCAGAGTGGAGCTGCTGTGTAATGCTGAAAGACAGATTAAGTGCTCCCGGCGGTGGTGGCACATACCTTTAATCCCAGCATTCAGGAGACAGAGGCAGGTGGATCCCTGTGAGTTCAAGGCTAGCTTGGTCTATAGAGTTAGTTCTGGGATAGCCAAGGCTACACAGAAAAATCTTGTCTAGAAAAGCCAAAATGATAATAAGCAAAATTTAAAAATAAAGAATAAAGTCTCTGTGGTAGGAAGGTTTCTTGTAAGACATACAGTCTCCCAGTCTTTTGGAAAAAACAAATTAGCACTCAACAAAGGGCTGGAGACTCAACTAGAGAGTCTTAAAAAATACTGAAATGTGAACAAAGGCAACGTGGTCTATTATACCACTGAAGACATTTTTATTGATGTAATTATGAAACATACAGAAAAAAGGCAAAATTGAAATTAAGTAAAAATTATCTGCAGGGGCTCAGGGGATAAAAGTGCTATTCATGTGAGCCTGATGGCCCAAGGTCTACCCCTAGAAGCTACATGAAAGAGCTGGACTCAGTGGCATTGTGAAAATCCTGGGAGGTGGCAAAAGGAAAGCCATCTGGAAAAGCAAAGTCCAGCTGACCTGCCTGGATATGCAACATAGTGGCAGAAAGGCAGAATGAAAAAATGCCCTACCCCCAACAAGGTGAGGACACACGCCTAATGGCTGTCACCTGACCTCCACACATGCACCAATGTGCCTGCATATTCTCTGTCTCTCTACATATGTGTGTGTGTGTGTGTGTGTGTGTGTGTGTGTCTTGAGAGGGAGGGAGGAAGGAAAGAAGGAAGACAGGAAGGAAGACAAAAAGGAAGAGAAAGTATTTTGAATTTGTAGAACTATCTGTACCATACTACTGGAAGACAGTTGCTATAGATATTTTCTCTGTCTATAAAATTTTAATAACCTTTTGATAGTTCATCTTCATGGTGAAACTGGTTTGTTTTCTTTAACCAATATCTACTATTGAACAAATAATTCTCTTTTCTAAATTTTTCCTGTTACAAACAAGGTTGAGATGAGCAATCAACTTATAAACTTGGGGCTGAATCATCTGATCATAAACACCGATGGAAAGATGACGCACATACACATGTATCTGTCCAGCTATGTCTTCAGAATAAATCCTTAGAAAGCTACAACTGCAACGCGTAGACACCTTAAAAACAAGAACAATTTCCTTGAACACAAGCTGAATTGCCTTCCAGAAAGTTTATGCAAAGTCAATGTCAACCACAGTACTTATTGCCCCAACTCTTGCTTGTGCCCTGGTATTATAAAATACACCCGATATAATAACACTAAGGTCGGCAAATGCTATGTGCTGATTCTGTGCCAATATGTTGTTAACAGCTGGTGTGAGTCTGTCACTTTTGGTTCTCTGTCAGCCCAGCTATACAGGACTGTCCACTAAGCTAGACAACAGCCATTTTGGAAGCTCAGCTGTCCTGATTACATAAGATCATCCCTGCTGGACTTGTTAACTTTCTAGGGCAGTGGTTCTCAACTTTCCTAATGCTGTGCCCTTTTCACACAGTCCCTTGTGTTGTGCTAACCCCCAATCATTAACTTATTTTCTTTCACTTAAAAAAATATATTTATATTTATTTTTTTAATGTGAATTGGTATTTTGCCTATATGTATAACTGTGTAAGGGTGTCAGATCTAGGAATTACAGACAGTTGTTTGCTGCCATGTAGTTTCTGGGAATCAAACTCAGGTTCTCTGGAAGAACAGTCAGTGCTCTTAACTGTTGAGCCATCTCTCCAGGCCCATGAACTTATTTTCATAACTGTAATTTTGCTTCTGTTATGAATTGTAAATATTAGTGCTTTCTGGTAGTTGTAGGCAACCCCTGTGAAAGAGTCCGTCAACCCCCAAAGAAATCATGACCCACAAGCTAAGAAGCACTGTCCTTGAAGGAAGAGAATTCATGGAATTCTCTCTTTGATAGAAGAAGGGCTCTGTGTATGGAGCTATGGAGGAGATGCCATTTCTGTTGGCTAAAGACTTTCCACTATGGCATTTTATGGGGGACCTCACTCACATTCCTGTGAATAGCCACTTACACTCTGTAAGTAAGCCAATAAACTCATTAGTGCCACTGAGTAGACTTTGGTGGCATCATGAGTTTATTGTTGGGACTTTAGTGAGGAGCAAAAACATTGTTTTGTCAGGGAAGGAATTTTAGTGACACCAACTGAGACAAACCTTCCTGTTCTGTGGCCACTGCCTGCTGCTCTGGGAGAAACTTGAAACTTAAAACATCTGGTCATGCTCTTGTTAGTTACTCTAGTCACTTCAAACAAAGGCCAAGTGTATTACTTATGTTAAAGTTCATGTATAACGAACTAGTGCTTTTATAGTGTTTTCTGCTGAGATTTTTGTCTGGTTTGGGTATTTCAAGTAATACTAGCCCTGTAGAATGAATTAACAAATGCTCTTTATCTTCTATTTCCTGTAAGGTTTTGGTTTTCTGTTTTGTTTTTTTGGGGGGTTGTTAGTTCTGGTTAAAGATTTACTCATTTTACTTCCATGTGGATGAGTATTTTGTCTGCATGTATTTACTGAGTGCAAGCCTGATGCCTCCAGAGGCAGGAAGACATCCCTCTGGGTTTCTATCAGGTAGGCTTCATTTTGACACCCCAGTCTGCCTCAGGCCAGATGAACTTTTTGGTTGTCTTTTGACCATCCTGAGCTTCACCAGGTTCTGAAAGGAACTTTGATGCCTGATAGGAGGTGTCAGTCACCTCAGAATCTGCACAGAGGAAAAGGGGAAAGTCGCTTTTCGTTGTTTTGTTTGTTTGTCGTATTTGAAGGGCTGGTGTCTGTGAAGGTGTGAGACCGAGTCTCCACTAGACAAGACAGGCCTCAAGCTCAAAATCCTTCGTCTTGGCTTACTATGTATATCAATGCGTGAGGAGATAACAGACATGCATGTATCACTACACCCAACTCCCTTCAGTTTTTAATTATGGCAAAATGAATATAACAAAATTCATAACTCTTTTTTTTAGGTGTGTGCCACTACTGCCTCGGCTAAAATTTATAACTCTTTGTAAGTGCACTGTTCATTGATACCAAATATATTTCAGTTACAACCTTACCCACCATTAATTCCCAGCACATTTTCCATCTTCTAAGTTCTATGCTTACTAACCAGTAGGTCATAGGGTAGCTAGGAGGTAATGTGCCTTCCTGGCACATGGGACACCACTTGTTTTATCCACAACTCTAGATAAATAAAGAATTTGACCCCTGTAAGCATCGTATATAACTGAAATCAGGCACCATTTGCTTTTTTTTGTAGCTAATTTATCCTCCAGACTCATCCATGTTTTAGCAGACTCAAATTCCCCTTATTTTTAAGGATGAAATATCATTCCACTGTTTGTAAATAACACATTTTTACTTCATTTATAGCCTGAAAAATGGCGTATTCTGGAAAATGTCCCATGTGCAATTGAAAATCCTGAATAAGCTGCTATTGGGTAGGGTGAACTGGAAATGCCTGTCACATCTAGTCAATTACCATATTGTTTAATGACCCTGTTGACTTATTTATCTTCTCTCTGGTCATCAGTTTTGCATGACATATTTTGGTGGTCTGTTATATGCATGAATGTTTACAATTATTGTAAATGTGTGCTGTATTAAAGCACTCCTGTTGTATACGGTCTTTGTCCCTATAATCTTCCCTGTAAAGTCTATTTTGCTTGATATTCAGACACCTCTCTCTCTCTCTCTCTCTCTCTCTATCTATCTATCTATCTATCTATCTATCTCTATCTCTATCTCTGGACAGTGTCTCACTTTGTAGCCCTGGGTGTCCTAGAACTCACTATGTAGACAGGTTGGCCTTGAACTCAGAGATCATCCTGCCTCTCAAGATGAGATTTTTTTCATTTCTTCATTTTGGAGGAAGGGAGGGCACATACACTGCAGCACACAAGTGGAGGTCAGAGGGCAACCCTCAGGAGCCAGTACTTTCCTACTGTGGGGCCTTGAAATTGATCCTGCTTCTGTCTCCTTGTGCTGGGACTAAGGGTTTATGTCACCACCACGGCCCCACCTCTGCTCTTTATTGGTTAATGAAGTTATGGAGTATGATCTTTGTTTTTTAATTCTTTTACTTTCAACTTACTTTGTTTCTGAACATAAAATGGTTTTTGTTTTAGTTTTTGTTTTTGTTTTTCCAGACAAGGTTTCTCTATGTAGCTGTAGCTGTCCTGGAACTAGCTCTGTAGATAGATGCTGACCTCAGACTCACAGAGAGATCTGGCTGCCTCTACCTCTTGAGTGCTGGCTGGGATTAAAGGTGTGTGGTGGCTAAAATGACTCTTTTATAGACAGATACACTCTTCTGATCCTTTTGCTGTGAAGAAACATCATGACCACAACTCACAGAGGAAAACATTCATTTAATGGGGTGGCTTACAACTTCAGAGATTTAGTCAGCTATCATGGTGGTACATGGCAATGTGCAGGCAGGCATGGTGCTGGCAAGTTTACTGTTTATATTTAAATAGATTGTTAATAAGGAGGGGCTTCTGTAATTTTGCTATTTGTTTCCTAATATGTTTGTCTCGTTTCTGCATTTCTATCTTCTTTTGTATTTTATTGAAGTATGTGTGTGAGAGAGGGGTGTATGTGGTGTGTATGTAGTATGTGTGTGTGTGATATGTGTGTGTATATGTGGTGTGTGTGTATGTAGTGTATAGGGGTGTGTGTTTGTATGTAGTGTGTGTGTATGTGGTATGTATGTGGTGTGTGTGTGGTGTGTGTGTGTATATGGTGTGTGTATATGTGGTGTGTGTGGTGTGTGTGTCTGTAGTATGTAGGGGTGTGGGGTGTGTGTGGGGTGTGGGTGGTGTGAGTGTGTGTGTGTGGTGTGTGTATATATGGTGTGAGTGTGTGTGTATGTGGTGTGTGTGGTGTGTGTGTATGTGGTGTGTGTATATGTGGTGTGTGTGGGGTGTGTGTGTGTCTGTAGTGTGTAGGGGTGTGTGGGGTGTGTGTGTGTGTGTGTGTGTGTGTGTGTGTGTGTGTGTGTGTGCTCGCACCTGCAGGCCTGTGGACGACAGAGGAGGAGGTCATCAGGGGTCCTACTCTATCATTCTCCATCTTCCTTGAAACAGGGTTTCTCACAGACTGGGAGGGATTAGGAGGAGGGAAGGGAGGGGGAGCAAGGACATACATGGATAAAAAAAGACTTTATTTTATAAATAAAATATAAAATAAAATAATCATTAAACAAAACAAAAAAACAAACTGCCTGTCTTTCAACACACACACACACACATACACACACACACACCAGAGCGCTGGGGTCACAGACACACACACGTGCACGTACTTTTATTTATTTGCTTGTTTTTGATGTGGGAACTGGGGATCTGAACTCAGGTCTTCATGTTTGCAGGGCAAGCACTTTTCCCCATTGTGCAATCTCCTTGGCCCCAATTGCGTGTGCGTGTGTAAAGTGTAATTCGGCTCTCATTCCCCTTTGCCTGTATCCTATAGTCATTTTCTTTCTGATTACAACAAGGATCATACTTACCAGCCATGAGTATTAGTAAGCCTTTTGCCACCATAATAAAATACCTGACTCTTGGAGAGAAAGAGTTTTATTTAGTTCATAGTTTCAGAGTCCAGCTGCAAGAAGAAGGTTTGGAGAAAGCTATATAATGCCCCCTTATTTCAGTCCACACACCACCCATGAGCATTTCTTGCACAAGAATGGTACAAAATTCACTCAAGTTTATTTATCTAAAAAAGTCTCAATTTCTCCATTACTATTAAAGAAATTTTCTAGATATTGGATCCTTTGTGTTTTCTTTTCACAATTGGAATTGTTAGCTCACTGACATTCTCTTCTAAGTTTCTGACAAGAAACTGACTTATTGTAGACATCATTACAACATGCACTCTTTAGTATGTCTCTTAAAAGTTCACATAGGCAGTGTCTTACTATAGTGAGACACTCTTTGAGTTGGTGTTAATTGTTTTTGAACTTAGATGTTTATGTTCATGCTTTTCTTTAAGTTTTGGGGGTCTTAATTTTTATTTTATGATCTATCCAAATATTCTTCCTTTCTTCTTTTTCACTGCCTGGGGCTCCCACAGTGCTTATGTCTCTCTGCCTAATGTTGTCCCACAGGTTCCTTGAGATCCTACCGCCCTTAGCTTTAAAATTTCTTCTTCCAGTTCCTCAAACTTGGCAATGCTCATCATCATATCTTCAAGTATGTTGATTTTTTTCTTATATCTGGTGACCTCTGCACTGTGTGCTGAGACCACATTGGATCCTCCTCAAGACCCTTATTATGAGCTTGTCAATCTGTGTAACTTAACTTTATGGAAGGTATCACATATAATCAACGTATCTGCCTCATCTTTATGGAAGATGTCACATGTACTTTACAAAGAGTCAGGATTTAGTCATGTCTTAAGTTTTATTGTGCACATGGTATTGAGTTCATTATCATCAGGAAAATTTTCACCAAATTGTGCTGTACTTAAATATACATAAGATAAATTTCCCTGTTTAAACCAACACTAGTTCCCGAGTCACACTGAATCTAGCTGCTTTTTTACCTCCCTGGGATCCTTATTCTGCTGGTTGTGATTGTCCCAGGGACCCCATGTGGTGGTTTGAAAGAAAAAAAAAAAGCAGCATTACTAGGAAGCATTGCCTTATTGGAGTAGGTGTGGCCTTGTTGGAGGAAGTGTGTCACTGTGGGGGTGGACTTTGAGGTCTCATATGCTCAAGCCATGCCCAATGAGACAGTTCATTTCCTGTTGCCTTCAGATCGAGATGTAGGACTCAACTCCTTCTCCAGTACCATGTGTGTCTGTATACTGCCATGATAATAGACTAAACTTTTGTTATTGTAAGCCACCTCATTAAGTAAATGTTTTCCTCTATAAGAGTTGTGGTCAAGATTCTCTTTACAGCAATAGAAAGCCTACCTAAGACACCTCACATATCATTTTCTCAAGCTCATCATTTTGAAATGTCTAACAGATCTGTCATCAGATCTTTTCCAAAGAGATTATCTCTCTTTTTTGCTTCTTCGTTTTTTAAATGGATTCGATTTTCCTTTTTGTATGGTTTCTGATTTTAGTTGTTGAAAACCAATTATTTGAATATAACAATTTAACTGTGAGAATCAAATTCTCTTCCTTTCCAAGATTTTTTTTTCTCTTGCTGTCTGGGTGGTCTTTATAGTCTATTTCAGGGATCAGAGTATATATAGTTCAGTAGGTGAAATGCTTGCCTACTATTCACAAAGCTCTGGTTTCAGTCCCCAGAACCACATAAACCAAGGCTGATGTCACAGACCTATCATTTCAAAACTCAGGAGGTGGATGTAGGGGAATTAGGAATGTGAGGTCTTAACACAAAAGAATAAAATGAAGTATTATTTTAGGATATACCTTTAACAAGAAGCAGCCTGAAGTGCAAACCAAAATCCATGTCTTTTCTGAGCCTGTATTTTTCCCTTCCCACTATGCCCCTTTCCACTTCTTACTTTTACCCATACAGTTATTCATGAACATCTTCGTCTTTAATCTGACTCCACAGTGGGTGAGAAGACAAAAATTAAGGGGTTTTTGAGTCTTTGAGAAATTTGTTCCAACAGGAGTAAGGACACACAGCATCGTAGGGGTGCAGTGAGAGTGATGAGAACCTACTGAGTCTCTGTGATCAGTGATTAAGAGCATAGCTCCGTGATATGGGAAGACAGCATTTTCCCTCACCCTGCCTGAGATAAGGTAGAAACAATTTGCTCCAGGGGTACATTCAAAGCTGCTAGCTGCCAGGCTGGGAAATGGGGGATGGTAGCTGCTTCTGTACTAACAGCTGAAATTGACCAAAATTGACTGCAATTTACTGTTCAAGCCTCCCTCTCAACCAACTCCAGACTTTCCAAATACTTTCATAGGACAGACTCTGCCAGTATAATTGTTGTCTGGTTGAGGAGATAGATTCCTGCTTTGCCAGCTTCCCAGAATTCTCTATCTACTTCCGTTTATTATGTGTTTTATTGAAAACCATTCCTGAGTAGCTTCTCTGCATTCACACTGAAGAAGCAGATTTTGTCACAGGATGAATGCTCAGCAAAGCCATAATTGTTACTATTTGACACTTCACAATCTACTTTTTTTAAAAAAAAAATTATGTGTGTTAGTCCTTGTCTGCATGTATAGATGTGTACCACATGCATGCCTGGTACCTGTGAAGTCCAGATATCAGGAGCTGTAGAAACCATCATGTGAGTGCTGGGAACCAAACCCAGGTCCTCTGCATGACCAATAAGTGCTCCTAAGCACTGAGTCATTTCTCCAGCCAACTACTACAGAGGAATAGGGCCTAAACTCTATCATGACAGTTTAGAAGAGGAACATCTATCTTCAAACTAAAGCTATAGAATGAAGTATGCATGTGTGTGCACGAATGCTTGAGCCAAGACACCAGTACCAAAAAACAAAATGTAAAATCTTTATGTATTTTTGGGCTGGAGGGGTGGCTCAGAGTTAAGAGGACTGGCTGCTCTACCAGAGGTCCTGAGTTCAATTCCCAGTACCCACATGACAGCTCCAGAAAAAACACGAAGGCAGATAGATAGATAAATAAATAAATAAATGGTTTTTAAAAAAAATCTTTATGCATTTTTAAGATAAGTCACTGGATGAAGTTATCCATGACAGCAGTGGGTTGATTTAGCTGTACTTCACACTCCTAGGGAGATGTCTTTATACTATACTTTGGCAAGTTACTGTAAAATTAAAAAGGAAGAATAGAATAATTTTTGAGCTTATTATGTGGGTGGATTGTGTTCAGAATTCATCACTACTCATCACCTAAGATGTTGGCCCAGAAAGCTTCAATAAAAACATTCTGGGGTTAACTCAGAAATAGACAATCTCAATAAGCAAAGAATATTTACTCTGGTAGTAAGTTAAAACCATGGTCAAGGCAGACTCCTTAATATGACATTCATGCAGAAGTGCTTCCTATTCAACCAGGAAAGACAGAATCCCCATCTTGGGTGCAGAGTCAAACTGTGGAGATATATATCATACTCACCTTGACTAAATAAACACAGCTTGGAGCAGCTTCTCATTTTTCTCTTAGAGGAACACAAGGAGTGTTCCTTCTATCAGCTTGTCCCAAGAGGCCTCAGCTCTCTGACACTTCCCTTCCCAGGGCCACTGTCACATCATCTGGGTGTCCCTTCTCCCCCATAATCCCTGGCATTTGAATTAGAGTGTTTAGTAAAAATTAATTAAGGAATTAATGAGTAAGGAATGTATACTGTTCTAAAATTACAAGGCAAGGTTGCTGAGATGGCTCCCGGGGCAAAGGCACCCGACAACCTGAGTTCAGTCCTTAAAACCCCTATGATAGGAGGAGAGAACCAACTTGTGAAACCTGACCTCTCACCTCCACATGGGTACCAGGGCACATGCACAGACACAGACCGACAGACAGACAGACACACACACACACATACTGAAATATATATATGTGCGTGTGTGTGTGTGTGTGTGTGTGTGTGTGTGTGTGTGTGTATGTATATGTATATAATCTTTTTAAAAGATTAAAGGCAGATTGGAAGTGGTGGTGCATACTTATAATTACTCAGAAAGCTAAGACATGAGTTTGAGGCTATCCTAGGCTACATTTTGGAGGTCCTGGGAGGGGGAGAAGGAGAAAGGACTTCAGGCCTCTGCATAACCTTTCACTTTTCTGTGGTAAAAACTGACAGATGAAGAGGAAATTTCAGGACCCTTGATCAGTAATTCAGCCTCACCAACATGAGTTTTTCAATGGGGCAATTGCATCAGTAGGTGTGTGAGCTGACAGGCCTGCTGTGACTGGTCCATGGTGATGCGTAAGATGTTGATATTATGGCTATATGGCTGTTTATTCAGTCCCAAGGGAGGGACCAGACATTGTATGCCATCTCTCCTGAGCGGGACATAGACAGTCACCCATCTTTTCTGTAAACCAAATGAAGGATCACTTCATAGTCCTGTTGGGGCTAATCTCTGGTCTGTTTCTGCTAATTACCTATCCAAAATCATCCATAATAATAGCAGTGATATGATTGTTAACTATCTGTTCCAAATCTACCCTGTCTTCCTTTTTCAGTAACAGGACTCTGATTTGAACAAAGGGAGAATGTACAACTGAAAATATGAATTTCCAACTTCTCTTATGGAGACTGAACAACCCCATGACTAAATTCTAGCTTTGAATACCTAGCTCTTTGTGGGGAAACCCTTATAAAATGACTGTTGAATCAACTGTCTTTCCCTTTGGCCTTCTTTCCTCCTCTTCATGACAGAACAAGAGATTCACTAGCTGTAAGGGCAGTATTTTATTTGTGGCCTTATGGAGGCCTTGCAAGTGAGGGCCAAAAGGACAAATTGTAGAAAGAGCCACTCCACAGAATCTGCTTTTCTGTGTTTAGTTTTCTCTACTCAAATTTTATTTATATGAGAGAAACAAATTAAGCCTCTAGCATCTAGACAACTGTTGGAGTGTATTTCCTAATGCTCCACATTCCAGGCAAAGTACCCCAGAGGTGGTGAGTTAGGCCTTTTAATTGGGCCTAATGTTGTGACAGAGGGTGGTACTACACAAGAGAGGAGCTCCGGTCTGACCTGAAGAGTCCAAGAAGCATGCTGCTTATATATTCAGAAAGGAGGCATGGGAAGCTTTGTACAGTGCCTAGTCCTCCACTCAGAGACTCTCTGTAAGTCACCAGGAAACATGTTCTGCCCCATGCCCTGTCTGATCAGTAATGGCTGCAAGATGGTTAAGACCCATCCAGAGTCACTGCAGATAAGGTCATCTAGTCCTTATCATATTAAAGTAAAGTTTCCAGAACCAGTGCAAGTTGCTTGGGACAGCTTAACTGGAACAGAACCTTCTAGAAAAGAAGCTGTGATTTCAGCAGCAGTCATGACCACAGTGTTCTTCACAGTTGGAATCTTCTAGGGAACTCCACAAAGTGTTCAGGGCAGTCAAGCTGCCAGAATGAACTTCTGGCTGAGAGCCAAAGAAAGGAGACGCTTCAGTGATAAATAACTCTCTATTCAGAAACGCTGACCATGAGGAAAGCTGAGATAGCTGGTCATCAAGGGGCTGATCATTCTACTTCTTACAGCTAGGTTACTAGACGAAAACAGGAATTAAGGAGTGCTTACAATAGAGTCCTATCATGAAATTAGTGTTTTAATTGTATTTAATAGTATGTAACCCCTGAGGAAGTTTGGATTGTCTAGATCATTCTCACTCAGGAAAACAATTACGAAAATAAGCCTTAAAAATGTGACCACCTCTTTTAGTTAAAATAAAATTATAAAGAGAATGTTATGTAAAAAGTTTGAAGATGAAAAAAAAAGTCATAGAAGTAGTTAGGCTCTGAGTAGGAAGGCATGAAATATTCTAACATCTTCAATGCAAACCAAAACTGCCCCTACCCACCTCACCCCATCTCATTTACCTGTACTTACACCTCTGTGAGCCTGAAATTCACTCATATCCCTGAGGCTCTGGAGTGGGTGGTGCAGCCATCACTGAGTTCCAGATAGTTTCCCTGACCTCTGCTTTCAAAATGCCTGAAGATAAGCTAACATCCCAGGATGGCGCAGCCCCGAGCTGTGGTCGCTGTCTAGACAATATATCCTCACAGTAAATATTAGTTGTATCTTAGGGAAGATGGGGAAATAAATATCAAAGTAAACATGACTGTAATTTTCAAGGGCAAAAGGACTGAGGAGAATGGTATTATGTTTAAAATCAGAGGAACAGTTTATACTTATGGTCTATGCTGATAGCTGATGAAAACTGGGAGGAAACCTTTCCCCTTAAGAATGCTCTGTGGTTCTTATCCATACTATGATCACGGCAATAATCAAACAAACACAGAATGCGAGAAGGATCCAAAAGGGGAAGAAGAGACACTCAGGACCATTTTATTCGAGTTACTATTTTCCCAAGGCCAACTGTACTTACCACAATGATCATTTCTCCTCTAAGTGCCCCTCTACGCCAGCTGCCCACTCTAACGTGATTCTCTTCTTCCACACATCTCCTGCATTCCTCCTAAACTGAAATTTATTTATTTATTTATTCTTTTATTTATGGCAAGATGTCTGTGGCACCAAATATCCATAGCTCCTTAGAGCAGGAAAATTCAGGCTAAACTGATATGGATGGTATTTATGACAGAGGAGCCCTGGTTTACATCAATCCCATAAATAACATGTGTTTCTTCAAAGTAACAATTGGTACCAAGCTAAGGTCCAGAAGCTTGTAACCCACCTAAAACTGACCCCCAAGATAGGCCTAAGAGTACAGGAAAGAGTGCCAGCAATCTGGAGGAAGGGCACCCAGCCCCCAGACCCCTGCTTCTAAAACCATAGAGAAGTAATGAGTATTTCTAGAGATCCATGATAATGAATGGGAGAGATACGCATGCTTTTCTCTGGGAATAGTTTGAGATCTTCCAAGAACATGAGTGCCACCTCTTTTCATTAATTTTACTGTCTTTTGTGCTCACTGTAGTTGGTAATTATGTCTTTAACCTTGAAGAGACAAAAGAAAAAATCTGAGTAATTTTAGGTCAAGGCAACCCAATATTATAGCTCTATAAACCAAACACTTCTCAAATCATTAACATGTCTACATGCAGAGCTGAGTAGAATCTGCCCCAAAAGTAGGAACTGCAAAGGAAAGAGACACAATGTGAAGGCAGACATGTCAAGCGTTTCATCTTGTCCCAGTAACTGGCCATCTACAGACCAAAGTGAAAAGTCATATTTTCAGCAAAAATTGTCTTTCAAAGTCCCTGAAAAGTAACCAGGCAACCATTATCCTCATAATCCCTAGATCACAGAAATTTTCTACAGTAAAGCTTGCAGGACACTAATAATGCATTGCCCATCTGTGTGACCTCCAAAATGAGCGATTTTTGAGTCAACTAAAAGAATTGAAGCTAGGTTTAATTAGGTTTTAGTAACACAACTTCAATCATTGTTTAGCTACTGAGGATCACAGTACTCTGTGATTACTCCTCTGGTCACTAACCCAGTTCTGTTGTTATCCTTCTTTTACAGGGAAGGATAAGGTATTTTGTTCGTAATCATAGTGTGAAGTTTGCAATGCTAGGATCCACTGTAGCCAAGTGGTGTGCCATTGAGCTAAAATTCAGCCACTCTATTGTTTACTCTTTTCTATGAAATGTAGAAAATAAGAAGAGAGGGCTGGAGAGATGACTCAGAGGTTGAGAGCATTGACTGTTCTTCCGGAGGACCTGAGTTCGATTCCCAGCATCCACATGGCAGATGTCTGTAATTCCAAGATCTTACACAGTTATACATGCAGGCAAAGCACCAATCCACATAAAATAAAAATAAATATTTTAAAAAAAACAAAACAAAACAAAAGAAGATAAGAGAGCAAAAATTACCTCCGAATCTATCAATAGAGGTAACTGTTTGCTTTTCTTTCTATCTGAAAGCCTCAGTGCAGACTCAGTCTTTACATGTGAGTGATGTGGGGAATGTCTCCTGGCCACTGCCCTATTCATAGCTCAAGACCTACCCAAAGACTCTTGGTAAAGTTTGTGTCACTACCTTGATGCTTTCCCCAGTGTGGTCAGAGCAGCAGAGTTTCTTGACCCTTTTCCAGAACTAATCTGTTTTGTTTCCTACTCCAAAACCCTTTCTGCAGAGGTCTGGCTTCTCTTGCTAATGTCCCAGCAACCTGGTGTCAAATAATGAACGCTAGTGCATTGGCAAGTGACTTTTCCTGGGTGTCATGCTCCTAAGGAGGCAGGCAATTTTGAAAGATGTTTTGCTGTTGTTGTTTGTTTGTTTGTTTTTTTAGCTAAAATCCTCCCAAAGCTAGGACAATTGAGATCTTCTCAAGATTCACCATCCCTTCTATGGTAATTTCAGAAACACTATTTTCACCCTAAAATCTTCAGGTAACCACCTCTGGAGCTAGAGTTTTCAAGAGAGTGATGGAGGGTGAGAATGTCAAGTTGAACACAGAAAGTAAATGACCTCAGGGTCTGAAGGGCTTGAGTCTTCACTCACCTCAGAGGTGGTTTTTGTTTTATTTGCTTTGTTCTGGTTTGGTTTGGGCTATCTTTTCTTGCTTCAAAGTGTGGGCAGACTACAAAGCTACTTCAAATCTCCAGGGCAGTTAGAGACAGGGGCAGAAGACAGACAGAAGCAGTCCATTTATCAAGACTACACATGGAGCAATGGAGGAAGGAAGTCTAGATTGGTGATGCTTAACCCTCTCAGAAATAATCAGAAATATTCTGTAAATAGCTGCTACTACCTAGAGAAGAGACCCTTGGACACCTAAATTACACATGTGATCTTACCACATAAAGAAAAAAAGTAAAGAAAAATCACAGATAATAAGAAACATGGGGGCTGGAGAGATGGCTCAGAGGTTAAGAGCACTGACTGTTCTTCCAGAGGACCTGAGTTCAATTCCCAGCAAAACCACATGGTGGCTCACAACCATCTATGATGAGGTCTGGCGCCCTCTTCTGTAAAACTGTATGCATAATAAATAAATAAATCTTTAAAAAAAAAAAAAAAAAAAAAGAAACATGGAGTACCTTCAAAGACTTGACCTTTACTGAAGATCACTGTAAATGCACAGCTTTGAATTTAGGCTAAAAAATTATAATTAAATTAGTGATTTATTATTATCATATATATATGATATATATATATATATATCTGTCAGAGGCACATTCTAAAATTGTGACTAATTCTTGAGAAAAGTTCTGAACAAAATTAAATACCGTCTTTTTTTTTAGCTACAATCTTAGAAATTCCAGGGCATATTAAAACCATGAAGAAACTGATGCAGGAATAGGGCAGTTACATTCTAGGCTCACGTAATTTTCTGTGACATCTTTCTTGATACATGCCTAGCATATTTTCTGAAAGAATGTGGGGAATGTTGTTCTAATCTAAAGAGTTACCCAGTACATTCTAGAAAGCAGAGGGACACCCTTAGTCCCCATTTTCCCAGTTGCATTCTTCTCCAGTCATTGGAACAAATATAAATCCTCCCAAACATTTCCAGCACACAACACCACAGAAGGTTAGGGTCTGAGGTGAGTCCAAGAAACCCCTGGCAGGTAGGTTACACACCTTAACTCTGTGTTGGTCTAATACTGAACAAGTACAAACACATTTTAGGGACAAATTTCTCAACAAGAGAAACAAAAAACTTTCCCTCAAAATAAAGCAATGAAATCAACATCACAGGATTGAACTGGGAAAACATTTAGAACATCTTAGTGCACCAGGAATGCCTTAGTTTAGAAAAGACTTAATGGGGGGGGGGCTGAAGAGATGGCTCAGTGGTTAAGAGCACTGACTGCTCCTCCAGAGGACCTGAGTTCAATTCCCAGCATCCACATGGTTGCTAACAACTGTCTGTAACTCTAGCTTCAGGGCAAACCACCACTGTTCATAAAATAAAAATAAATAAATAAATCTTTAAAAAAAAAGAAAAGAAAAGACTTAATGGTAGCCTAGCCAATGATGGGAACAAGTCCAAAAAAGGTAATTGAATAAAGTTGATGAAAAATAATTTGTCCAAATATCAGTTCAGTAGAAGTCAAGGGATCATTTTATCAAAATCCAATGTGCCCAAAATTAATTCACTTAATTAGAAAGATTAATTCAATCCCATGAACTAGAAATAATTTCTTTCCATCAAATGAGGCCTGTATATAAACTTAGAAATATGATCAAATCCAGGACAGGCAGAGGCCTCAAAACTGGCAAGGGATTATCTAAGTTGGAAGATAAACTTACCAATTTACTGACAAAGCTCTACATTAAAACGGCCCTGACAAATTCTTATTGAGAAAACCAGATGAAGTAGCTCACATAAGTGACACCAAACAAAAACTGAAAATCAATCCTCAAAGACAACAGGAACAATTGCTTCCAAACAATCTGTTACAAGCACCATATATGCTGACTAGAAGTGAGGTTCGGGTGAACTGAGTATTGCAGTCAATTGGCCAATTGACAAACAGTTCTATCTTAGGGAACTGATAAGCACTGACAGCTTCAGAAGAATTCCTTTGCTTTCCTTGGAAGTCAGGTGACAAGTAGATGGACATTGAAAATGAAAGGACCATAGAAGCTAGTACAGGGAACACCCATCTAAGCACAGCCTATTAGAGGCAATGTCCATTCTCAATTCTGATCTGCACACATATCCCTACTGCCTGGACAGATGCCTCGGGCTTGCTCAACCAACTGTCAGTGGCAGATGATCCCATTACCAATTCTTGCTCTGACTCCACACTCACCTGGAGTGCTTCTGATTATAAATGAGCTTGCCTGGTCATTTTCCTTTGGAGAGAGAATTTGTGGGGCAGGGGTTACGAGTACCTGGTAACCTTGGTGGATATAAATCTCAATGTGCATTAATAAATGGCATTTTGTTTTTATATCGTATTTTATGAGCTTTGTAAGTGTGGGCTCATGTCACTGAGCCTGATCACCCCTAGGGCCCTGGAAAGATAAATTTTTCACAGCATCTGTAAGTAATGGCCAGACCCAGGTCTGTTCTGAATTCACCTGACTGCCTTTGCATCTTTACTTGTATAATCTACAAGATTATAGTTGAGGAAGACTCTGCCTTAATGAATGAACCTAAATTAAGTAGACAGAGAATAAAATACTTTATTACATATTCATGTAAATACCCTGATGTAATGGCCTAGCCATCCAAAGCCACATTGGCGTACAGCCCTAAGTCAGGTCACATAATGGCTGTGTGAACATTAATCTTGACCATCAGCTGACTGGGGTGAGAAGTACCTATAAAGTTAGTAAAGGTTTTTCCAGAGAGGACCAATTACGGGAGGAGGGTCTGCCTGGGTATGAATGGCACCATCCCACAGCCTGGGGATCCATATGCAAAGGGGGAGGAGGAGAGAACCCTAATCCATAGTATCTCTCTGCTTCCTCAATATTGTGGTGCTTCCCTCTGCCACATTCTTCTCACCAGGACTGAGCCCCAAAATTTCAAGCTCTTCCTGACATTGTGGAATAAACCCTTCCTTCATTGTGTTGTTATTTTGTCATAGTAACTCAGAAGTGACCAACACAAGACATACACTATCTCTGTAGTATTGGGTTCTTGTGTGTGTTTTCAGAGGGATGCATTCATTCAACCCATAGCAACTGCATTACTGTCAGCTGTATCCCCCTGATGCCCACAGCCAGGGCTGGCACTGAAAGTGCTGCTGTCCATACCAAATGCAACCTTGTGCTGGGCTCTTGTTCTTCTTCAGCTGGATCCAGATCTGTGAGGAATACTCCAAGTTCTGTAGATGTCATTCATAGAATGCCTTGGTCCAGAGTTGGGCTTCCCTAGTGCTATTGTATGCTTCCAGAGCACAGTAAGAAAAATATCTCTCTCTCTCTCTCTCTCTCTCTCTCTCTCTCTCTCTCTCTCTCTCTGTCTGTCTGTCTCGTAGTGACTTGGTCTTGGTCTTACAGTTCATGGGGCCCCCACTCCAGTCCTAGCAGAGGACTGACTTGCAGAACTGAATGCAGTCTGTTCTCAGCAGAATCAGAAAGTGGGCACAGCTGTCCAGAGAAGCCAGGGTATGAGCCCCACAGTTGCGATGGTCTGGCTTCCCACTGCCCTGTCTTGCTTGGTCTGGAAGGAGATGAAGTGATAAACTGATGAACATAGTCCACTTTCACAAAAGGAAAAAGAAATGCACCCATCAAGCCGTCATAACAAATGACACATTCACTTAGTCCACTGTTTATAGTCATGCATACAAACTGCCACTGGGTCACATGTTGTAATGTTGTGGGTATAATCACTTGTGGTGACTTGCGCTGCTGTTTCTATATAGTCACAGTTGAACAAAACCCTTAAGGTGGTAGAGGGAGAGATAATAGATACATTTGGAGCAAACAGGCTGTATCCAGCATTCATTCCCTGCATAAGCAAGTGAGGAAAACTGCTTCCAGAACATCTCTCCTTTTTCTGGTACTTTCAGAACAGGCACTCACTGAGACTTCTGTCTGTGGAGGAATGACCAAAAGCCACTTTCAGGGTCAGAAAGCTTTTGTTATTTCTTTTACTACTTTCTTATCACACCAGATATCTATGACACTCTCTCTCTCTCTCTCTCTCTCTCTCTCTCTCTCTCTCTCTCTCTCTCTCTGTGTGTGTGTGTGTGTGTGTGTGTGTGTGTGTGTGTCCCCTCTCTCCAGGTGATTTCCAAGGCCTTTGTTTAACCCTGTGCTACTTCCTGATAGTTGCTCACTCTGGGCTTTGCTTTATAACCCTGAAGTATCCCAATTGTGCTTAGAGTTCTCATAGGCAGAGCTTCTCTCATGGGCGGAGCCTCTAAGCAGCCTGAACCACACCTTCCCAGCATTCTCCCCTAACAGGACTCAATGAAGACTGCTGTGTCCTTCAGGGAATCTAAATGCTCACTCTGCAGGTTCCTCTAATTTATTTCCACTTTCTGCCATCCTACCCCTGCAAACTCTTTCCTTTATTCCATGTGTCTTTCTCTGTCCCTCTTGGTCTGACCTTCCCTGCAAACTTAGTTAGGAGAGGCATTCTGCTATTCATGGTTGACCTTACCCCATGCTTTGTAACAGGACTAAAGGTTTTTCTCCCACTACTGAATTTTGAAATTAATTTTAAAAGAGAACACAATTTCTGAAGCTGTCCTTCCTTGAAGGACACACTTTTTATTCCTTCTGCAGAATATCTAGTGAGGATTTGTCTCTGGGAAAAGAAAATACTTCTGTGTCTCTGTTTTCTTTTATTCCCAAGGTTACATCAGGGATTCATGACTTGGTGACACAGCTAATCCAAGAGAACATCTGCTTTCTTTATCAGAGTTCAACTTACAGTATAACAGGGGTTAGAGGGACAATTCCAAAGAACAAGAGCTTTTTCTACACAAAACATCATTCTGCCTCTGGCCAAGCCTTCCCACCTGCATGGCTACTTTATGTCAGGGTCTAGCATCCTGTAGAGACCATAGTGCTTGTGCTTGATGATTAAAAAGAAAACAGGTCTGTAACACATACACACACACACACACACACACACACACACACACACACACGCCTTTTATCACAAAATTGTTTATTTTATTACAGCCAAAACCTGAACCTCTTCCTTAGCAAGGGAAAGACAAATAAAGAAAAAGAGGAAGGAGTCTGAACAGTTCTCTGAGTCTGGGATATGGTGATTTCTTCCTCCACCTAGTGAATGACTGGGACCAGAGTGGAAGAAAGAAGCCATAGAGAGGGGACCTCTTCTCTTCTTCTGTTCTGAACAAGGTCAAACCCCAGCTTCACCAGCATAGATCATGAAGTGAGGTTGATATGAACCAAGTCTAGCCAACCCGTGGTACACATGTGCCTGAGATACTGACATAACATCCAGTCTCCAGCTTCTCAAGTCTGCATGACCGAATGCGAGGGTTGTGACAAGTTTGGCAACAATAAAAGGCTTCTGACTGTATAATGACCAAACATTAATTCAGAATCAACGCATATGAACGTGAGTTGTCTCTGGCTGTGCTTGCTCATGTTGCAGCACATGAATTCACTTAAGCTATGGTTCTGGACATACAACATACTCACATATGACACTGCACATGTCACACCATACAACACCTGAAATGAAATATAGATATATATAATAGTTGTAGTGGTTTTTGCTATTTATTTTCTGTTCTTAAAAATAGGGGGACTGGAAAGACTGCTCAGCCGGTAGGAGTGCTACTGTCCTTACAGAGAATCCAAGTTCAGGTCCCAGCACCCACATATTTGCTCACAACCATCTGTAACTAATGTTCCAGAGGACCCAAAACTCTTTTCTAGCTTTCTCAGGTTCCTGCACACACATGATGCTAACACATACATGCACTGAGGCACACACACGCACACAATACAATTAAATATAAAAAGAAACCACAAGAGTTTAATTACAGAAAACAAAGACTTTTGATACTATCTTATGACTTCTCATCATGTGTTAAGCATGTATGTCTTTGGGTTGCATTGTAATAGAATGTTATTTTTTAAAAACTGCTATTGGAGCTGCTGTATTAAGTTTCAAAAAAAATGTATAAGAATTTTAGCTTTAATTAGAACAGAATTAAATTTCCAATATTTTCTGAACTGACCCTAAACATCTTTCTGTTGTTTTGTAGGATGTGTTTATGCAAAGCATTCTTAGCACTGATGATTTTAAACAAAATACCAATTAGCTCTGAAAAAAAACAAAGATGTTCTAGGCTCCACTGTGTCAAATATTCAGCTGAGACTAAATTTTATGCAAATATAAAGAAGCACACCCATCTCATTGGTATGCAAATTTTCACCTTTAATAATGGTGAAATTATATATAAGTTGTTTCAATCAAAATTAATATTTTATGATAGATTATCAATGTTTAATTGTATGCTTATTTTATATTTCTTTATACCTTGAGCCACATAAAAATTTCTCAGGCAAATGGAGTCACAAGGGGAAAAACAGTAAGCAGCCTTGATGTAGCTTATGCTAGAAAAGAGACTGGAGATGTGACCTTTGCCCCCTGGATGTCTCTGTACTATTCCAACCATGTGACTTTCCCTGGGTTTTGTGGTGGGGGCCCACAGCACTGCTAAGGCTTCTAAACAGCAGGTATTCCGAGGCCTCTGAGGTCTTTTAAGTTGCCATGCTGGTTTCTCCTCATTCTGTACCAGAGCTCAGGACCCTGGGGCTCTTAGGACACTGGAGATAATACTCAGTCCAGCTACACCATCTGGAAAGCCAGATTGGGGGTGAGGGTATTTTCTGTAAGAGTCTCCTCATCTCCCTCAAGTACTTCCGGAAAGGCATTGGGGTCTTACATCAGGCCCCACCACCTAAACTCTTGAGATTATTACAACTAGATCCCAACACCACTGAGCTTCAAGAATGATCCCTTGACGGGCAGGGATGGAAGGCGATGGGGAGCAGGACCACACATCCTCACAGGGAAGAGCCACAGTCTCTCACGCTCAGCTTTCCTTTCTTTTTTCTCTTCTTTTCTTTTTGGGTCCTCCTCTCCCAAGTCCGGACAGAAGTCTCTCCCATCCTTTCGAAATCCTCAAAGTGCTTGTTCACAGTAAGGTAAGTGCTGCTTTGGGCCAGCACATAAAGCAACACATTGCTTTCTTCACCAAGAAAGTCTTGCTACCAAACAAAACCTGTGCCCACAGAAACTGAACCAAGTAGTGGAGTTGATTTATATTCTGGAGCAGGCTCCTTATCTCCACAGGAAACAGGCCACGAGGCAGCTCTTTTTGTCCTGACTTCCTACTACTTCTGTAAATAATGTGTATATCATACTTCTTTCTGGCTGTGGGCTTTGGACTCTGACTTTCCATGTTCAAAGCCAGCTTTTCAAATGTGTAAAACCTTCCACTCTCTGTGCCTTGTCTTCCCAGACTACTGCTTCAGCTATGTGTTAAAATAATCCTACTCTACACCATTGTTGACTCCTGTGATCCAGCATGTCTGTCCTTATTGTGAGAGAAATTATTGTTTAAAATTTTCATTACTGCAAGACTGGTAAAGAAGATGATGATTCTACCTTTTCTCTGTTTAGCTTTCTAATTGTATTTCCTGAGTCCCTGGTAGTTTGAATGTAATTGGCCCTATAAGCTCATAAGGACTGACACAGTTAGGAGGTGTGGCTTTGTTGGAGTAGGTATGACCTTGTTAGAGGAAATGTGTGTGTGGGGGGGGGGGGCTTTGATCTCATACATGCTCAAGCCACAACCACTACTGAGTCAGTATACTTTCAAGAAGCACCATGTCTGCCTGTACCCCATCCTGCTCCCCACCATGCCATCCTCCCCACCATGATGATAATGAACTAAACCTTTGAAAATGTAAATCACCCCCATTAAATGTTTTTCTTTATAAGAGTTACCATGGTCATGGTGTCTCTTCACAGCAATAGAAACCCCGAGACAGTGAGGTTTAGGGTAGAAACTTATTTTACAAATAAGGTTTCATCTTCTGAGCATTCAGATCCAATCAGATTGGATCGGTTCCCTCTACAGCATACACAAGCATAAAGTTCCTGATTAGTCTGTGTGTTAACAATGTATAAGGACAGGAATGCTGGAGTATTGTGGTGAGCTTAGGCACTTTTGAGCAAGACCTAGAGGCATAGCTTTAAGGTCTTAAGGACCCTTGTATGGGGTTTGGCATATATGAGACCTCAAAGCCCCCCTACCCACCCCCCCACACACACATGATTTCTCTAACAAGGTCATATCTACTCCAACAAAGCTAGACATTTAAAATATGCTTTAGATTTATTGTTTGTTGTAGTTTGACTTTGTTTATGTCATTTGCCTTCTACCTCTCCTACACATTACCTTATAATTGTTTCTATTATATATAATCTTGTACTGAGGTTTAAAGCTTTCTTATTTAGACAGAAAGAGAGATGTGGCCAGCTGAGGTACTTTTGAGCAGGACCTAGAGGTGTGGCTTTGAAGTCTTGTGGAGGAGGCCAGCCCCCTTTGAAGACCGGTTGCATACAGACTGCCTTTCCTGCTTGTTCCAGTGTTCTCAGAGGAAGCATTGCCGCCACCGCCACGTTGGACATTTCAACCCTCCAGAAATTTCCCTAAGGTTTAATCTTATATCAGTGAGTGTTTCATATAGACTCCTTAATAAATATTAATCTTTTTCTATAATCAATTGCCAGTAAATAATTTCTACTATAGAGTATAACTTTTAAGACAGCAGCAATAGGGCTTGGGAAATGGTCTGTGTTTAAGAGTGGACTGTTCTTGCAGGGGACCTGAGCTCAGTTTCCAGCACCTAAATTGGGCAGCACACAACAGCTGGTAACTCCAGCTCCAAGGGATTCAGTGCCATCCTCTGGCCTTAGCAGGCATTAGTCTCTCTCTCTCTCTCTCTCTCTCTCTCTCTCTCTCTCACACACACACACACACACACACACACACACACATACACACACACACACACACACACACACACACACACACACGCACACACATGTGGGGAAGAGTACACATGTATTCATGCAAGTAAAACACTCATATACATAATTCATGATTTAAAAAATAGGAAAAACAGTAGAAATAGACATATTCCTTTGTATTTCTTATTTGTATAGAGTGTGTGTGTGTGCATGTACAAGGTGCATGTGTGTGCATATGCATGGGGAGGCCAGAAGACAACTTTGGATATGTTTTCTCCTCAGATGTTATTCATCTGATTTTGGAGCTAGGGTATCTCTCCAGGACCTAGGGCTGTAATTCTTAGGTTGGCTGGCTAGCAAGCCCTAGGGATCTTCCACCTCCCCTGTTCTGAGATCACAAGCACAGGCTTCCATACCCAGCTTTTTACATGGGTGCTGGAAGTTGGATTTAGGTCCTCAGGTTGTACAATAAGCACTTTACTGACTCGGCAGTCTCTACAATCCTTTGTATAATATTTTTAGAACAATAGCCTTAATGGAGGGTAGCTGCATATCCATACTGAGTTATAAATCAGGTAACACACCTGTCTTGGTGACATTTGCCTCCTGATGCTCTTGTGATAACTTATTTCCTCATCTGCTTTCTAAGAATTTTCCTGCAATATTTTAACTTTAAAAATTACAATGTTCAAGAATGAACCTGAACTAACACTCTATTTTGAATATACCCTCAGTTTTTCTTTCTGCAAAATTTTAATAATCTCAGAAGGTACTCAATCTCACAATTGTGGCACATTTTTGCTTCCCCCTACCCCAGCATAATATTTTTATTGATTTGGGGGGATTCATATAATGCACCTTGATCACATTCACTTTCTAGTCCTCTTAGGGTCCCCTAAAGATGCCATCACCCCAGCAGGAAATAATTTTAAGAACACAACACTCACATTCCCAAGAGATGAGGTAGGTGATTTTCGGTTGCTCAGTGGGTTATGGATATTTGTCATTGTTCAGAGTTGGTTATAAGTTGTTATTGGTAATGGTCAGGAAAAAAGCTGATCAAAGGAGATTAGACTCAGGAATCTTGTTCTAAAAAGAAGAAGGGGTATATAGAAATAATATAAAAGGATACATTACTGAATCTACTTTTAAGCCAAAAAAGCAACTACTACTTTTAAATATTTTACATTTATATGGATTTCTGTATATTGATACAAATGTAAGGTTATTTTGGTTAGAACATATTGTACATATGTTTCTACTCTTGTTCAAGGTATTGTATCTATATGACTCATCCAACAATGTAATATAAATACCTAGTTCTTAAAAGTTAGTATTACCAACAATTTATGATAATAAAGATATGCAGGTTAGTAGTTAATTACCTACTACAATCAAACTTGTAGTTATGTTAGGTAGGTTTTCAAGGTCAAACAGATATATTTTAGATAGGTGGTCTTGAAACACTTTGGAGATCTACAAAATATGGCATTTTAAATGTTTTAATCACACAAAGTTCTTCTATTTTATGGCAATAAGACATGTCTGCTTCTGGAAGCACCAATCTACTTCAGAGCAGATGATGGGCATCAAAGAAACTCTATATGGAGTTTTCTTTTATTGTGGCAAAAGTTAGCCACTGGGCAAGGAATTGCCCTTGCTTCAACTGCTGATTTGGACAAGCAGGACAGAAAAGAAAGTAACTGCCAAACTTTGCCAAGACAAGGCAGGACAGTCCTTCCAAGATCCTGCCTCACAGAAAAGTCTGTCAGATAGTCTAGGACTGTAAGTTAACGATGGATGCCCCAACATTTCAGAGGCACCTTGAGTGACTGTTCAGGTAGCCAGCTGTTTCTCTCAGTTCTTATTTTTGGAAGTTGTTTGCTCTACATTCTTGGTTACTCAGTTAATATTATATCCTTCTCAGGCATCTGATGGAGTTGAAGACGAGATAGTTATAGTTTTTCTTGTTACCAGACTCAGAAAAGAAACTCACTGAAGAGGTGTAAAGGGTATAATGTTGAGAGACATAAAAGTATAGCTTGGGGTTGAAAATCTAAGTTAGAATAGAAAGTGAATTAGATACAATACTTTGAGCTCACCAAAATAGAACAGATAATGGAGTATTTTCTCTGAATGCTAATGGACTAGACATTGTTAATATAGTTATTGCCTTATATATTTGTATGTAGCTATTGTACTTATTGTATATAGTTTTCTATGTTAGTTAAAACCTTTGATTTTTCTTTAGACAAAGGGGGAAATGTTGTATGATATTTTTTGTTCTGACAAATAAAACTTACTTAGAGATCAGAAGGCAGAGCTCTTACCCACCCCTGTTCCCACTAGAAGCCATCATCTGTGAAAAGCTAAACTTCAGGGTCCCTATCACAAATTTTTAAGAGTTTTCTTCATCAGCTTCCCATCTAGACTGTTTCTTTTGGGGAGTGGGGGTTGTAGGGAGATGTTGTCACAGAAACCTTCTCTTTCTCATTCTCTACTCCTTTACAACCAGTGGCAGCATGGATCATAGAATTATACCTGGTTTCTAGCAACAGCATGGATAATCACAGATATCCACGTGGCCTCCAGCAGCAGCATAGATCATGAACTTCATCAGGGTCCCCAGTGGCAGTACAGGCTACAGACATCAGCATATCTCTCAGCTAATGCATGAATCATACACATCAACCAGGCTTTCAGTGGCAGCATGGACTATGAACATCAATATGGCCCACAGCAGTAGCACAGACTATGGACATCCACCTGGCCTTTGGAAATAGCTCAAGTCACAGATACCAGCATGGCCTCAGGTGGCAGCACAGGTCATGGATATCCATTTGTCCCCTGGCAATAAATGGATCATGAACATCAACATGACCTCAGGCAACATCACAGACTATGAACATCAACATGGACCATGGGCATCAACATAGAGGTCTTTTGAGGAGGCCCAATCCAGAAAATGAACCATTCTCCATCTCAGACATCTTGCCATTTCTCAGAGGCAGGGCAGTTGTGCATCTGGGTAGTATGTTCAGGGGGTAGAGCCTTCTCAATCTCCAGGCTGCTGTAGACCACCCTGCTGGCCCTACTCAGCAACTGCATGCTCCCCACTCCACTGCAGCCTCCCTAAATGCACTTGCTGCTCAATCTTTCGTCTTTCCCAACTCTCCATCTTATATTTGTTCATGGAAGTGACATTGCAAAATGCAATGTGTTCCACAGTGTTTTTTTTTCCCCCAAATAGCTGTACATGCAAGGATTCATTGCAATGAGTCATTGGTTAGTTTCAAAGTTTCTGGTTTCTGAAGCACCATAAACACTGGACCACAAGATTCATCTAGGATGAGTCTTTTAGCTAGACAAGACATCAAAGGGCAGGATCCCTGTGAGTTCCAGGTCCAGTATATCTCCTGGCCTTTGACACTCACGCAGCATGACCATTGTCCTTGAAGCCTGTGGGCGGTGCCTCGGGCCCAATCTCTTTCAATAACATGTTCCTGAGGGAGCTCCAGGCTGCCACATATCTCCCTGTCCTTGGCCACTCTGTGCTTGAAGCCTGCAGGCAGTAGCACTGCCTGACACTCCCTCTCCAGGAAGACAACTGGCAGGAGTCTGCTGTCTCCCTCCACCACATGGAGTCTGAGGACCACACTCAGGTGGTCAAGCTTTGTGCTAAGGGCCTTTGCCCAAAGAACCATCTTGCTAGCCTTGCTCATCCAATGAAAAATTTCAAAAAATTATCCCACTGGTTCTCTGACTTGAAGTCTACTGAGTATGATGACAAGTCTTGCTAGGTAGAAAGGGGCTAAAATAAGTGATGGGGTGCCACAGACCCTTGGATCATATTTAGTTACCAGAATGAAGGAAATTTTATAGCTTTATTGACATATATTTTACCTATTTAAATATGCAGAACCTGGAGAGGTGACTAAGTAGTTTAAAACATACATTGTAATGGGCATAGAAGCACAAGCCTTACTCCTACCACTTGGGAGAGAGAAGCAGATAGATCTCTGTGACTTCAAGGCCAGCCTGGTCTCTATAGTGAATTCCAAGACAGCCAGACATACATAATAGAGACAGGCTGTCTCAAACAAAACAAACAAAAAGAGCATGTACTGTTCTTGCTGAGGACACAAGTTTGGTTCTGGGTGCCCACATTAAGAGGTTCACAATTAACAAACTGCCTGTAACTCCAGCTCCAGGGGATCCAACACCTTCTGGCCTCTTGAGGATACCTCACATGGCTTAGAGACAGACACACATGTATATACATAATACAAATAAATAATTAACTTGAAAAGTATCATTCAGTGGTTTTTAAATCAATTCCTTTGGCTATACATGTAGGAGAAAGGGCCTTAGTCAAAGAAACCAACCCTGGCCCTGAAACCAGAGCTTGTGAAAAAAACAGCTTGGATCTGAGACCCAAGCCAGTGAAAGAAACACTTTATCTTTTAACCCAGAACCAAAAATACATGCCCTGATTCTGAAACCAGTACTAAAGGAACATACTTGGTCCCTAGAATCAGAGCCAGTGAATGAAATACGCCCTGGCCTTAGAATTAGAGTGCAAAAGGCCAGTGAAAAAAAAATAACAATTTGGACCTGAAATCAGAGCCATCTCTGCCCTTGACCAACAAAACTAACCCATTCCTAAGCAGGAATAACTAACCAATCCTTGAGTCTCCCTGAAGAAACTCTGTCCCTATAAACCCCTCTGGCTGTTCAGTTGTTGGCTGTTCTTTCCCACCCTGGTAGAGGCAGCCACTCTCCTGGACTCTTTCTTCCCAAATAAATCTTACTCTAAAAAGTCGTGGGTGAAAAATCTTCATTTGCTGGTACAGAGAACCTTCCTAAGAGGTCCTTTAGGAGACTGAGCAGAAAAACATTACAGATACATTTCCTTAGGTGGGCTGAGCAAGGTATAATGGAAGAACCTTGCTGAGACATCCCTTTGAGGGACTGAACAAGGCAGAGCAGAAAAAGTTAACAACTTTTTTTTTTGGCCAGAGCTGGAGGAGATTGCTACATTTCTGCAGGGTTTCCTCTTCAGCAGAGCAAAGCAAAAGAAGCAGCATCTTGGGTTGGAGAGAAATAGCTGAGCTCTGATGGGAAGCTCCCTCAAGGTGAGGATGGGAGGACTACAAAGCTCAGCTGTATCAGCTCTCCAGGCAAGGAGCTGGATTTCTACATCCTTCTAGGAGTCCATCCATCCCCCACTGCACCCCAGCTACAGGTATAACCTGACTTCCCTAACAGTCTGGATTCTTTTCCCTCCAGAGCTGAGCTGTCCCATTGCAGCTCCAGCTGTCAGAGCTGACTTCCCAAACAGAATAACTCTCTCTCACACACATACCCAGCTGTAACATTCACAGTACAACTGCCCACACTAGCTAATTCTAGAATATTTTCATTATCTCAAAAAAAAAAAGGCCTTATACTTATTAGCCAGCTGTGGATATATATTACATACTTAATAAAACCTGAATATTAGGGGAGAAAGCACACAGTCAGATCCTAAGCAGACAGCTCAGATCCTTGAATACAAGGATAAACAGCTGAGAGTCAATCACACACACCTTTAATCCCAGCACAGGGAAAGCCAGGAGTGGTGACCTACACCCTTTATCCCACAACTCCAGAGACAGAACTTCTTCTGTTTCTGTGAGTTCAAGGCTACATGCCTTTAATCCTAACATGGATGGGATAGGGTATATAAGGGCTTATAGAAACTCAGAGACAGAAGTGACTGGGAGAAGCGACCAGGAGCGAGGCTGAGGAAGTTTCAAGACAGCTGGGTGAGATTGACTGTGGTGCTTCCTCTCTCTGATACTTCAGCCTTCCCCTGATAGTTGGCTGTGAGTCTCATTTGCAATATTACAGCCAGCCCCCACCCCCAAGTCTGGTAAGTATTAACCTACTCTCCACCTTTATGAATTTCCCAATTTTTGGACATTTCACACAAGTAGACTCATACACTTTATTGTCATTTATAGCTAGCTTCTTTCCTTTACCATAATGTGTTCAAGGTTCAAACTTAGTGCAGCATGTACCAGTATGTTATTCCTTTTATTAGCCAAATATTTCACTGTACAGACACACTATATTTTGTTCAGCACTTACAACAACATCACTATTATTACCTAACCTATACTTAATTTAGAAATTATGTTACGTAGGATAAGTTGTGTCTTTAACTTTTAAACAAGTTGAGCATTCTAGCAAGATGAAGGAGAGAAAAAAAAAGAAAATCGGGGAGAGGGGACCAAGAAATTTCTATAGCTTTCCATTTTCCCAGGGAAAACAAATTGTATGTAAGCCAGAAATAATGTACTAAGCCCCTTTCCAGTGCTCATGTATTTCTGAACACTCTCTTAAGCCCAGAGAACACAGCACTACACACACGTAAGGAAAAGGGGAGCATGAAGAGCAAATGGAAGTGGTAATCTTGCTCCCTAGCTCCTCTCTCCCCATGCCTTAACCCCACCTCCACCTTGCTGCTCTGCCCTTTTGTATACTCATGGTGGTCCATCTGGAGGTCAGTCCAGCTAAGAGTTATGGGTGAGCTGAGGAAGGGGTTAGCAGTTATGCTTAATTACGAGGAGATAAGATTTCTCTGGGGCTGCTATGGGTGAAGGAAGCAGATATGATTAGTCAAAGTGCTTGGGAGAGCCGTGGAAGGCAGGCAGCCCCTCTGCAAATACAGGGTTGGCCTTTATTGTCACTGCTCTTAATAAGCCAGATGTTCTCCAAGCATTCCTCCAACTGGTGACAGGGCTTGGAAAATTGCTACCCCTTTATTGGTTGCTGAAACCAAATAAAAATCAAATTAAAGTTTAATTCACCTCATAATTTTCTTCACAGCAGCTCTGGTTGGCAGCCTTGAGGCACAGCCAACCTCCTCCTCCACCACAGCATCCATCACCCTCAGCTGAAGCCCCCAGAGGCCAGTGATACTTTTACCTCTGCCAGAAGTGCTCTGTGGGTGCAGTCTGCAGTTGCAGAGAGTTCTAGACCCAGCTAAAATAAAAGAACATTGGAAACTGCTGGAAGATGCCAGAAAGAACTTTCCTCTTCTCCTTTACTCTGGAGTCTCCATGGTGACTGAGCAGGGGAAGGGGTCTGATAGATATTCCAAATATGTGACTCCTATATCCAGCCTCCCAAGTGGTACTTGACTTGGCAGTGAAGGCTGTGTAGTCACATAAGCATATCCCCTCTGACACTCCTGCTATCCAGATAGTGCCTGGGATAATGAAGGTTCAATTAGTGTTTCATATTGATATGAGGAATTTCCTAGCTGGTGAATAAACAACAAAGTGGAATTCTAGGCATTTCCTTTTTAACATAATCCTTATTCTTTCAGTGTCTTCCCTCATTCTCTCTTTCTTCTTTCCCTTTCTTTGACATACGTACCTCAGTCTTCCAGGGCAGCACTTCAGCTCCTACAGATGATTCCACATGTGTTGTGAGTTAGCAGCCTGCTACTGTCTGTGAAAACTCAGAGATGGGTTTGCAGTTGAGTGCTGCTGTATTCTATGGTTAAAGCCAGCAGCTTTCCCCTCAGAATCAGACAATGCAAAGACAGAAGAGTGTGAAGGGTCCAGGAGGTTAAAACATAGAGGGAACCAAGCGGATTCCTCAAGGCTGAGAACTGCGGGGAAGCAGAAGGCAGGGATGCAAATCCTCCTCTCCAGTCTGCGCCCTGTTCATTCACTCATTTTACAGCCCCGGAGCCTGCTGGTGTGAGTGGCTGCAGGCTGGCCAGGGAAGCTGCCAGGTGGCGGACTGACACCTTTTACCTAAGCAAGTGCTGCAGTAGAGACATCATCAACCGAGCCAGGAAGATGGAAGCAAGGGATGTGATACAGTGAACTCACTAGATCAGAACTAGGGGACAAGAGAGTGGAGGAGGCAAGGAGATTTCTTACCTTCAGCCTCTGCTCACAGATAAATTGGGCGTTGTTTTCATTCGTAACTGTGCCCTTAAAGACACCCTAAAGTTTAATGCATAGAGCCACGCTGATGTAGGTGGAAGTTTTTTTGCTTGTTTTGTTTACCTTTGAGGACCCTGCTCTTCCCAATCACATACTCTACCACTGAGCAGCCTCTCAGCCTCCTTTTCCTCCAGTCTTTGTCAAGGTATATATTTGGTATAACATTAAAGAGAGAGGAAGCAGTTCTACTGCCCATACACACTTCCCCCTCACTGTACAAAGTGTAGTGCGATTTCCTGAAGCTGGGTATAATTTAATGATCTTCTATTTCCTCTGTCACAGAAGTGGCAGAGTCAAGCATTCTGATTTTCATTCATGAACTAGTAAATCTTTCTGGCAGTCCTGGTTAGTTTTCAGCTTGCTGCCAACAAAGACATGCACTGTCTACAGCCCCTTCCGCTGCCACCACCCAGGCCCTCTGCATCCTTCAGAGCTGGCAGCAGGCACTGACAGGCCTTGACACTCAGGGTTTGAAACAGTAAGGTTTGCTCCACAGGAAGCCCAGAGCACATCCACAGGCCCCACCCACACTGGACAGGCCTGAACCTCCTCCTCCTTTAACTTCAGATTTGTATTGTTTTGTTTTAATTTAGCATTTTCTGGACAACCAGGCTTACTCCAAGATTTTCTTTTTTCTATTTTGTTTTATAAATGGGATAAAAGAGTCACTGAGATGACTCCATGGGTAAAGGTGCCTACCACCAAGCCCCAAGAAACAGGTCTGATCCTCAGGACTCATATGGTGGAAGAGATCAATTCCCAAAAGCTGTCCTCCAACCTCCACACAGATAAAATACAAAAAAAAAAAAAAAAAGATATAGAGATGGCAACAGGGCAGAGGGCCTTTGCCCACATTGCTTCCACTAGCAACTGTCTCTCCCCAGGGTCTTCTCAACAGCCCTCAGGCGTCAGCTCCTAACAGGATTGTCTCCCTGTGTAAAAGCCACTGCTGGGGCTGGAGAAATGGCTCAGTGGTTAAGTACCTGGGTTCAATTCTAAGCACTCACATGGCAGCTCATACCTGTCTATGACTTCGGTTCCTGGGGATCCAACATCCTCACACAGCCATATATGTAGGCAAAACATCAATGCACATAAAATAAAAATAAATTAAAAATATATACAATATAAAAGCAACTGCCTTTCCTTGTTCTCTGTTTAACCTGTTCTGTTTTGTTTTGTTTTTTAATATTGATTATCAGCCCCCACCACAATTTTGTTGTTTGTTTGCCTTCCCACAAAGGAATATCAACTCCCCTCGCTCGGGGACTTTTTCTGCTATATCCAAACATCTCACATAATGCCTGGCACAAGGAACACAAGGAAGTTTTTAGTAAATGAATGAACAAGTGGAGTTCTTCAATGGCAGGGTGGAGATAGAGCCCCCCACCCCTGCTCCAGACTATCAGACTCATGGACTTCAGATAGTTGAACTGTCTCCAAGAACCCCATGCAGGCAGAAGGGAAAGGATGAGGTCCTGATGGCAGCAAAGGCTGAGACTTGCCTTTCAGGAAGATATTTCCAGCAACTTCCTGGATCATCTTGCAGGATTGATACCCCAGACAATTAGGTTATGATGAGCAGGGCCACACCTGACCCAACCAGACTGCTCATTTCTGTCTACCTCTTGCCTTCTTTTTACACCTAAGCTTCATGTCAGGATCTTAGAAGATGGACTTGGAGGCCCCTGAACTCCTTAATTTGTTTTTCTCCCTGGTGTGGCTACATTGAATAAATCTTTTTTCTACTTTGACTATTGGAAACTATTAACTGAACCTAGCCTATTGGTAGGCAGGCTTGGCTATAAGCACCCTTACTCACTGAGCCATATCATCAGCCCAAAAAATACATTCTAAGAGCTATCAATACAAAAGGGGTAACTAATGGCAAAGAAGTGGCAGTCCATTATTTCTTTTTTACAAAATTTTATCTGTCTTCCTGATTATTTTCAAATAAGTGTAATAAATAAGTTCTTGTTTCTATCTATAAATGCCCAGCACAAACAGCAGAAGGAGCTTGTGAGTTGGGTTGGGTTGTAGGTCTCCTTGCAAGAGGAGAGAAATTCCTCACAGGCAGGTGGTAAATTCTTCAAACATCTCAATATTTATTTGGCTATTGAAGCCACATAAAATGAGGTGTGAGTGGCCATAGAGAAATTCCCTGTGACCTGTCCACAGTCAAAATTACGATGGAGAAATGACAGATTTGTAGGGAAATTAGCAAATGTTCCTGTGAGTTTTAATCACCAGTGCATTTGTCTATCCAAGAGTCTCCCCAAATCCCTCTGCACATTCCATCCAGCCTGGCTCTCAGCAGGGCTTCCCTCCCACCAGACTCCTCTAGCTCATTCTAGAGAGCAGCAGCAGGGCAGCTAGCTGTCTGTCTTTAATTGTCTGCAAAGAGGGGGGTGTGATATGGCATCTAAGCCATTCCGGTGGCTGGTCTCTGAGAAGGCACGCAGACTTCCAGAAAGTCCAGATTGGGGATTTAGAAGGGGGCTTTTATATGTTGCCCCCAGCTTCCCAAAAGAAAGGGGAGATCAGAGGCTGCCCGCCCTGGAAAGGCTGGATGTGTGGATGACTAATACAATTACCCCTTTGGAATTTAGCTTAAGAGATGAAAAAAATAGAGCAGAGGTAACAGTTGAAACTCCCGCCCCTCCTCCCACTCTCTGGTGCTGGGGGAGGGGCGTGGAGAGAGGAAGGAGACACAAAAGGCCACCTGAGCAGGCAGTCAGGTGATGTGAACGATGCTGGCCTGAGGGCAAGATGGATGTGAATTTTGATTTCCTGGGTTTATGAGTGCCCTGGAAATATATGCCTATGAGATGGATGTTGCACTGCAAGCATTTGGTTCTAGAAGAAAGCAAAATCACTGAGCATCAAGAGGAGAGGTCCATGGCTTGCTCAGGCCTAACAAGACAACTGAGAGAAAGAACCAAAACCCGACTAAGCAGACGGCCCTCCCTGGTACGTCATGGTTTAGGTTGTGTCTTCCAGGTTGCATCCTCCCAGTGACATTGGCCATGCTTATCACTAGGAGACTGAGAGCTGAGAATCTTATTCAGGCCTTTCTATCAGCCTGTGGCTCCCCTCAACTTTCACCAGGTGCATCCAAAAGCTTCTTCCAGGGAAGTGACAGTTGGCTGGGGCCACAGAGGACACTGACCTAGCCGCTCCTCCCCCTCCCCCCAAGCTGAAACTTTTTCACATCTTGGAAACCTGAGAAACCACATCAAGAGAAACTGAAGAGATTCAATAACTAAATATAGCATGTTGAGACAGAGACCTGGGGCAGAAACGGGATATTTGGGGAAAACAGGAAATTCAAATAGAGCATGGATAGACATATGGACTTCTATTAATGAAAATGTATCAAAGCGGGAGCTGGAGAGATGGCTCAGCGGTTAAGAGCACCGTCTGCTCTTCCAGAGGACCCGGGTTCGATTCCCAGCACCCACATGGCAGCTAACAACTGTCTGTAGTTCCAGTTCCAGGCAAACACCAAGACAAATAAATAAATAAATAAAATAAAGTTTAAAAAAAAAAGAAAATATCAAAGCTGGATCATTAATTGTGGCAAATGTAAAATGTCAATTATAGGGGGAAAACTGGGTAGGCATTTGGAAACATAGTACTGCTTTCAATTATTTTTTTTTTTTATCAATCTAAAGACTCCTAAATAAACTGTTATAAATGTAAAATATTAATAGTATAGACTCAAAAGTGATAATTTTTTCTGAAAAGGCTACATTAAGACATTAATATTTTATTTTTCTATTTCTGTGTAAACTGTGTCTGTATAAACAAATAACTTTCTGCAACAGAATTAAATATCTTTGTAGCAAAGTATTTAAAAATACTTAAAGAGTAATTATACTCATTGAAAGCATATAAAGATTTCTTGTCATTGCTAACTATATAGCATTCATATTATATTAGCTAAACCAGAATGTATAGGATAGATGCAAATAGTGCATCATTTCATATCATTGTACATCCTTCATGTAAATATTGTCTAGGAGTGTCTAACCCCTATAGGAATTGAAGGATGCTGTCATTTAAAAAACTATATAGGTGCCAGCTAGATGGCTCAGTGGAGAGAAGAACTTGCCAGCAAGCTACACAACCCGAACTTGATCTCTAGGACCCACACAGGCTAGGAGAGAAGATCCAACTTCCCCAAGCTGTGCTTTGACCTCCCCCATCCACATGCCCATAGTGTGTGTAAAATCTCTCTCTCTCTCTCTCTCTCTCTCTCTCTCTCTCTCTCTCTCACACACACACACACACACACACACACACACACACACACTCATACACACTAAACATTATAAAAATATTTTAAAATATATTATAAATTGTACTTTATTTGGAAGGAGAAGGAAGATTGAAGAGCTGTTTCAGTGATGATTTCTATGAATTCATTCATTGAAACATTTAACTATATACATTGTTATATGCATTTGGAGTATGGAAGAAAACAAAGCTCCTTCCTACAGTCAAGAAGTAGCTGGTAGATAGGTGTGGAGAGCTGACTCACAGGCTCACAGTTACCTTTGTCTTGTCTTGTTGTGGTGGGGAATGAAGGTGGGACCGTGCACATGATAGGTACTAGGCAAGCATTCTGCTGCTAAACTGCATTCCAATCCCACAAATCCACAGTTACAGGGAAGGAGAGGGGCACTAAATCCAGAGAATAGTGACTACAAAAGGAGGGGATGTGTAAGAATTCGTAGCAGGTAGCAGCCTCATGGTAAAGGAGCTAGTCCAATAACACAACAGGCTGCATATGGAGGACACGCCCCTGGGCGTGGCTATGTAAATCTGTGCCCACCTGGTCTCTTATAAGAAGCCACTTTAAGGTCGTTCTTTTTTTCTCTTCCACTTCTTTTCCCTTGTACTCACCCAAAAACTTTCCTGAAAAAAACTCTAGTGTAGCAGCTAGTAGTGTGTCTGTTCTTATGTGTGAAACCAACAGGATACTCTGCTACTGATTAATCAAGCTTAATGTGCAGCATCTCAAGATAGCACAGGTTGAGAGCAATACTGACGATAAAGGTAACACAATAGCAAGCTCAGGGTCAGTCAGTTACTAATATTGAAGTCTTATTGTGAAACAAGGATTACTACATGTACTTAGTGTCTGTTGAACTAGGTCCTAGGAAAAATATTTTAACCCAAAGCCATAGCCATTTGTTATAACACCAACATGTAAATCTGTTCCAGTTGTTTTATAGACACCTGCATGTTCCTGGGAAAGAGTTCTGCTCCTGCATCAAGGAATCTGGCCTAGTAGATCAGTCTTTACACAAGTCCACTCTTCCTGCCAGACTTGTACCAAGGCCAACCCGTAGAGGGGGTCCTCCAGATACACCACCCCCTCCAGCCAGCCCCTGGACCAATTCCAAGGACACTCAAACAGGTGAGTACTGCCAGGTTGATTTCACCCTCATGCCCATTCATAAAAAGCTCCATTATCTCTCTCTCTTTTTTTAAAAGATTTATTTATTTATTATGTATACAGTATACAGATGAGGGTATCAGATGTCATTATAGATGGTTGTAAGCCACCATGTGGTTGCTGGGAATTGAACTCAGGACCTCTGGAAGAACAGTCAGTGCTCTTAACCTCTGAGCCATCTCTCCAGCCCCCCATTATCTCTTAATTCTAATTGACACCTTTATGGGATGCATGGAGGCACTCCTCACCTCCAGGAAAACAGCAGATGTGATGGCTCAGGTACTCCCAGATGTTGGGAGCCAAAGTCAACTTAGCCATATTTTATAAGTTAGCTCCTACAGGTAGTCATTTGCCAGAAGGCTACATCCCTATTGTTTTTAGCTAAACCATGACTCCTGTTAGTCTGAGTTGATTCTCTCAGCTCAGCAGGTGATATCCTCCAGGCCTTCTCTTGTAACCCTCTCAGCTCAGCAGGTGACATCCTCCAGACCCTCAACCGATAACACACTAATTCTACCCTGTCTGTTACTCTCCCTCACAGGCTTGCCACATTCTTTGGTATTTCCAACCCCCTTTCCTCCCAGCTACCTGCATGGCAGAGATTCTGTATAAATACTGGCTGTAACAATAAAGCTTAGGAGGACTTGAACAGAGAGATTTGTCTTGTCCTTCCGTTCTTTGTGTTCCTGCCTTCCATTTGTTTCATTCCTAGATTTAGGTCCACACTGAAGACACTGATGGTCGAGGAAACCCAGAGAACATCATTCCTGGAGTTGGCATGTCGTTCCCCCAAGCTCCTGGGACATCAGTGCTGGTACCACCTTCCAGACTCAAGTGGGCCCCTATACAGGATAAATGGGCACACCTCCATTCCATTCTTTCTGGCAGTCTTCACTCTTCCCACAGCTAGCCCATTCAGGCTAGTGTTTGTTGCAGAATTCTGGTTGTATTAAAAGAAACTCAGAGCCAGATATTGAGGAAAGGCTGAAATATCAGAGAGGAAACACCACAGTCAAATCTCACCCAGCTATCTTCCAGCTTTCTCAGCCTCTCCCCTCATGTTTCTAAAGCCTCATCTGTCTTCCTACACCTGCCTTAAATACCTTCTTTGTCCTGCTATATCACATCCAGGTTAAGATTAAAGGTGTGAGCCACTACTATTTGGTAGTTAGCCTTGAACTCACAGAAACACAGAAAGATCTCTTTCTCTGTAGTTATGGGATTAATCCTTTAAAGGCAAGGCACCACCACTGCCTGCCTGGGAGCCTGGAACTCCCTCTGTAAACCAAGCTGGCCTCCAGATCTGCTAGGATTAAAGGCATAGGTCACTACTCCCAGTCTTTCCCCATGCTGGGATTAAAGGTGTGAGTTACCCCTGCTCTATTATGCCTTGAACTCACTGAGATCCAGAACTATCTCTGCCTCCCAAGTGATAGGATTAAAGCCGTGGCCCTCCTGGATTGATTGTGTGTGGATGTCTTCTCTGATGTTCCAGATGGGCTTTATTAAATATATAACATATCACTACAGGTGTTAATAGTTATTAATAGGCTGGTGTAAATCATCTGGGGTTTTTTCCCTCTAGCAACTTAACTCCTCCACTTCCTCAAGGAACAGATGTCTGAGCTCTCCAAGATGGCAGGTAACCAAATGCTTCTTCACCCACTCCTGCTGATGATCCAGAGCCCACTGACTCCGGATTCCCCTCCCCACATTGTCTCATGCCAGCAGGAATTAGACTTGAAACAGAGCCCATACATCTAAGAAGGTTGGGATGTTAAGCTTGGAACTTCCCTTCAGCCACACTCCTCCCTCTCTAGACCCTACCCTCAGAAAGCCTGCTAAACTGAGGCTCCTCCCTGGATCTGCTCAAAAACCAGAGCCTATAGGGTTTTTAAGATCTCCTCCTGGGGAACATCGAAGTGATTCCCACCCCCCACACACACACACATCTCCTCCAGATCATCTAAGAATGCTTTCCCCATTAAACCTGGACTTTTAATTTGGCTTGATTTGGCTATTGCATTGGCTGAGAAACCTAATACTGGGGATTCAAAATTCTTACCATCAGGACTAGGAGGTTATCTTAATTAGGGTTTCTATTGTTGTGAAGAGACACCATGACCATGAAAACTCTTATAAGGAAAACATGTAGTTGGGGTGCTTGCTTATGGTTTCAGAAGTTCAGTCCATTATCAGCATGTGGGGGAACATTTTGATGTACAGGCAGACATGGTGCTGGAGAAGTAGCTGAGAGTTCTACATCTTACAGGCAACAGGAAGTTGACTGAGACACTGGTATCCTGAACACAGGAAACCTGAAAGTTCCCCTCCCCCAGTGACGTACTTCCTGCGGCAAGGTTATACCTATTCCAACAAAGCCACACCTCCTAATAGTGCCACTCCCTATGAGATTATGGGGGCCAATTACACTCAACCTCCCACAGGGTATGTGTTAGAGTTTTGGATTGTGTAAAAAGGATTGTCATCCAAATGCACTAAGCAAGAATGGTTTATAATTATTCTATCTGGAAATACAAGGACAGAGGTGCCAGACAACAGACATTCTGTGAGTTGTTTGGGAACTGAAGACATTCTATTGAGAAGGCTGACTATCTCCATTCAGCAGCATCTGGTCTTTGGTTTTGTCTTCCATTGCTCTATTGAGGTTGCTACTTGGGACTTTTCCTCTTCTTGGGATTTTTCTCCTTATATTTTGCAGTGTCATGATATACATGGCTTTACATCTCTATCCCATGTTTCCTGTGTTTTCCATTCCTTACACTTTCCCTTTGGGAAAGGGAAGTCTCAAACAGTGTATATAGCCATTGTCTTTGTAAGGCAACAGTCACAGTGGTTTCATTGTAGGTTAACTGTTCTAGTCAGTTAAGATGATATATGCAACACAGGCTGGCTAGCACAAATGCTAACAGGAAGAGCTGTGGGCCTGATAGATACTTCTGAAGTTAAGGCTACTTGGAAATTGTCTGGTAACACTACAATCCAGTAAGGCTAATATGGATCATCAACTTGATAGGATCTAGACTCACAGAGGAGACAGCCTTGGGGTACACCCTTAAAGGATTATCTAAATTGGGGTAATTAAGGTGGGAAGACTAACCCTAAAAAATACAGCACCATTGCTTGGCCTTAAAACCAATTCTCACATAAGGAGACCAAGACAGCTGAGTGGGAGCATCTGCCATGCTTTGCTTCTCAGTTGCAGAAACAATGTGACTAGCTACCTCCAACTGCAGCCATGACTTCCCTGTTAGGATATACTGGGAGCCTTCCTTCCTCAATCAGATTTTGTCAGAGTGCTTTGTTTTTTAATAGCCACAGGAAATAACTAAGATAAACCCTTTCTAATCTGGGCGACTCTAAGAGAGGTACCAAAGGAAATGAGCATCCAAGGATAAGAAGAAGCTAAATGGAGGAGTTTAAGGTACATAAAATGGGTGGCATGGGAGGATATACTCCCAAGAGACTGAAATTCAAGAGATGTTGGCTCTGGAGAAGAATATGCACATAAGAGCATCAGAATGTCCATGGGGTCATAAAAGGAAATCAAAGAGTGAGGGTGAAATTGAACAGGTTCCTTAACCTTTTCCACAGAGGGCCAGAGAACTCTTGTCCAAATTGGCCAAGGATTTATATCAGCAGGTAACCAGTGCTTCATTTCTCTCTACATACTCTTATAGCAAGACTTCATACCCTTTTCCAAGGCGTCCAAACACCAGGGCCCTGTCTGGTAGTGTTCACCGAACCTCCCAGATTGAGACATGCGCTGCAGCAATGCTCATGAACATGTATCCCTGTTGAATGTCCCTCAGTTATAAACTGGCACACAGATAGTATTCTAGGCTACTGTCTGGATAGATTATGAAAGTGATGAATCCTAAGCTGGAAAAATACATACAAGTTTTCAGAGGCGTCTGGACTCTTTTTCTCTCCGTCCTCTTCCAGCTGGTCCCTCTCCTAAGAGGATATAATTAGCAGGAAACCAATAAAACCTGGATTCCCCACCCCTAGTTAATCCATAAGCTGTCTCACAGCACATTGTGTGACTATTAGCAGTCCTTAAGCAATGCCTACTCACAGTCTGGAAGGCACCTTTGTTTACCCATACTGGTCCAGATATACTGTCGCTAGCCAAATATATCTCTGTTTTAAGAGCAGACCCAATCAGTATAAATCATTCATTCTCATTAGATCACCTAAGTACCTATTCTCAGACACTTGTTGAAGTGGGAGCTGTGCTGGCTAGTCTTACATCAATCAACTTCACACAAGTTAGAGTCATCTGAAAGGACAGAACTTCAATTGAGAATGCCTCCATAAGATCCAGCTATAGGACATGGTCTTAATTAGCGATAGATGGGGGAGGGTCCAGCCCATTGTGGATGGTGCTATCTCTGGGCTGATGGTCCTAGGTTCTCTAAGAAAGCAGGCTGAGCAAGCCATGAGGAGCAAGCTAGTAAGCAGCACCGTTTTATCAGCTCCTCCTCCAGCTTCCTGCCCTGTTTGAGTTTCTAACAATGCGCTATGATGTGGAAGGGTAAGCCAAATAAAGCCTTTCCTCCCCAGTTTGCTTTTGGTCATAGTATTTCATCACAACAACATTGGCCTAGGACTGTGTGCTCACCACAGGACTGCACAATCCCTAGCTTTTCTTCCTGTACCTACTGCCTACATACACATCAGATCTCTCTTCTACCTCTTGTAATCCCCTATCAATGTGTCTTTCAAAAACATTCATTTGAACTGTGCTTTGAATATGGGAACTCTGTAATGATATCAGGCAAATACTAGCTGGCTCATTCTACATTCTGCATGACTTGATCCCAGAACCCTGACCAAGGTGGCAAGGGAAAGAGGAAAGGGCACACACGCATACAGAGAAGCTGGGGTCAGGTGGGCTCTGCTTACTTTAATGGAGGGAGCAGCACCAATTATATAACAACAGGGAATTTGGCAACAGAGGGAGGAATGAGATAGTCTCTGTAAGAGGTCTCTGTGAGAAGTCTCAGAATGCAGGCATCAGGGAGAAAGCTTGTTTGCTAGTCTTTGAGCACACACAGCCAACATTCCCATTCAGACCAGAATATGACCATTCCGGACTTCACCCTCTCTTTATACACTCAAGGCTTCCTTGGCTCCTCACATACTGATTATGTCCCCATATTGGGTCTATTATTATATTAGCTACTTGTTGCCGTATAACAGATCATTCCCTATATTGGCCCACAGTTCCTGCACGTTGTGAGTGCAGAATGTATTGCTCTAGTTCAAGGTCTCTCATGAGACTGAGATGAGATTGCATCATGAGAAGGCTCCTCTATGGTTTGGAGGACCCCTTTCAAGTGACTCACTCACATGAGTTTGGTTGGTGTCAGTCATTGTCTGGACCATTAACTGCTCTCCATATGTGTCTCTATGTGGGGTTGCTTTAGTGTCCTCACAGTGAGTGGTTAGCCCTTTCAGATCCCAGAACCTAAAGAGGAATCAGAAGCCTTTTATGACATTGTCTGAAGCTACACAGTATCACTTAAGCTCTGTTCCACAGCTTATGCTGGCCAATCCTGACTGATCCAGAAACAGAGGATCTCCAGGGGCCACTTAGTTACTTGATTTATATTTCTTGGCTAAAGTAAGACTTGTGGCCCAGCTCAGTGTCAGTGGGCTGGCAACTATACAGCCAGCCCTTCTGAGCACAAGGAACTGAAATATAGCCAGTGATCTACCTCTTCCCACGCTGGCTCATACACCAAGTCTTTCTAACGCAAACACATCTCTAACTTAGGGAGCTATCTTTTTTCTTCTATTTTTTTCAAGTTCTTGTCTCTGCCAGTAGCATAGCCTAATCTTGCTCAATTTACCCAGCTGGGCTTAGGAACAACTTTTTAGAGTGCCATACATACGGGAAACTAGATTCCTCAATAGAATGAAAAAAACAAAGAAAAAACAAAACAGCAAAGGTCACTGTTGTGAAAAGCCCTGTTTCCTCTGGTGAACCAAGTCTCTGAGAGAAACTGCTAGCATCAGCTATATCTGCATAGGGCATTGATAGAAAAACCTTAAGGAAGGGTCCAAGGAGCTAGAAACAGACCCAGTCTGACTTCAACACTCCTGGCCAGGATCCCAGGGTCTAGAGCAGGAAAAGGCAATGAATAAAATATCAGGAAAACAAAAGATGGACCCAGAGGCTGTAGGATTTGAAAGCCAAAGGCGAGTCCAATGCTCATATGCCATGCTTAGATCCCAGCACTTCAGCTACGGTGGCCAGGGAGCAGATTCACACCCCACAGAGGATCTCAGTCCTAAGGTAGATTTCTTTGACTTCCTCTGCTAGACCTCACTGATTCTCATCTAGTACAGTCCTATTGAATGAAACTAAGATTAAGGTGGTTATCGTTATAATGCATAGATAGCTCCGTCTGCCATGAGTAGCTAACAGTAAATGCTAATTAATCATGAGCTACTGCCATTAACTTTAATATGTAGCTGCTTAACACTAACAAGAATTCAGGACTCAAGTTCTGCATCACTTCAACAATTATAACAGACAACTTCACCAGTGAAAGGAACCAAAATCAAAGAAGGCTTAACTTTTTTTTTTTTTTTGGACACACCTGTTGAGAAAATGGGTTGGTTGCCCCTTGATTCAGGAAAAAGTTTGTTTTCTTTAGTCAACAGATGCCACTAAGTTTGGAGCTGGCCTTTAGGGGGCTGACAGGTTCTGCTTTGGTCTTTTGGAGCCCTAAACTGTCACAAGAGGAGGCTGATTGCCCTGTGGAGGGAGGGGCTCTGAGAGGATGGATGTGTAGAGGGTGACAGGAGCTCAGTTTACCCCGCTCCCTGCCCCCACAGTCCACTCAAAAGCTGCCAGGACAGGGACAAAGCAGTCCAGTGAACATCTGAATTAGTCAGATACTAGTCACCTTCCTCAACTGTGGCAGAATCCTATGGGGGATTTCCAGAAACCCTGGCTTACAAAAATAGAGATGAAATAACAGTATGACTTTTAAAAAATAGAAGTAAATGCACCTAACATAAATGTGGTCATTTAAAGGCATATAATTCTCTGGCATTTAGCACTTTCAAAACTTTGTACAATCTCCAGTTCTAATTCTTAAGCATTTCTCTCTCTCTCTCTCTCTCTCTCTCTCTCTCACACACACACACAATCAGCCCCAAAGGAAGCAACATACACATTTAACCCTCTAGTCCCTTCTCCCATGACTCCTGGAAACCACAAATCTGCTTTGTCTGTATGAATTTACATAACCTGTGTATTATATATATATTTACTCTCTTTAGTTAACATAATTTTTGAAGGTTACTCATGTAGTAACATGTATCAGTACCTTCAGTGGCTATGTTTTTAGTTTCTAACTTTTAGGGTTTTTTTTTTAACATAGCAGTAGATCCCCCAGAACACTTAGTTTGAGCCCTAAAATTATAGATTTTTCTTTTTTTTAAACCAAGAGTTTTCTGACCTGTAGCCATAGAGCTGGGCTCTGCAGGGAGTCTCTTCCGCATGAGTGCACTTGCCCTGTATTTTCATGTGACTTCTCCTTTCAAAATTAATACAAAGAATCCAGGAAGCATATGCAGGTGGGAGGTGGTCTTGCTTGTCTATGAAGTAATTGCCTCAAAGAAATAGCCAGATCTAAATCCCAATGGCCCCTGGTTGACTAAGCAACAGCCCACAGATTCCAGGTGTGCATATTAGAAAACACAGTGCTCACTTATGCATTGAAAATCACATTAGCATCTAAAGCCTTTCCTGAAGCCCTCGGAATGTTTTAAGTAAGAGGCCTGTAATTACAAAGTGTCTGTACTGTTGAATAGCCTCTGAGGGTCCACCCACTAATCTGGCCACCTCTGTCAATTTACAAAGACGCTGCACAGAAGCTGAGTTTGGCAGTAATGTTTGCTCACTACCATGCAACAAAGAAAATTAGAGAAGCCATGTGTAGGCTGAACTTCACTGATAGGTTCTGGGTCTCCTACTTCTGACCTATTTCCCCAGTTCAAGGAAGATAAAGGATCATGATGGAAACCTTAAGTTGGGACATTCGTGAGAACCTTGCAAACAGCCAAGCAGTGGCTACCCATTCTGGCTTAGATGAAGTTCATGCTTGATGGCAGTATCCCATGGTGTTTCCAACCTTTTCTCAATGCTAAGCTATCAACAATAGCTTTAGAGATCTTCTCAGATGGTATTCAGACTCTGCCCAGGGAGACTCTGGTTGTCTACATTTTAGATTATCTGGAGTGTGTATATTTACCCCAAAGTACACCCTCCACACATACCAAAATATTCCAGTGAACAGCCACATTTATCGACTACAGGTTTCGATGGATGTAGGTTCAATTCAGTAAATCAAAACCACATGCCAGTATCACCTGATGTGACTGACAGATACCACACTCACAATACACAGAGGAGTAGATAATATTTCCTCAGGGTTTGGTAATAGTCTGCCCTTTGCTGAGGAAGATAACAGAAGACAGACTGTGTACGTAGGTGAAGCAAAAGCAAAGAGGTGGCTTATAGCAAAATACACAGATTATCTCAAGGTTATACCCAAGGTCCAGAAGCAACAGTCTAAAAATTTAAAAAAAAAAATCATTGTTAGGAACCAAGTGTCTGTGTCACTTTTTTTTTATTTGCCAGTCTCTACATTACTGCATACCTCTCTATCCTTGCTTCCACTCCAGTCTGGCTGGAACAGGCAGAATCTGCAAGCTGTGCTCTGCAGTGAATTTCGCCTATTTTACTTTAGACATTAATTTTTTTCATGTGTCCATTTCTCCCCCATCTTTCTCCCCTTTCTGCAGTGACAGAGATTGAACCCAGGGTCTTGCTCATGCTATGTTAAGGTTCTACCTCTGAGCCACATGCCTAGACCAGCAAATAAATTTTTCTATGTAAATTGTAAGATTCCATCCACAAACACCAATTTTGATCTATAAACATTTGATAACATGACAAGCTCAACTCACCTGTTATGACAACTGGCTGGAGCTGAAAAATGCCACCACCTTTCAGGGAACACAACCAATGTTCTCCAGTGTCTGTGTTAGTCAGCTGAGGCTGATCTCTGGTTCATTTTAACAGATGCTGCTGAGGAAACTCTACCACCAAAGAAGGGGTTTTTCACTGAATCGACTCTCCTATGCTGGAGGTTTGTGGTTCTCCCTCAGAGTAGCCCTCAGAATCATTGTAAAACTTCAAAAAGTCCTTTTTCTGACACATTTTAGACCTACTGAAGCATACCTTCCAGAAGGAGGACCAAGGAGTCTGCATTATTGGAAAAGCACCACCCGGGACTTTGAAGAATTGTTGTTAAAAACAAACAAACAAACAGATCTTTCTTAAATCTCTCTGAAATAACTAGAGAAGCGGAAAGAAGGAGATAGGTCGATTGAAAAGAATAAACTGAAAACAGAAACCCTAATTCTGAAGCTTTTAAAGCAAGCATTTACAGTTTAGCATTGTTTATATAGCAAGGCTGAATTTATAGCAAGATGAATTTGAAATGATACTGACAACAATTTCCATCATTCTCCTTTTGAAACATTAGCTACTTTAGAACTTGCAAAATATTTGCTTTCAGATAACTATCCAATACAATCTCCTAAGAATGTCTAATATTCAATACAATTTTCTAAGACTGTCCTAAGAATTCATTAAGATTATATAATGACTTTACTCTTGTAACATGCTTGTGTGAGTGGCAAACATTCAATAAACAAGAATAGTTAAGCTAAAACTTAAATCAGCCTGTGTTGTTTTATGCAGGCTTGCGCTCAAGCCCCACCTTCCCCTAGGCTGGACACTGTTATGTGAACTATATATCTTGCTTCGCTGTAGAATTCTTTCCTTTTTCCTTCTTCTGTGTTCCATCTTTTTCTCCATTCTCCTTCTTCATCTTGGTCATTTACTTCCCTACACTCCTTTCCACCCTCTTTACTAAGAGCCTTTCCTAGCCATTTCTGCATCCTCTCTACCCACCTTTCTGTCTTGACCACGCAGTCTGCCGAGAAGCCTTTCTTCCACACTCCCTAGCGCTTGCCCTCTCTGTTCAGCACACACTCTCTAGTACACATATTTTCTCATTCCTGTCTTGCAATGCCAGACTAAACAAGGATTTGTTTACATCACTTAGCAAAAACTAAACCGAGGCACATAGAGTTTACATAACATGACTGTAGCCACACAGGCATTAATGCGTAGTGAAAGCAATTTAATCTAAACTTATGACTTCAAACATGAGACCCTGGCTACTCCTGGCTAAGACTGGATGGTAATTTTAGTGTCTGCCTGAAACAACACAGATGAGAGAGGAGAGGTGCATCAAACAGCAGGTCCACAGCCCTAACGGTGATGGTTCATCTTTGATCTGTTTGACTGGATTTAAAACCAACAGAAATATGTCTAAAGGTGTTTCTAAAAAGATTACTCCGAGGTGGGAAGACTCAGGATGTGGGTGGCGCTCTCCCATACGCTGCCTTGAGTTCTGCTTCTAAAAACATCCCAGCTAAGAGGTACAGCGCAGGAGCAGTAGGGAAGCTGCTGTATCTGTGAGAGTAGGACTATAGCGATGGGGAGTGGACACACACACACACACACACACACACACACACACACAAATTGAACAGTTTGGCTGTTCTCTTTTGAGTTATTTTGTAGCCAAAGCTGCATTAGGGAGGCATTTTAGGAAGCCTTTACAACCAGGGAATGAAAGATTCATTGTCCTCTTACAGTTGTCAGCACCTGCTGGAGCTTGGCCCTGTCTTCCTCTTTCAATCATGTTGGGAGAACAGAGTTAAAAGGCTTTCATGAGCTCAGAAAAGCTGCCTGAGAGTGAGCCTCTACCCACCTTGCAAAACTGAAAAGTTCCCTTTCCAAGTGTAGAGATGCAGTTCATCTCCCTAAGAGGACTGGTCCTCCTCTGGACAAGGAGGTCCTCAAGCACAGCAAAGGGTCACCTACAACTCAGCATTTTTCATAGTGCTCCCTAAAGTGCCTTGACCACAAGAGTACACAGTGTATGTGTGGCAAATAAAATAAATGTGGATGTTGCCATGGACTAAATACAGTTGTCTCCTCTGAAGCTCATGCTGAATTTGAATTGCTGATGGGATTGTGTTGGAAACTGCAGCCTCTGACAGATGCTGAAATCAGTAAAGGGATTCATGATCTCACAGTTCTGGGTTCTAGATTAGTAAATTCAATCGTTTCTGAGAGTGGTGGTTCATGCCATTAACCCCAGTGCTCAGGAGATAGAGCAGATCTCTGTGATTCAGGGTCAGTTTGGTCTATCTAGTGAGTTCTAGAGCAGCTAGAGCTATTGTAGAGAGATCTTGCCTCCAAGAATAACAACATAAGGAGCAGATTGTCATGTAGCCCATATTCTTATTCTTCTGCTTTTCACAGTGGCCGAAGCAGCATACAGCTCTGGTCAGCACCAAACCCTTAGACTTCCAGCTCTAGAACAATGAGCCAAAGCCAACCTCTTTTCTTCATAAATAATCCAGTCTTGGAAATGTGATTATAGCAACAGAGATTGGATTAAGACAAATGCCTCAAAATATCTTTAAATGTTTACAAGTGACGAGTCTGGGAAAATACTAAGAAAAAAGTTATCTTTCTTCCCCATTGTCAATGCAATAAATTTCAAGGCATGATTTTCACATATTTTTAAACAAATCAAACTCTATCTAATTAGAACATTTCTTCCAGAGACTCAGAGAATATTTTAAACCCCTAGTAGAATCCAGAGCCTTCTAAGCTACAGCATTGCTAGACTAATAGTTCTGTTTTAGATGTTGGGTCTGCTCCTTTCACAGGATGTTCCTATTTTCTGAAATTAAGAACAAATGCAGGCTGTGTTTTGGCCCAGATCATCTGATGTACTGAGTAGACTCCTATTCAACCTTCAAGGTCCAGCCCAGGTACCACCTCTTCTGAAAACTCTCACACACAGCACTACTTCTACATTCACGTCAGTCGCTGCTCCCTTTTGTTGGAGTATATTTTGTGAGGTATATGTGAGTCAGTAAGTAGTACTTTCTTCTTTATTTCATGAGATTCTTGAGAGCAAGGGTTACAACATATTTATCCCTTTCAAATAATTTAGGGGCAGACATAGCTTAGCCTGTAAATGTTGGTTGGCTTGAGCTGAATGCTAATAGAGAACTTTTTAACTTAGGAGTTTAACTGTATATAATCATGTAAATATGTAGAATAGCTTCATATTTGCTTACACATTTAACAAATAGATTTTATTAAAATGTTAAAATAACATGAAGTTGGGGTGTCTCAGAACATCCTAGAGTCATGGCCATTTTACAGTTTTAAAGCTGTAAAAGATCAGCAGCTTGGATTTACCTAATTTGTCAAAGTGAGGTGCTCATTGGCATAAGAAAGAAATGTTAAATAAAAGCATGGTAGGATGGGGGGATATTTAAACTAATTTCAGTTGCCAAAGGGAAGAGATTTCCTTCCAAATGATTTGTTCTAATGCAGATCTAGTTTTGTGTTCTGCAGTGATTGGTTTAATACCTTTGGGTACTACTTGGTTCTCTCTCACATAGGTAATGAACAATTTACTTTTAAAATACTGTATAAAAAAGAATTATAAAGAAATGGTAATTAAAAACCTAGGTTTTCCTAAAGTTTAAATCAGGGTCTTAGAAAAAGGAGGAGGGTCATTAGAACAGAACGCTTTAGGGTTGAAGATGTATGTAGCTCCATTGGCAAAGTGCTTACACAGGAAGCCATGGGTTTCATTCTCAGCATCATCACCGAATACCAGGTGTAGTGACAAATGCCTGTGATCCCAACACTCAGGAGCATAGAGTTCAAAAGTTTAAGGCCATTTTCTGCTACCTGGTAAATTTCAGGCCAGCTAGGCTAAATGAGATTATATCTCAACAAAACAGGACAAAACCAAAACCAGAATATGTTAAAAAAAAAAAAAAAGTAGTACAATTATGGGGTTTAAAGAAATATGGGTTTTGAGAGGAAACTCTTTTTTTTTTTTTTAAACTGGGGAAATTTTAGAATACTTCATCAATTTATTTGTTTACCCAACATGCTTACACTGAGGCTCACCAAAAACACTGCCATGCTAGCAGGATACCACTTGAAAGGATGTCCCAGCAACTTAAAAAAATTAAATTTTCTGAAGTTGGAGAGATGGCACATTGGTTAAGAGCACTGGCTGCACTACCAGAGGACCTGGGTTTGATTCCCAGTTCTTACACGGCAGCTCACAACTGTCTGTCACTCCATTTCCAAAGGATCAGATGCCTCTTCTGGCCTCTATGGGTACCAGACATATGCACAGTGTACAGACACACACACAGACAAAACACTCATACACATAAAAATTAGCTATATTTCTAAAAATTAAATTTTCTTCTATAAGATTTATATAAAAATGCTGCAGCTTCTTGTGGTTGCTGGGGCATGAAATAAATTACAAAGGGTAAAATGGCTAAAAGCCAACTGTATTCCAGGGGAATTTGATAAATTCTGGCAAGATTTCCCTAGTTACACACATCATAACAAACAGAATTTAATTCACAGAGGAGCCCAGGTATTATCAAGAGTGGTATGTGTAACTTTCAAATCTCAGTGTGTGCTTGTAATGAGATGAACTGTGACAGGGATAGGCTTGAAGGACCCATAATCTGACTTCTTCTGAGTTTTAGTTTTGTTTTCAGGAACCTCAGAAGGCCATAATTGACAGTGCATATTCATTGAAACCAGCAAACCATTGGCATAAGAACAACATTTCTCTGTGCTCTTCACGCCTGCAATGCATCAAGGATGCTGCCAGGTATCACCTATGGTTTCTGCTTCACTGGGCTTGTAAATGAGTGAAGTGTGTGCAGAGGAAGATAATTAATAGCTGGGCTTTGTGCAAGGCCCAAATACAGCACAGAGCTGTATACCCAGGCTGGGGAGACGGGGAAGAAAACTTTACAAAGGCTCTGAGAGACAGGACCCTTAACTTTTTGGGGGGAGGGGATAAAAAGTAGGGTAAGCACAGGGCAGGTGGAGGGATGCGGATGGCACTGGGAAATGATCGCTTAGGTTTGCAATAGTACAGAACAGAGTCACATGCTGGAGTCTGATGCCTGATTTGGGTTTAGGAGACATCTGCTGGAATTTACTTTGAACATCGAAAAATGGTAGAATTTCAATCAAAATCTGGATTTCTGATATTCTCTTAAAAAACAGAAGGTCTAGTAGTAATGTCCTACATGCTGGAAGGCAATAGCACATTGAACTTTAGCCTCACTACTGTAGACCCAAATGGTTATGCTACTTTGATGCTGTCTCCACCTGGCTTGGTGCTTATTTACTTCCTCTGTCTTGTATTTACACATATTTAATTTTTAATATTAAGTATTTTGAACCTGGAACTCATTATTTGGCTAGGATGGCCAGCCAATAAGTGCCAAGGACTGCTTGTCTCTGCCTCCTCACCTCCAGTTCTGTGGTTACAAAGGCACACTGGGATGCCTGGCTCTTACATGGGTGCTGGAGTATTTAGCTTGTCAGTGTCTATAGTAGTAGACACACCCCAGTTACTGGAGACTTGTATTCACAGTTTTATTTCTCTTTTTTATTGCATATAATCCTAAGTGTGCTATGGCTATGCCTCACATGCCTCCTCACTTTGAGATTCAAGAGAACACACAACCTCAACTGCTGTGCTCCTCTGATGGGGGCACAAAGCAGGGAGAACAATGGCAACAGTGATTCTTAACCTTTACATATGTCACTTCTGATAATACATTTGGTCAAAACCTGTCATATGCAAACTCTGTTGTCAGTAACTTGAGAAAACATAATCTCACCATATGAATACTTAGTGACTAACTAAGGACATATAGTACAGCCTCCAACAGTATTTGAATATGTTCATATTCTGCTTAGAAAATATTTTGGGATGCAGTAGATGTGACAGCAAGAGACCCTTGAATACAAACTTCCACATACATGTAAAACACACCAAAAAAAGGGGGGTTTTCTTGTTGTTGAACTCACAGAGATCCACCTGTCTCCACCTCCCAAGTGCTGGGATTAATGACATGGACTTCCATATCTGCTTTATGTCAGTTTGATATCATATAGGCAATATCCAAAACGTTCTTGGCCTTTGAAATAGTTTTTCTTGTTTGTTTGTTAGTTTTGTTTGAGACAGCGTTTCTCTCTGTAGCCCTGGCTGTCCTGGAACTCATTCTTCCATTAACTCAGATTAGGCTGGCATCAAACTCACAGATCTTCCTGCATCTGCCTCCCAAGTGCTGGGATTAAAGGTGTGCACCACCACTGCCCAGCTGAAATAAAGGTTGTCTTATTGTATTTAACTTTCTTTTTATTTATTCTTTGTGTCTTTCACATCATGCATCTCCCCAATCCCACTTATTTTCCTGTCCCTTCATATCTGTTCTCTGTTCTTGCAAACCCTCCAGCCCCCATAGAACAAAATTGAAGAGAAAATAAAGAAGAAAAAATAAGGATAAATCTCTTCATAGAAGTTGTAGAGTGATCCGGTGAGTCCCACAGTAAACTTTCATATAGCTTTACTTGCAAGTGTTCATTGCAATGAGTCGTTGGTCTGGTTCAAGACCTCTGGCTTCTGCTACACTATAGATGCTGGGTCCTCACCAGGAACTCCTCTTGAATATCCTGTTGTAATCCTGTGTCATGGAGATCCGGCAGTGCTGCGTCTGCAGATCATAGATGAGGTAGATGTTGCGGGGACCAACTCATAACCCTGCTTCTGGGCCTGGGTAGTTCCAGGGTTGGTCAGCTAGCAAGCTTTCCTCGGTCATCACCACCAGCATGAGCTAGCTCTTGAGCACGGCCCTGGCTAGCTCACCCCTTGCAGCAATGAGAAGGGGCGGAGCCAGTTCTCCTGTTTTTCTGCCCCCAAGGTTGGCTCTCCGAGGTGTGTTTAGGGCCGCTCTCCAGAGTGCTGCAGGTGAAGGGTATGAGCAGCTCTCCAGTTCTTATGATCTCAGGGCCATCCCTCACACCAACCACAGGCAGTAAGGGGCGTGAGATGTGAGGTGTGGGGGGTGGGGGTGGGGGAGCGGTATGTCTCCCTTGACCACACCCCCATATGGCAGAGGAGGGGCAGGGCCAGATCTCCCATGCTCCAGTAGTTCACCTCAGCCCCTGTCAATAGGATCAGCTCTGCTGTGCTGCCCAGGCAGGGTGTGGGGCCCACTTTGCAGAGAGTTCTGCAGCTGGTAAGTGGGAGAGTCAGCTCTTTTTTCCACCAAAGGTGTCTGGGACTAGCTGGGGGAGGGCACCTTTCCCGCACCCTCTCCACCTCTGTCACTGCAGAGGTGCCACCACCATCTAGCTGAAATAGTTTTTTTTTTTTAAAATATTTATTTATTTACTTTTCATTTATGTGTATGTATATGTAACTGCATTAGTTACACAACTGCATTAGTTTATGTGCACCACATGTATGCAGATGTCTGTGGAGCTCAGAAGGCATCAGATCCCCTGAAATTGGAGTTGTAAGCCACCTGATGTGGGTTCTGGGAAGTAAATCCTTGTTTGCATGAGCAATAAGTGCTCTTAATGACCAAGCCACTTAAATCTCTCCAGCCATTGAAATAGTATTGAGCTGGGGCTGGAGAGATGGCTCAGCGGTTAAGAGCACCAGCTGCTCTTCCAGAGGACCCGGGTTCAATTCCCAGCACCCACATGGCAGCTAACAACTGTCTGTAGTTCCAGTTCCAGGCAAACACCAAGGCAAATAAATAAATAAATAAAGTTAAAAAAAAAAAAAGAAATAGTATTGAGCTTGGACTTTGCAGAAATCACTGTCAGCCAGGTAACATAACAACTCAGCTGAAGATAGCTCAATATGTCTTTGTCTTTGTAATAAGTATACTCCACAGCACTCCCATGTCTAGGGACCTTTTTACATGCCTAATCACAGCTGCAGTAAATTTTATTTGCATTGTGCTGTATAAAACAGGCAGTTTTGCTTTAAACATTAAGCTTGGAACTTTATAATCAATTCTAGTGCCTTTGAATGCTAAACTAGAGTATTAATATCTCCCCATATAATGCAGTTTTACAGCAATGGCAACAGATTGAAGGAAACCTAAGTTTTGGTCTCAATTTGACCATTATATAGCATGCATAAGTCACTTATTCATTCATAGGCCTGATACATATGGATGGATCCTATAATATACTGTAGAGTTCTTTGCAGAACAGTATTCCAAATAGCCATATCTAGTCAACATCTAGTCACTGGACTTGATGCTAAAGTTGAAACCTACGTAGGAGTATATATCTCAACATAAAAGAATGTGCACAAATGGATTGCACGGTGTTTGATATTGTATGTATTTAAAGTGGTATTGTTGTTTCTGCTATTGTTCTAGTTAGAAGGTTATAGGAAATTTTTACAGACTAGATAGAGTGCTGATAGTGATGTGCATCTTGCCAATACTACTCACAACTATTATTCTATCAGCACTTGTATGAACAGAGCTGGCTCTTGGGGTTTTTAAAGCAAGTATACATTGTGCAAGGTTCCTCAAGATACAGTGTAAGTGCTACCTTGAATAGCCTACAAAGTTCTAGAGGGAGGTGTACAGCCTGGGATCTGAAAATTTGCTTTTAATCTGTGAATACCACTTGCTCACTCAAGTTCCACAGGCTTTGGTTTCTTCATCCATGAAGGAGGCTGTTCAAAACTTAAATGTATGACAATGAGAGCACTGTTTCATGAGTTGTGCTGTATAAAGGCTAGTTGTGGGGGCTGAAAAACAGTTTAAGACAGGCATTCTAGGACTTTTCACTCATTTTCTACTTAATAAAATGATTTATAAACCTTCCTTAAGAGTCAAGAAACTTTTTTTTAGTGTAAGAAATGAGTGCCTGCACTTACTTAAACCACCATCTTCTTGAAGAAGAAGAGGAGGAGGAGGAAGAGGAGGAGGGAGATAATTAATCACTTGAGTCCAAGTACTCTCCATGGAAGTCATTGCCTTTATCATATATGAGATAAAATTTTCATTTTATCTTTTCATTCAAAACAATTAGGATATTTCAAGAGACCAATAACTTAACAGCTGATGGTTCTATATATATTATATTTAATAAGTAACAATGTCATGACTCAAAGTTTTGTCATGCACACAGTATCTGATCACGTAGATGAGATTTCTGCAAATTTCTCTGGGAATGTATATGTGATACTTTTCAGAATGACCAACATCAGGATTCTGAGCACCTCAAATGGTAGATTTCTAATGCCTGACTAAATGCTTCTCTTTCTACCCTCAAAGATGAGATTAAAAAAAAAAAAAAAAACAACTATAACTTTAGCAGCTTTCCTCTGCCCCATCACCATTCCTCACTTTATCTTCTTCATGTATGCCAAATTTATTATCGTTACAGATAGTTCTCAGGTTCAAACTTACAATTTTAACTATATAACAGTACAACTGTGATATACATTCAGCAGAAGCTGTACTTCAAATTTCTAATTTTATTTTTTCTCCTACTAGTGATATATATTATGAAACTTTCTTAATGTTAGATAGTGGTAGTGAACCATAGCTCCAGTCAGCCACACAGTTTCAGACCATCTCAGCCATGGCCTCAGTGCTATGCCATCTCTGCTGTAATCAATGGCAGTATCTCCAACCTAGGAACCCATCCAGTATTCTAACAGGGAAGAAACCTGAACTGAGATCATACTTAGTAACAAGCTTACTGACTGTGTGCCTTAAAGGGGGCCTCATGTCATCAAACTTCCCCCCTGATGAAGTTTGTAAAGAATCTGTCCAGGCACTGGAGAGCACATATGCAGTCTAGAGCCCCTGGGAATATCTGTCAACTGTCGTCTTCATTGTAGCCAACTTCAACCACTCGACCTGAATCCAAGCCCTCTCAATTGTGATCCCAGAGGCAATCCCATAAGCCCAAAAGTCTAACAAAAACAAACCTTTAGCTTTCTAAAAACAGTAATTATAGAGTAAAAGAGGGTCTGTGCCTTCAGACATGCAGACATTGGTGCAAAGCTACATGGATAATGAAGTAGAGAAAGTTACAAAGCTCTGATTACTGATCCCAAAGAAATGGCAATGCACAAATGGCCTGAAAAGTAATTAAAAGTAATGATCTTAAAGAAGCTCAATCAGATGCAAAAAAAAAAAAAAAAAAAAAAAAAAAAAAAAGAAAAAAAAAAAAAAAAAAAAAAAAAAAAAAAAAAAAAAAAAAAAAAAAAAAAAAAAAAAGCTAAATGGAATAAAACAATGAATGTACAAAATGGGAAGCTTAGTAAGGAATTGTCAATAAACATAAGCAGACATCCTGACCCTGATGGACCCACTGGTAGAACTGGGAAACCCTTCAGAGTTTCCATAGTGGACTCGATCACGCTGAAGAAAGAATTAGTCAAGATAAATCATTTGAAACAAGCACCTAGCGGAACCAATTGAAGAGTGACAAAAACATAAAAGTTTTATGTATGGCATATCACCAAATGTATGGAAATGAAGAATGGAAGTACTCAAAGGAAACGGAAGCAGAGGTGGGCGGCTCTAGGGCACTTCATTGTTAAACAGTGGAAAGTCACCGGCAAAGAGAGATTCTTGAATGCAAGAAGAGGGAGGAAACTCATCACATAAAGGTTATCTCTGTACTTCTCAACAGAAGCTAAGTAATCCAGGAGAGGTGAGACAACATATTTAATGTGTTAAAACAAACAACAACAAAACCAAGAAAACCAAGAATACTATACCCAGCAAAGCTGTCCTTTAGAAATAGAGAGATGAAGATATTCTAGAGACAAACACAATCTGAGGGATTTCATTGTCTTGGTCTTAAAAGAAAAGCTAAAGGGAGTTCTTTGAGTAGAAACAGAAAGATAAGTAGCAATATGAAAATATGTGATAATTACATAGTTGAATTCAGAAAATTCTTAATACTGTAAAGGTGGCATGTAAATAACTCTCAACTCTAGCATAGCAGTTAAAAAGACAAGTGTGCTAAACCCAGTTTAAGCTATAAACCACTTAACAAGTACATAATAAAAACAAATATGCAGTCTGAATCAATAGCATAAAATCTGAGAACACAAAATAAGGCCTAATACAAAACAAACCTTTTTTTTCTTTTTTTTTCCTTGCTACTTCTTTATTTTTTGAGATAGGGTATCTCCATGCATTTCTGGCTGTTCTAGAATTCTCTGTGTAGATTAGGCTGCCATCAAACTTATAAATTAAGAAGATTGGGGGCTGGAGAGATGGCTCAGCGGTTAAGAGCGCCGTCTGCTGTTCCAGAGGACCCGGGTTCGATTCCCAGCACCCACATGGCAGCTAACAACTGTCTGTAGTTCCAGTTCCAGGCAAACACCAAGGCAAATAAACAAAATAAATAAATAAAGTAAAATAAATAAATTAATTAATTAAGAAGACTGTAATAATGCCAAATACATTTTCTGACTATAATGGAAAGAAACTAGAAATTCATTTAAGTAGAAATTTTGGAACATTCACAGAGACATTAAAATGAAGCAAGATACATCTGAAACAACAATAGATCAAAAAAGAGATAATGAAATTTGAGGACTGGGATTACCTCTTATGTGTTAGAGCATTTGACTGGCACATTTATGTTTGATCCTCTCCCTCTCCCCCCCATCCCCTCATCAAATGATGGAGAGGTGGCCCAGTGGCCAAGAGCACAGACTGTTCTTGTGGAGAACTTGAGTTTGGTGCCCAGCACCTACATTAGGCAGCTCACAACCATTTGTAGCTCCAGCTCCATGGGACCCTTCTGAATGCTCACTTTTCTGAAACTCTGCTCTGAGCTTGACTGCCAATAATACTTGAAGCAGAATGTTGCAATAGGCTGAAAAATTCTGTAGCAGAATGGCTAGAGTCCATTTCTGAACCAAAAATGAGAGTAAGGATAAAGCACAGTGTGGATGGCACAGGCCACCGCCAAAGTGATGAAAAGAAAAAAGAATTTGGTGAGTAGGAGATGGCTCAGTCGGCAAAGTACAAGCTCGAAGACTTGCCCTCCAGAGCCCACACTGATAAGCAAAAACCTGAGAACAGAACCTGAGGTTGACCTATGGCCTCCACAAGTGCACACACGCAACCACACATGTGCACCTGGACCCAGATGACTACATGTAATATACATATGCACAGATGAATTTTAGAAATGATTTGATAGTTTCCTTAAAAGAAAACTGGCAAACAACAGCAAAAACAAAACAAAACAGCAACACAAAAAACTCCATGGTCATTGATGGTTATTAAGACAGAAGATAGAGAAATGTTCACCAAAGCTACTGAGTAGTTGAAAGAATAAATAATAGAAGTTCTGTCTCATATAGGTTTAATACAATTAGCTTCATAGAGAAATTCTGTTGATAAAGCAAGCCATCACCATAAGTGAATAAGGGTCTATACCAGAACGTATTAGACTATTTTCTTACTGCTTATTCAACAGACACCCGTCCCCCTCATTCCCCTTTTCCCTCTCTCCCTCCCTCACTCTTTTCTTCCTTCTTTCCTCTCTCCCTCCCTCCCTCCTCCTCCTCCATTTTTTGAGACAGGGTCTTTCTATGTAGCTCTGGCTATCCTAGAGCTTGTTATGTGGACCAGGCTGGCCTCAAACTCAACGGAGATTCCTCCTGCCTCTACCTCCCAAGCTCTATCTGGGATAAAAAGGCACATACTACCATGCCTGGATAGACCTTCCCTTTATACCATCTTGTCTATATCTGACTGCTGCAGGAAACAAACTATTTTACACTATTTTGAGTGATGGATTGGGTGCTACAATTCTGGTTTGCAACATTCTCTGAATTCTCCCTATTCTTTTTATTTATTTAAAAAGTTTTTTCTCATACCCTCCACTGCTCCCCTTTCACCCTCCCAGCCCCCCTCAGCCTTCCCCCACCCCATTTCCCCTTCCCTTCCCCAAGGAGGGCGAGGAGTCCCAAGGTGAGTCAGTTAGGTCTGGCATATCCAATTGAGGTAGGTCCAAGTCCCTCTTCCCAATATCGAGGTGAGAAAGGTGCTGCTCTGTAGGGAATGGGCTCCAAGAAGTCAGTTCATGCACCAGGAATAAACTCTAGTCTGACTGCAAGAGGCTCCACAAACTGCCCATGCCATTCTACTGTCATCTACATTTGGAGGATTTCGTTTCTTCCCATGAAGGTTTCCAGCAGTTATTTCAGAGTCAGTGAGCTCCCAATAGTTCTGGTCAGTTGTTTCTGTGGGTCTCCTCCTCATGATCCTGATCCCTTTGCTCATGTAACCTCTCTTCCCTCTCTTCAGCTGGACCTGGAGCTCAAACTGGTGCTTAGCTATGGATCTCTGCTTCTGCCTCCTTCAGTTGCTGGATGAAGGCTTTCTTCTGCTGGGGTTCTCCAGAGGCTGTGTCTCAGGCAGCAGTTGAGGTTGCCCGGCAGGGTGGGTGGTTGCGGGGAGAATCAATTCTTCCTATCAACTAAATCCAAGAGATGTGGTGAGGAGGCACCCTCTCCCTGTGTCTTTCTGTGGACTTTGATCCTTGTGCTAAAGCATAAGGTTCCAAATAGAGTTGCCAAATTCAAAAAGGCAGAGACTTGTATAGTAAAGATTTTAAAATATCTCCCTGAGGCACGATTTTGCAGAATTCCAGCGGCATCATTAGTATAGATGACAATGTGGATTTCTCCTCAGGGTTACATAATCCATGACCCTTGCAAACGTTTCTTAGATTTTTGGCTGATCTCATAGAAAGATCCTGTTTTCCACTTGGAGGTCTGTTTGGTTTTTTTTTTTAGTACTCCCCCACACACACAAACTTTCTTGTTCTGTTCTACTTTCTATCTCAGAAGTAAACCCAAAGGCACTGCTTAGGAAAAGGAGTGGGGATCAGCAACAGTTCAAATGAATGACTTAATGCCATACTTCAAGGAACTAAAAAACAAAAAGTCCAAAATCAGTACAAATAACACAATAATAAAGATCAGAACTGAAATAAATAAAATAGAGACCAAACAGGCACCAGAAAAGATCAATGGAATTAGGAGTTGGTTCTCTGGATAGATTACAAAATGGAGAAACTCGCAGGCAGACTAAGGTAAAAGGGGAATACTGCTCTGTGTCCTAGTTCACTGAGATGTAACAGGTCATCACCGTCTGGTCCCGCTGCCATAGAACCACACTGCCATGCCCTTCTCACCAAGATAGACTGCATCTACTCAGACTGGTAGCCCTAATAAATCCTTCCTCAGAGATGGAGCAAGGAGGAGAGGGAGGGAGAGAATATAGAAAAAAAATCACAAAAGGAGTGATTGTTAGTATTTTGCGCGTGAAAAGAACTCGCCTGTACGCCGCCAAGAGAGCCATATTTGGTTTATTAAGGAGGGGAAGGTGGGGAGAGAGAGGAGACAGAAAGAGAGTAGGGGGCAGAGAAGAAGAGAAAAAGAGAGCCTTCCACGTGGTTGGACATTTTAAAGGGTTGGCACGCTTATGTGCTTACATCAGAGGCTTTGGAGTGAGCTCCTGCAGGTGGGGGGCAAGGCTATAGTAATAACCTAACAGTGATTACAAGTGATTCCACAGAAATACAAATATTATAAGAGACTACTATAAACAGCTTTATGCCCAAAATGACTAACATAAAAGAAATGGATAAATTTCTAGAAACAAGTCACTAACTAGGTGAATCAAAAAGAAAAAAAAAGTATACTTCTCAAGTTTGTGTAGAAAAAAAAATTGACAAAATTTAATTTTTTCATAATTAACAAATTAGGCATAGGATAAGTGTAACTGTATAATAAAGGTTGTTTATAAAAACTCTACAGTTTCGTTTGTATGATAAAAAAATTGAAGGTTTTTTTTCTCTGAGATCAGGAAGTATTTCTTGTATATGCCACACAAGAAATACTTCTATATATGCAAGTTCAGCCAGTGACCTGCGAGGGGACCCCTGCACTCACAGGAACATACATAGGCATATACGCATAATTAATAATAAAAATGGGGCTAGCAAGATTGTTCAGTGGGTTTAGGCATTGTTGCTGCGCCTGATAGTCTGAGTTCAGTTAAAACAGTCTATATGATGGGGAGATCTCACCTCAAAGGTGTCTTCAGACCCCTCACAGGGGCCATGGCAGCTATGAACTCATGCACATATGCACATACATAAACAATACAAAAATTTTAAATAAAAATAATAACAGATTAGTACCTGTTCCCCAGTCTGACCTGAAAGGGCATAAAGGCTGCTTTTAAAAACAGAAGTTTTTCTGAAGCACTTGGGAGTACTTGATGCACAAGCAGTGATATAGCTCAGGAGACAGATTTCAACACAGTGGTGGTAAGATGCCTTTTCCCATTTGGCTAGACACTCAGCATGATGAGATTTCAGAGGGTCCTGAAACTGTTCGCTATGACACAGGGTTTGTGGCTGAGGCAGTTCAGGGAGAGCATTCTCCTTATTGTCAGGAACACAAATGACAATCTAGAATGGGGACTGGGGTGTGCTGATGTTGTACCGCAATGTGGGTAGGTGTTGTGAGTAGAAACTTTTGAGTTATTGATGATAGTTTGGCCTCATTTGAATCTAGAATCTGTATGGGTCTTGGGACATCTGAGTTACCTGATACCAACATTTTTTTTCAGAAAAGAATTCAATTCTAATATATTTTTACTTGTGTTACAGTATTAGAAAATTGATATTCCACCTAAGTCAATTTCCCAAGTCATTTAAATAGCCCTTTAAGATTTAAAACATTTTATACAATAGTTTACTACCTCATTAAACAGAGGCGTGTGTCTGGGAATTTTTTTGTTCACCTTTCTCCAGGTTACCTGGAACATTGATCACGTTTTATAACATGAGATAGTAAGGGCCTCCAACTCTTGTGGTACCTACCATGGGTGGCTGTCTCTAAGATAAAGAACCCTTGGATCACCAGGGTTTCTGAGGTCTTCTATTCATTCTGAAGTTTTCTTTCTTTCATCGTTACTAGATAATGATGAGTTTTGCTTCTCAGGGAGGCAGTCTCAAGGAATATATTTACCTTTGTCATACTTTTAATTTGATCATTTATCTACTTTAGATTTAGAAATCCAATGTCTTATGAAAACTCTAACAGAAGCAAAACACACTTTAAAAAAAAAAAAAAAAAACGGCTTTAACTTTTGACAGGAATTGGAAATGTATACCTGAGAATGAATCATATGTCTTTAAGAGTTGTCTATTTGGAAGTATTTAAAATTAACTTTCGGGGGCTGGAGAGATGGCTCAGCGGTTAAGAGCACCATCTGCTCTTCCAGAGGACCCGGGTTCGATTCCCAACACCCACATGGCAGCTAACAACTGTCTGTAGTCCCAGTTCCAGGCAAATACCAAGGCAAATAAATAAATAAATAAAGTTTAAAAAAATAAAATAAAATAAAATTAACTTTTGATCTTGCCTGTGTCTCCCCAAATTGAAGTTACTGGCTAGGGGACTTCCAGGGAAGTTGTTTTAAGTACACACATAATTGGGATGCTGAACAGAGGGGGACAAGATGATCTTAGTGCTCTTTCTCACCCTCATCAACATTAGCCTATTCATTTTGTGGAAATTGTAGTTAATATTCTGAATTAATTAGATTGTACAATCAATTTCAAGAGCACAATGCAGTAGTGCAGAAAATTTAATAATGCATACAACTTGTTATGGAAATTTAAAGTTTTAGGGCCTAGATGGATTTTAAACATGAATTTTGTATGAAGAAATGAAACAAAATAGTTTTGTTAGAGTAATTTGCTTTATTACAAAGGAAAACATCCACAGCATCATTTAAATACTACATCATTCATCACATGCAGCATTTCCCAGCAAACCAATTTAAGGTGGACTCCAGATTCAATAAATATCAAAAGGCTATGTGACTGCCTCCTTCTACCCCCCATCACCGGCTTTCCTTTGGAAGATCAGCAGGCTTAGTAAAACCCAATTCTTAAAATAAGCATTATCATCTACAGAGAAGACTGGAAATCATAAATGATGTGAGCAACTTCCCTTGATTATGACAGGAAGCCTGCATATGTAATCTTTGTAGCGAATAAACATCTCCAATTTCTAGTATTATATCATCCAATTCCAGGAAAACATTATCATAATATGAAATAGATGAGAAAGTAAATAGCAATCAGTACTATCTGGCAATGAGAAATACTAGTTTCTCTCTCCTAGGGAAGACAAAGGAGGCAGGGCAGCCTCCTATGTGAGAAAAGCTGATGTCAGTGTCCTGCATTCAAATCGTAGCCCCTAAGTGATTTTAGGCAAGTTACAAATTTCTCTGATATTTAGTCTCTCTGACCATCATGCATTTGACACAATCTTGTCCAAGAATTATACAAAACTTAAAGGGAGGGGATACTTCCCTCTACCCTACATCCCTATACTTTAGGAGCTGTGGCCTTGCACTTAACAGTCTACTGTTCCTCACCTCCAGCCACAATACCCCTCCCCCAATTATTCTCCACTTACTTCTTTGAGTTAAGGTCTCTCCCTGAAACTGTCCCAGCTTTGTGTTGGTTCAGCAAGTCTGAATTTCAGCAAGCCCCAGGGATCTTGTTTCTGGCCTGTCCCCGTTGGAAATCATGATTGTGGAGTTTGTGGAGTAAGTACTCTTAATTGCCATCTTTCTAATTCCCCAAGTTCAACTCCCTGCCTTTCTGAATTTGGACTGTTTGTTCTTAATGCTCCTCTACCCCTGACTCATGATCCTCCTGCCTTAGCTTCCAGGTAGATAGGATCACAGGTACCACCATCAGCTTGGTGCTAGGGTTCTCCTTTTATAGTCTTGGTGTTTTTGTTTTTGTTGAGACAGGATCTTAGGTAGCTCAGACTGGCATCAAAGTCACAGCCACATTACCCTGCCTGAAGCTCTGCTGTTGTTTTTGCTTAGGGCTGTCGGTCTGTCTCCCAGAGTTCTGCAGTTTGATTTCTGCCTACCTGATGTTTCCAACAATATATTTGAAATTCCTAATGACTTTATTCTTATAACTAAAAATTTCACAAAACTGATTCCACATTGGAACATTTTTATTGTTGTCTTTTGGTTTTTTGAGACAGGGTTTCTCTGTGTAGCCTTGGCTATCCTGGAACCCATAGAGATCAAAGACATGTGCCACTACAACCTGATTGGAACATTTTTTGTTATTGTTATTTGATTTTGATTTTTTTATTTTTTCATGTACATTGGTGTTCTGCTTGTATGTATCTTGTGTGAGGGTGTTGGGTCCCCCTGCAACTGGAGTTACAGAGTGGTAAGCTGCCATGTGGGTGCTGGAAACTGAATCAGGGTCCTCTGGAAGAGCAGCCAATGCTTTTAACCCCTAAGCCATCTCCAGTCCCTACAACATGCTCTTTAAAAGCAACTTGAATCCAAGTTTTTGGGCCATGATCACTCATAACTGGCTCAAGAATAAACTTTTTCCTATTCCCTTCATTGTGGGTGCTATGATTTATGCTGGCGAAACTGTAAGCTGATCTCTAAGGCCTTTATTTTGCACCTTCTTCCTGATTCACTGAGATTAGTTTTCAGCCTGCCCCTACTTTTATATTTTCATTTAGCATTTCTATGTATTTGGAGCAGAGGAAAAAAATATATATGTGAATCTACTGTGCAAATGAAATCGTTCCTTTCATCTTAACCCTAATATTGAAGAGTCTTTAAGTTCCTTCCTTAAAAACTCAGCAAATCTGAATTGATAAGCTTTTCTTAGCTGATAAAACATTAAAACAGCATCACTAAATTTTATCTCTTATTAAAAACTATGGCATTTCATAGAACTTCAAATGATATAGATGGTAAGAAGTATCATTATTTCACATACCATTAAGATGTTGTCAACTGATGAACAAAATACATTTTAAAATCAAGTCTCTTCTAAGATGAATCTTGATTTCAAAGATTCTGATATGTGGAAAATGTATATTTAGAGTGCACATAAAATTTAGACAGCTATGTTAGAAGATTAAAAGATTAAATTAAATGTGTACTAATCCCAGTATATTCCAAAAATAAAAAAATTCTGTCTACAACAGTATCAAATATAGGTTTTCACTGGGACCTTTGAATAAAGACTTTGCATGTGTATTGGGCAGTTATTATAATATAGATGGAATTGTGCAAGATGATGTGTTTTAGCAAAAATTATGCTCAGGAGCTTCATAGTTTATACTCCAGTGAAAGAGAAACATGTAACACTTCTGACAATAAAAAGGACTGAAGGTATAGAATTAGGAGTCAGCTTCTGGAAGATGACAATTCAAAGTGTGGGGACAGGTAATGCCATCAAACAGGCTTGGAACAAGAAGAGAGAGCAATAAAGGCAGAGCTCTAAAACAGGAAGACAGAGCTCAAGGAGTTCGTATATTAGATGAAAAGAAGAGGAGGATCCAGTGGGGAAAATCAAGATGTAGTTAGAGAGATAAGAGGAAAAATTGGACAGCAATTTGTCATTGAGGTCAGAGGCAGAGATGATTTTACAGAGGAAGGAGTGATCAACATTGTCAAATTGCTGAGAGATGGGCCAAGATGAGGACTGAAGATGTCATCAGATTTGGCAGTTAGGAGGTCATCAGTGACTTCCAATAAAGTAATTCCAGGAAAACAATTGGAGTAGATTCAGATTGTAGTGAGTTGATGAGCAAATGCAGGGAGAGTTTGTCTAGAAAAAGTCTCGAACGGGGCTGGAGAGATGGCTTAGCGGTTAAGAGCACCGTCTGCTCTTCCAGAGGACCCGAGTTCGATTCCCAGCACCCACATGGCAGCTAACAACTGTCTGTAGTTCCAGTTCCAGGCAAACACCAAGGCAAATAAATAAATAAAGTTTTAAAAAAAAAAAAAAAAAAAAAAAAAAAAAAAAAAAAAAAAAAAAAAAAAAAAAAAAAAAAAAAAAAAAAAAAAAAAAAAAAAAAAAAAAAAAAAAAAAAAAAAAAAAAA